>SJYX01022617.1:331281-358535 GCA_006410675.1 Oreotragus oreotragus
TATGCAGAGTACATCATGAGAAATGCTGGACTGGAAGAAACACAAGCTGGAATCAAGATTGCTGGGAGAAATATCAATAACCTCAGATATGCAAATGACACCACCCTTATGACAGAAAGTGAAGAGGAACTAAAAAGCCTCTTGATGAAAGTTAAAGAGGAGAGTGAAAAAGTTGGCTTAAAGTTCAACATTCAGAAAACTAAGATCATGGCATCCGGTCCCATCACTCCATGGGAAATAGATGGGGAAACAGTGGAAACTGTCAGACTTTGTTTTTTGGGGCTCCAAAATCACTGCAGATGGTGAATGAAGCCATGAAATTAAAAGACGCTTACTCCTTGGAAGAAAAGTTATGAGCAACCTATATAGTATATTCAAAAGCAGAGACATTACTTTGCCAGCTAAGGTCCGTCTAGTCAAGGCTATGGCTTTTCCAGTAGTCATGTATGGATGTGAGAGTTGGACTGTGAAGAAGGATGAGCACCGAAAAATTGATGCTTTTGAACTGTGGTGTTGAAGAAGACTCTTTAGAGTCCCTTGGACTGCAAGGAGATCCAACCAGTCCATTCTGAAGGAGATCAGCCCTGGGATTTCTTTGGAAGGAATGATGCTAAAGCTGAAACTCCAGCACTTTGGCCACCTCATGAGAGGAACAACAGAGGATGAGATGGCTGGATGGCATCACTGACTCGACGGACGTGAGTCTGAGTGAACTCCGGGAGTTGGTGATGGACAGGGAGACCTGGTGTGCTACAATTCATGGGGTCGCAAAGACACAACTGAGCGACTGAACTGACTGACTGATTGATTCATGAAAATGATTTTTATTTTCATTTACCACATTAATTTATAGCAAGTTTCACATTTTATTGTTTCAAATGATTAAAGCAATGATTTTCCTGTAAACTTTGGGTAAATGTCTTCTTTATATTTTAATTTAAAATTTTTTACTTCTTTAAGAGGAGCTTGATTTTCACTGGAGTCTCGTGTATTGACTGGTTCTAAGGATGATGCCCCAAGGAAATATTGAGTTATTTCTTCTATACATCCCAAAGTTATCCCAAGTTTCTCAAGGCAGTCTGGCCTTCTCAGATAAAGGTCAGCCTCCAAATCTTTGGATCGGTGAGGGGAACCTTTTTCCCGATACCAGACATAAGAACTTGCTTGTTAAACATTGGGTGAGNATGATGCCCCAAGGAAATATTGAGTTATTTCTTCTATACATCCCAAAGTTATCCCAAGTTTCTCAAGGCAGTCTGGCCTTCTCAGATAAAGGTCAGCCTCCAAATCTTTGGATCGGTGAGGGGAACCTTTTTCCCGACACCAGACATAAGAACTTGCTTGTTAAACATTGGGTGAGAGCTAGATATTTCATTTCCACCTTTCACTGAAGTGTCAGGTTTCTACAGCCCAGCACTTATGAAAGAATGCTTTTCTTGAGGAGCTCTGAATCTTTTCCTCATACAGCCCCTGCATAGTTATTAAAATTCAAGTTCCACTTTCTCTTCATGTGGCAAGTAACCTCTGCACATCCAAAGTCAAGCTAACAGCTGATATGTTTATAATAAACGACAGCTCCATGCTTATTAAATTCCATTCCTTCTTACTTTTATCATCATATAATAGTAATTACTTTATATTATATTTCAATACTATTGCCTGGGCATTTTCTTTTTTTAATGTTCTCAATGTTACATTTTGATAGACAGGTTTTATCAAACATTTCAATCCTAATGGAAGAATTCTGCATTTTTTGATACTTTTTATGGATATTTTTTTCAGTCTTGCAGGAACTGAAAGCACCTGGGTAATTTCTTCTGCTTTCAAGGATTTTAAATTTCATCTGTATTTTGACAATTCCCAGTTGTATTTCTAAGCCATTCATTCTCAGTCAGTGGTGGTTTTACCCTTGAGGACATTTGGCCATATCTGCAGACAGGTTGATTGTCAGAGCAAGATGGAGAGTCACTGGCATGTGGTGTGTAGAGGCTGGAGGTGGCGCTGAACATTCTGCAATCTCCAAGACGTCAACTGGGCCCAAAATCTCAAATGACACCAGTGTTGCCAGGCCCTGATCAGCTCACACCTCACATCTATGTTCAACGTCTCCACTCGAATGCACAATGACTTCTGCCAAACAAAATATTCTTTTTTTTTTTAATTCACCAAAGTTGTTTCTCACTGGATCGTTCCCATTTGAGTCAAGGGCAACATAATGAACCTGATTACTCAAGTTAGAAACCTTGTGGTCATTCTTGAAAACATCGTTTTCCATCTGGTAGATGAAAGATACACTTGAAACACTTTAAATTCACTGATTTTCCATCTCCGCTCCCCAAAATGGTTCACCATCTCTCATTGGAGCTGCTGGGTGGCCTTCTGTCCCGTCTCCCCTCCCTGCACATTCATTAGAAAAATTAAAATGGAAAAAGTCATGTTCAAGTTCAGAAACAGGAAAGCAGGACTCTGACCTGCCTGGACACTGCCTGGATTCCATGCCTACAAGGACAGCAAATCAGATGGCACTCTAGATAAAAAATGGAGTGGGTCTTAGAATTCTTGAGCCCCTGGAAGTCTAGTCAACTCCCAAGGTCTAACAAAATCCTATGACTCACAAGGTAGAACAAACAGCATTGCGAAAAGGCTGAAGTAAAACTAGAGCTGCACTTTTGCATGCAAGTTTGATGATGATATCTGTTTGTGGCCTGGGATTATAAGCAGGAGACCCACAAACTGCAATTTGAAGTCTCACCCATGGGGTCAACCCACCACTCAGGAACTTTTTCCAGTTAGGACTCCAGATTGCTATGAATAAGGGACTTCACAGAGCTGTTTAAGGAATCTTGGTTGGCCCAGTTTGGTGATGTATGTGCTGTTACTTCTCTCTTTTGTTTCTATTTCTTTTCTTTTAATGACTGCATATTTAAATTAATTCAAATGATCACCTATGAAAAATGAAAACTATTTGTGTGTGCAATGAGTGGTGTCTTTTGTTAATGAATCCTTCAAACCTAAAGCAAAAGTAAAACTTTCAGGAAAACAACATTGTCTGTCTCCCACTCATTCTCCACACGGACTCCAGAGTGATCTCACCAAACCTGAGATGTAATCCAAACTCCTTAGCAAGGCCTTTGAGTCAGAGGTGCATGATCTTGGCCTCCGCTCTCATCATCCACCTGCAGTGTCTCTCCCTCATTTGCCATATTTCATAAGAGCTTTACCTCATTTTATGGAGGACATGGAATATGTTTCCACCTTCAAGGTTCTGCACATGCTGACGCTTCTGCCTGAAACGTTCTTCTTCCCATTCTTGGGGTAACTGCTTTTCAGTCCTCTGATCTCAGCCTCCACATTCCTTCCTCTGGGGGCCTTCATTTCTGCCCTGATCAATAATATAGCTCTCTGCTCACAACTTTCACTGCAATTTTCAATGTTATTATACATATTCTTCCCTAAATATATGCTCTAAAAAGTCAAGAACCATATCTGTGTAGTTCACTACTTCTTTTTGGACTTGAGGATATGGCAAGTGTTCAGGAAATATTTATTGAAGGAATTAATTAATACATACCAGAAATTAACCAGGAGTGGTCACTTGTTAACACCAGCTGAAGAGTTTCTGAGGATCTTGAACTTAGAATGACTTCAAGTTTTTGGTGTATATGCCTGAACATGTGCTATGAAATGTTGTACACGGTTACTAAATAGTTAATGCATTTATATAATGTAGATATATAGATATATATATGTACACTATGCACATCATAAATGCATGTGTGTATACATTATATAGGGCTTCCCTGGTAGCTCAGTTGATAAAGAATCCGCCTGTAATGCAGGAGACCTGGGTTCAATTCCTGGGTTGGGAATATACCCTGGTGAAGGGATAGGCTACCCGCTTCTAATATTCTATCCTGGAGAATCCCCATGGACAGAGGAGCCTGGCAGGCTGCAGACCATGGGGTTGCAAAGAGTCAGACATAACTGACTGACTTAACACAGCACAGCACAGCATACTTTATATAAACATGCATGTGTGTATTTAATGTGTATATATTGTATGCGTCTGTGTGCATTAAATATACTGCTGTTGTTTATTGTTCAGTCTCTAAGTCATGTCCAGCTCTTTGCAGCCTCATGAACTGCAACACACCATGCTTCCCTGTCCTTCATAATCTCCCAGAGTTTGCTCAAACTCATGTCCATTGAGTCCGTGATATTCTCCAACCACTTTATCTCTGTTGCCCCCTTCTTCTCCTGCCATCAATATTTCCCAGCATCAGTGTCTTTATATATACATATCTATGTATATAATATATGTAAACATAATATGTATGTTCTATGTATGTATAAACATATAGTGCATTAAATCTCTATTTATATATGCTATATGATAAAGCCTTTGGCTTTAATCTCAAAGCTATATTTAACATTGGTGAAGCTTAATGCCCCTGTGACATTGATGACATTTCTCTCACACATTCATCCACTTCCTAATACGTCAATTGTCCTGGTCCTAAAAAGCTCCCTGATTTTCTTCTGGTTCGTGAGGTCCTATACACCAAACTTTTCAGAAGAATCACTCTATTTTTCAATCTTTATTTACTACGGATCAATATTCGGCTTCCAAAAGTTCATCATTTGCATCTCTATAGCATAAATGTTTTGCTACTTCTAGCTTCAGCTGGGAGCAAGTGAAACCAGGTGCTTCAAGTCCTTTTGCCAATGACAGGGAAAGACATGAATAAAAATAAATCAATGCTGTATGAATGCATATCTTGATAGATGGAATTGACGGAGCTTTGTTTTCCAACAGTAGCCTCTTCTAAAATGGGTCTTGCTTCTCATATTTACATATGGCATTGGAACAGATTTGATAGCCTATTGTCTTCATAAGAAAGAACATAATATTCTAAAACAACATCTTATCTCCCACACAAAACACTGGACTGAAGCCATGGATTTTATACTGCTCTGTGCATTACAGGGTCAAATAGAGCTTTGACATGGTTTCATGCTCATGATGAGATAGATGTCTGCCTGGAGAGTCCAGTGTGCTTAAAAACCTGCTCACAACAATAAAGGGAGAGATGTCTATTTTTAACTCTCAGTCTTCCACAATCCTCAATGTAAAAGTTCCAGAATTCCACATAAACCAACCAGTTAGATACTGGATTGTTAAATATATAGTGGGGACTTAATATCATTTTTAAGAGTGCTGTCACTCATACAACTGGCAACAGGAATGCCAAAAAAAATGCTTCAGTCAAAGCTATGTTAAAAAAAATTTTAAGTATCACTTTTTGATTATGAAAATAAACTCTTTTATATGCCTCTCAGTGAAAGTAAAAATCTGTTCCCAGAAAAGAGCTAATTTTATATGAGTTTAAATCTGCTAATTGTTTTTTCAATCTCTTGCTTTAAAACACACTAACTAATCAGTTGAACAAAGCTCTAACTGGCTATTATACCTACTTGCAAACTAGCAAATTCAGTTTTCGACATAACAACACAAAGTAAAATGAAGTGGAATGCTGTGATTTTAAGGGGGCTTTGCCCTCCTTTGTTCTGTGAACTTCGCCAGCTTTCACACCACAGTGATCTCACAGCCCTTTGTTCAAACTCACAACATCGAATGTAAAGAATGGCTTTACATTGTGATTTTCTTACCCGAGGAATCCAAATGCATCAAGAAAAATGCTCATCGAGGCTTGGAACAGAAAGAGGTATTTATTTCACATGTGCCAAAGTTCTGTGTAACTCAGCATCATGGCAAATGGATTGAGATTGCACTTCTGAGCTGAAATTCTCTTTGTTTCCTGTGCATCAGGAAGTCCAAACATATGGACTAAGAAGATAACAATTTTAAAGAGTAGGCACCCATCTTGGAAAATGGTCATTGTCATTTCAATATGCTTGAGTAAAACCAGACATGAGAGGGACACTGAAAAACTTGAGTGGCTGACCCTTTTCTCAATTAGATGGCTATTAGACAATGTTTCCCCTTCAGCATCTGGCCAGGGTTTCAGCTTATCTCGGGGTATATAAGTGATATAAATTCTCTCAGGGAAGTGAGTCACTGTGACAGAGTGGAGAGTCCTGGATGACTTGTGCACGCCATGTGGCCTGACTGTCACAAGCAGAGCTTGTAAAGTTGGGTGGATTTGGATATGAATCTCAGATTGTCACTTCCTGGCTGTTCTTGGACAAATTATTAACTTCATTCTTTCATTTTCTCTTGTGTCAGATAGAGTGGAGAGGACTAAAGTAGATACTATTTTTTGAAGTGTGTCATAGCATATATAGCAGCCTCAAGGTGTGAACCTGATATGGTAACTATCTTTTTTTTAATTTTCATTTTATATTGGAGTATATTTAATTTACAATATTTGGTTAGTTTCATGTGTACAGCAAAGTGATTCAGTTGTCCATTGTCTTTCAGATTCTTTTCGCGTACAGGTTATTACAGAATAGTGCCCTATGCTATATAGTAGGTCTTTGTTGATTATCAATTTTATATTTAGTAATGTTTATATGATAATACAGTTTCCTAATTTTTTCTTCTCTTGCTCAATCTTTCCCTTTTGGTAACCATAAATGTGTTTTTTGTGTCTATGAGTCTGTTTCTGTTTTGTAAATACATTTATACAAATTTTTTTAGAATCCACATATAAGTGATATATTTGTCTTTGACTTACTTCATTCAATGTGACAATCTCTAGGTCCATCTATGTTCCTGCAAATGGTATTATTTCATTCTTTTTATGGCTGAGTAATAGTCCATCATACATATATATTGCATCTTCTCTAACCAACTGTTGATGAACATTTAGGTTGCTTTCATGTCTTGGCTATTATAAATAGAACTGCTATGAACATTATGTTACAGGTATTTTTTGAGTTATGCTTTTCTCCAGATATATGCCTAGGAGTGGGATTACTGTAATCATATGGTAGCTCTGTGTTTAGCTTTTTACAGTGCTTCCATAGTGGCTGCCCCAAATTATATTCCCACCAACAGTGGAGGAGTGGTCCGTTCTTTCCACACCACCCCCCCAGCATTTTTTAAAAGCATTTATTATTTGGAGAAATTTGATGATGGCCATTCTGACTGGTGGGTAGCTATCATTATTAAATTAGGAGATCTATGTTGTTACAACCTTCTATAACTCACAGATTATCATTTTCAAAATATAAATGAAAATTTGATACCAAATGAGCCTACATAATGACCAGTTCTCCAAGTGTCTCATTCTACTCATTATTTGCCTCTTTCTTTATGTCCTGCTCTTCTCCATTGCTTCAAATGGTATCCAGTACTCATTCAAGAAACTTTCAAAGAGCTGAAAAATAAGACAAACAAGAGGTTTGTGAAAATATTCACTAGACAAAACTGATTTACCTGTCATTGTCCAGGCAGTAGAAACAAAGTTATGCATTTCTTAAGAGAAACAAGATGAGAGGGGAAAAAAATGGGTAGAGTCTTTAAGGGAAGCAGGAGAACAGGACAGAATATCAAGAGTTATATCTCTGTACCTCAGAGAAAAAGGATAAATCTGAGTTAGTGGAAAAGAGAAAGACCCACTGGAGGTTTTACATAGATGAAATGGCTGCATATGGCAGAAAAAGATTCCAATAGTCAGACGCTGCATTGAAGAGGCTTTTTACATAAAACAAAATAGAAGGTAGCGATTCTGCAATGCACTAAAAACATAATGGAAAGAAAGGAATACAAGTGATAATGGAGGAATAGATCTAAGACACTGAAAGCTGTTGAAGTGGATGATGTTGCAACAAAGGGAAGCATGCTTACAGGAACTGGCTTCTTGAACTTTGCTGTCTGGTTCCCATTACTCTTTCTCTTCAAAAAAAATGTCACCCATTCCTTTTGAGCAGAACATTTTGCCAAATATGCTATTTAAATATTGATTTTAGAACATTTCCTTGATCTGAAAGCATGCTACCCAAAAGCTGTTGAAGTGGATGATGTTGCAACAAAGGGAAGCATGCTTACAGGAACTGGCTTCTTGAACTTTGCTGTCTGGTTCCCATTACTCTTTCTCTTCAAAAAAAATGTCACCCATTCCTTTTGAGCAGAACATTTTGCCAAATATGCTATTTAAATATTGATTTTAGAACATTTCCTTGATCTGAAAGCATGCTACCCAGATTGGCATAAATCTAAGTTCTTTCTTTCCAGAGTCTTGTCATGATTTATTCGAGGAGTGTTTTTTTTTACCAAAGATAAAATCGAAGAAGAACAGAGCATCAAGGGCACAAAACACACAATTCCTGACAATAAAGTGCATTGGCTGAAGCTATCATGAAGGTTATTTGAGATATTACACAAGAGATTTTGATTCATAAATATATCTGAAAAATAACATGCCTTTTTTAGTAGGAACAGTTGAAAAACAAAAAGAAAAGGCTAAAGAAATTCTATATAAAATTAGTTTTTCTTATGTGTGAAAAAATTAGCTAATGATTCTGATTTCTATTCTACCACATATAGACAGATATTAACCTTTACAGTTTCATGATCAAAGATTTGAAGAAGGAAGTTGCAGGAAAAAAGTGATCCCTTATTTTCCTCTACTAAATCCCAAGATCTAAGGCAGTGCTTGACACATAGTTGGCACTCAAGACAGAGTTATCACATGAACAACTCAATAAAGCCTTAAAAAATAAAGTTTAAAAATTATCTAGTTATCACCAGTTTAGAGCTAATTATACCAGAAAATCCTGAGATGTGGTTTAATCTCACAGTTTGGGGCACCCTCACTTAAATTAAAAGCCTCAATTCTGATAATAGTAAATCACTTGGTTTTCATCAGGGAAACCCCTCCCCACAAAAAAAAAGAAAGAAAGAAAAGCAATCTACCTCTTTATCTAGATTTATTGTCCTGTGTGTCATGTGTGTGTGTGTGTGTGTGTGTGTGTGTGTGTGTGTGTGTGTGTGTCCCTCAATCCTTCTGAATCTTTCTGAATGATACAAACTCAGGTGGCCTTCTCTGGTAAACATAGTTCCCTTTAGAGATGACTACTGATGTGATGACTACAGGTGCATAAAATGGATTTAAGCCAGAGCAGACTATTTCTATTGCATGGTGTTTCTGGAATATCTTTTCATGTTATCTCCCATAGCCATGACAGTTTTCTCAGAATGGTTAGTTAATTCCCTCCAAATCTTTATGTAATGGCCCACAATTATGTATGAAAACTACTTCAAAATTAGACCCATCCTGCATCACTCCTTGATTTCTTTGTAACTAAGTAACTTCCAGAACTTTTAGATCACGTCTCCACATCCTCTCCCCCAACACACATTCCATTCAACCCCAACTGACTCTTTTCTCAAATGATTCTCTTCTTTAAGAACAGGAAAACTCATTAAAAAAAAAACATGGCAAGGGATAAAAGACATGTGATTCTTCTTCAGAAACCACTGAAAATGAATGAAGAAGATGCAAAAGGGAAAGAATGATGTGCCTACTATAAAGCTATAAGATGACCATCACCAAAAGCAGAACGCAGAGTGCAGATTTCTTTGAAAATAAACAAGGGTCTAAGAAACCTAACAAAGAGAAAAGGGATCATACCACCAAACACACTGCCATTTTGAAATCAAAGGGACAGAGAAAGCAGGAGAGAATGAAGGAAGGCTGTCAAACTCACTAACTGCAAATCACAGGACTACTCAGCCTGCATGATTCTACAACACGGGACTGTGAAGCTCTTTAGTTATGAAGGTGCGCTCTTCCTCAGGAAAATGGAACAATGATACTGAAGGTGATTCAGAGATAATCATAGCTGATACTCTAACCACAGGCTTGGGGGCCAGAACTAGTTCCTTCTGCTTTCACTGTGCCAGGATGCCTCCACTCACTGCCCTCCCAGACACCACATGAGCAGGACCCTTTCAGACAGGAACAGGGACAGAGCTGTGGGGGTGATGCTGCCACCTTGGTGGTCCCAAGAGGTGGGGCATAGAGTCAGGGAGGGTTATTCTCAAGACTTAAGAGCCAATGAAAATCACCTTTCTAGGTTTTGAACTTGCTTGGGACTTTTCCCTCCTCCTTTCATCCCTATTTTTCTCTTCCTGAACAGTAGCGTCTAGCCTATGCTTGTCCCGTCACAGTATTTTGGAAGCAGTTAACTTGCCTGGTTTCCCAGGTTCACAGCTGGAGAGGAATTTTGCTTCAGGATGAATTATAACTCAAGTCTCCTACACATGTGACTTTGATGATTTTTAAATAAAACTTTGAACTTTTGACTTTAGAGATGATGCAGAAACAATTTAAGACTTAAGGTTTGTTTGCGTGGAATTAATGCATCTTATGCAAAAAGGATGTGAAGTTTGAAAGGCTAGTGCTATAGAATGAATTGTGTCACACTTAAAATTCACGTGTTGAAGCGCCAACCTCATGTGATGGTATTTGCAGCTGGGGATCTTTGGGAGGTTTAGAAGAGGTCTTGAGGATGGAGCACTCATGATGGGATCCATTCCCTTGTGAGAAGAGACACCCAGGAGCTTGCTTCCTCTCTCCACCTGCACACCCCCAAAAGGCCATGTGAATACACAGCAAGGAGGTGGCCATCTGCAACCCAAGGAGAAAGCCCTCCCCAGATGCTGGCACCATTGGCACCGTGATCTTGGCCTTCCACCTCACCAGTGCTATGAAAAGTGAATTCTTGGTCTGTGGCATTTTGTTATGGCACCCCAAGCTGCCTAAGATAGAGACCAAAACCCTAATCTAGATGTGCCACCTGGCAGATGAGGTTGAGATAGAGGTTGGGGAACAGCAGCTGAGAGTGGCGCATGAAAATACACAGAGATACCTGTGCTCTGCAGCAGTGCTAGCCAGTAGACATTCTATAATGATGGAAACATCCTCCACCTGTGCTGATATGAAAACAGAGTATCCACTAAAGCACCCATGGCTACTGAACATTTAAAATATTGCTAGTGTTACTGAGAAAATACAATTTTAACTTTATTTCATTCAAATTTTACTTGAAAAGTTTCAGAAACTATTTCCTACAGTCTCTGAGAAAATTCTAAAACTCTTTGAAAAACTATTTCACCTAAAAAGATATTAAATTTTTTTAATCAGCACAGAATTAATATAGAAGCAGAAAAGGAAAACTGAGCTTTCTAAAAAAGGATATTTGAAGATAAATTCATTTAGAAAAATTAAGACTAATTAGAACCAGTAAGACATAGGATAGATACAGCTGAGATAAAGTCAGAGATATAAAGAAAACCTTTGAGAAAATAGTAAGTTTTGTGAAGGAAAAATATAGAGAAAATCAAGTGAATAAGGAAAGTACAATTCAGAGGCAGATTCCATACACACATCATACATATCTCTTTATCTGAAAACCTAATGAATAGAATCAAATAATATTCAAATATATATTGTAAAAGTATTCCTGAAATGAAGGAAAATATAAATATGTTGATTCCTTGTGTTCTAGGAAAGTCTGATATAGAATGACCAGCTTTAAGACATGTCTTGAGAATTTATTAAAATTAAAGAATGAAGAAAAAACACAATGTACATCAATATTTGTAAAGCAAATCACCTACAAGTTAGAAGAATCCAGGGTGGTCTAAGAAATCTTATTAGTAATGTTCAAAGCCAAATAATAGATTTGCAATATTTACAAACCTCCGGGGGCATTTTGTTTTGAAAATAAAATATGAAATCCAAATTTCCTATCACGAGGCTCTTGTTTAAATACATCAATAAAACACTGTTATTCACAAATGAGGATGTCTCTGTGAATATGGAACTCATGAGTAAGTCTGTAATAATCATCTGATGAAGAAACGTGTCAGCAGAGAGATGAAGGAGGAAAAACAAAGACCTCAGGAATGCAGAAGCTATAATTGATGGCGGGCAGGAAATCCATGCACACAAAGCAATAAGGCACCTGTGAGAGGCGGAAGCTAGAAGGTAAACAGTAAGAAGATTAACAATGTGAGCAAGACGATACATATTTCAGAAGTTAGTTCATGAAGGAAAGAAGTAGGGGGAGAGCATCTAAGAGCATGGACATCTTCATCTGTCATTGGAAAAAATCATGACATGCTTTCTAAACTTGGCTTAGAAAAAGATCTAAATCAGAGATTTTTCTGTTGGTTGCAAGTATCAGAAAAACAATCAACCTAGATTAAGTTGAAGTAAAAAGGTGAATCAATGAAATATACTGAGCCATTTCAAGGAAAGAATTGGAAGGCATCTCCAGGGCCACAAAGGCAGCAGAAGCAACAGGACCAGGGGCACAACTACCCCTGTGGTCAGCTTGCAAAGAAGAAAGTCTGACTACGATCTCCAGAATGTTGCCCATTAGTACTGTAGTCCTGTTTTTTCTCTTTTCCAGCTCTAAAATTCTGAGGCACATTCTCCTAGTCAGTCAGGCGTCCAATTCTGAACCAATCAATGAGGACAGCAAACGAAACGAAATAAAGAGACGTTGTTTGCCCAGTGGAAATCACACGTACATCCCTGAACCTCTCAAATAGGGCCCGGGCGCCCTGACAGAGGGGAAGTGACACACTGGGTTGGAGGTCCCCAGAAGAACAGGATTGGTGGATGGACAAAAAAAAAAAAAAAAAGATGTAGGCTGCATTTGCTTCAAATATAATCAGAGTCACCATTTGTCTAATAACTCTCACCATCCACTGTAGTTACCAGTATTATTCACCAGATAGTTCATTACCCGATTCTCAACCTGCTTTGTCTGATGACTTGTAACTGAACTGAAAGGACCAGCCCTTCAGAACGTCCCTTCACTCAGGCACAGCTATGGAAACATCCAAGCTGCTCCATCTGCTCGATTCTCCAGTTTTTACGAAAAGCAAAGCCTTCCTGCCAAGCCGGGATGGACATTTGCCAGTAGAAACTGAATTTAGCAGTTTCCAGCCATGGAGATTTGAAGATACTTTGTTCCTGTGACACTGCTTGGTCTATTATATTGATATTTTAACCTTTTCTTAGAATTCCCATGTGATTATGCTCTGCCCTTTGGCTGCAGCCGCACCCTGGCCCAACAGTTTCTTTCTAATGCACTTCATTTCTCTTTCTCCTCACCTGCTAACAAGGAAACACCTGCCACAGTGTCTGATCTTCCTTCAAGGTAGGGGAGGAGGTTGCTAGGACTGTTTGGGTCCTGAGGAGAGGATGCCTTCTTTACCGACCAGTCTTCATGTCAAAGGACACAGGTACTGGCCCCAGAGACAGAAGAAGGTAAAGGACTTTTACCATCACTCAATCCAAAATGTTTGCCCTGATGTTTATCATACTGCTACCAAGTCCAAGCTCACTCTGCTCACTGCAGGACAGGCCAATAAATCCCAAAGACGAAGTGTTGAGGCAAGGAATACAAAGTCAGTAGACTGAGAAGATAGCAGACTAATGTCTCAAAACAACCATCTTACTGGGGTCTGGATTCCAGGTTCTTTTATAAAACAAAGATGGGGGTAGGTGAGGAGGAAAAGTAAAAAGGTCATTAATCTTGCAAATATCTTCTGGAATGGCCAGCCTCAGGCAGGGAATGGGTGTTAATTTCTTCCTTACTTTAGCCATCCACAGGTGGATAGGGTACTGAACAAAACATTTTGGTTTAACATTCAGGCAGAGGGGTAAGGGTTCCCTGAGGCAGGCCATTGTGTATAAACAGTATTCTTTTAATGAACAAAAGAAATGGGAAGCAAAGGTTAAAGTAAGAGAAACAGATGCAGCAAGGAGTCAGTTCTTCACTCTAAGAATATGCTCCCACATGTATTTTTCACCTAAAATTTGTATTGATGAGCCCAAGATGTCTCGTCCTCATGATTTTCATGTGGCTTATTTCTAGATCCCTTCCCCCAAACCATCAAACCTCTTGGGAATCTGATTGACGCCATAAAACATGGCAACCCATTCTAATATGAGGAATTAGACAGTCTTTCTGAATGTGAGAAGACAAGGTTTCCCTTCTATGGTGGGGCAGGGGGTAGGGGTGGTGTTTTTTATCAATGGACTAAAACAATAGTTCTAAACCTTAAAGTGATAGCTTTACCTCTCAGGGGACAGTTTGCAATATCTGGAGATATTCTTGGTTGTCACAACTTGGATACCTGTTACTACTAGCATCTGGTAAATAGTCTAGGGCCAACATCAACATTTAATTAGGAATCTTTAATTAGGAGCTTCCTACTTTGGATGCCACCATGTCACTCCTGTTTAAATATATTCTCTCTGCTTGCAACTAACAATACAGTAAAACAGAAATGACAGAAACAGTACTGCCATAATTGTCAGTGAAATGCTCAGGAAAGTCCTGTATTTTCACTGTCACTTGTTACCTGATTGAGAGAGAAGACTGACTCTCTCCTAGGAGATGCTATACATTTTTCAAACTTCTCTTATGAAAGACCTAAACTTTGCAAGTTTAACTGTAAAGTATTCTCACCAAGTTAGAGAGGATATGTGAACTGCAATTTATTTTTTAAAGTATTATATGGTCAAAAAATAATGTTGACTTCAAATTTTAGTACTCCTGAGGGCCTGAAATGAGGATATAGAACAAGATCTCTTGTTCTCCTAAACAGAAGTTGAGCCAATAACATAGAGTACTTTATGAGCCAGATAATGTCTGGTGTCCTGGAGCTAAAGAAAATGTTGACACGTCTTGCAAAATCACAGCTGTTTCAGTTTCATTTAGTGACTGGCCACACTCCCTGAAGCCCAGTTTGCCTTTTGAAATATAGCTCAGCTAGCTATTCTGCAGCATGACAAAAAGGCCCCTGACAAGGAAGGGTTTTTTAAATCTCTTTGTCTCAAAAGCTTGACAAACATTGCTAAGAAACACACATTACTTTTTAAGAAGATGCATAGAGATTTCTTGATGCATGCAAAACTGTGTATGTTTTTACCAACAAATAAAATACACTTTGGAGACATGAGGATAAAAAAGATACCTTTATAAGAAGAAAAACAAAATGTTGAACTAATTTAACTATATGCAATGCTAGTATAAGAAAGGATTTCTGTGACTCCCTTCATGTACAATGTGCATTTTTAGACTGCAAAACAGAGTCTGCCTGTAACCTATCAGAGTCAGACCTTTCAAGTAGATAATCAACTAACAATTCTTAATCAATTAAAGGATGAAATGAAAATAAACTTAAGCTGTTGATCAAATGGTAGCATTCAGTTTTTTAAATTATGTGACTCTGTTTTGAAAGTTGCTAAAATTTCAAAATTTTAAAATCATGACACTCAAGTAAATATAATTATAAGACTCTACAGTCAAAAGTTTATTAAACCAAAATCTTCAAAATGGTAAAACTGCAACTCTTATGCAAATATAAAATGAACAGATCCAAAGATTTTATTAAAATAATTAATAACAAGGAAACTAGTAAGAAGACACTACTATGATTTCAAGAATGTTTCAAGAGCTAAATATTTACAGGCAAATGTTAGGATAAGATTATTGGACAAATTAAAAAACAAAACCAAAAAAAAACGGTTAATGTCCAGCACGGTAATAATTTGTAAAGCCATTAAGGTAGGATTTTTTTATCCACCAGACAGAAATTATTTGTATCTCCCTGGGGTAAAAATCTACAAGTTAACCTCTGCCCTAGAGCATTGTTAAATAGTCCATTCAATACAAAATCAAGTCCAGCATTGCACTGAAAGAATATTTGGGGCTATTTCCAAGTGTCCAATACCTTTTCTGACAAGTCATACCATTTTTCATTCATGAAAGTTCCTGATTCTTGATAACATTATTTATTCTTTAGAGAAATGCCTTCATCATCTTTATGTGACTTATGTATCAATACCATTTCCATATCATAGTTTCAGACTAGTGCTCTAATGTGCCTTATTTAATCTGTACTGAGATAAACATTAGAATTTCATAAGACAATGTATAAATGAACCTACATTTAGATTATTTTATTTCAGTCACTGGATATAATTTACCATATATCTAAAAGCACAATGGTATAAACAGGCTATTACAGATTTTTAGAGATTATAAATATTTTGAGCATAAGTCTAAGACATTTTATATTTTAATAAGTTTCCCAGGTGCCTAATAAATTTAATAAACATGAATGCTACCAAGGAAGCCTTAAATATAATGGTAAGACTCATATCAAGCAAAGAAAACCCCAAATTAGTATCTTCTTATAATTTATATCTGTTAAGAAATTTGCATACCACCTAAAAGAGTGATAAGTGTGCACCAAGGGAAGGCATAATATCACTATTAATGATATCAAATATATGCATACACAAACAGTCTAGTATAATTCTCGACTATTCAATTGTTACTTTTATCATGGATAAAGGCAGCAAACACTCCCCTAGAGTTCACTTCTGAAAAGCAGTTCACCTATAAAACAAGATAAAAACAAAACAACAAAAACACTGACAAAATAAAAAACACACATCTTTCATTTATAACATTTTTTTTTCTTGATAATACTTAGTTTATCTTCTCCTTTAAAGTTTGACAGTACACGTTATTAGCTCAAAGTCCCTCAGAAATCTGTTTAATTTAGCTTTCCCCCTATTTTGTAACTTGAAATGCTTTTATTGGATATCTTTATGAACTCAGGCATAAAAACATATTTGCTAGATTTCAATTCATTATGATTTTAATAGTGAAAATATTGACATATTTTTAAGATATGTTTATTTTTATAATATCAGTTTAAAAAATAATCACACAAGAATAAGCTTCTGTATGTCTGCCTACGTAAACTGCTCTATTTTAAATTTATCAGATTATAAATAAATCCCATAATGTGCAATGTGAACCAAACTGCAGCATAATGAGTACATTTGAAAGGCGGAGTATTCTCATTGTTTCAGTAAGAGAAGAGTATTACCTATTAGAATGAAAAGCCTGGCCTCGAGTCATCCATCATTCAAAAATAATATAGCATGAATTATTCACTGATTCTAAAACAACATATACTGTTAAAAAGCAAAGGTGACTAAATTAAACATGTGTTTCTGGACCTGTCATTTGATACTTTGCATTTCAGAAAAACTGGAGGCAAATAACCAATGAGACCCACCAGTGGGAGGACCAAGTTGCCCAGAAGGGGCATAGGTTAAGATTCAAAATCAAAGCCACTTCTGAGGAACCTGGGATTTCCAGCACCAGTATCACAAAGTTGGACAAGATGGTATATTCCATGAAAGGCATGTTAAAATGCAAATATGCCACCTAGATAAGACAAGGTATAAGGCAACTTGACAAAGAGTTATTTTAATGCAGAGTTTCCATCTCTAGACTTCTGTTAGGCCAGTTTCTCATTAATATGCTTATTACTGAGACACAAAGTGATCTTAAAAAGATCAAATACAGCAGGTAGCAGTGGAGACTCAGCAGAGTCCATGTGTACTTAGGAAGTATGGGGCAGAGGGTGGGAGAGGCACACTCAGGGCTATGGAGGGAACGCTGAAGACAGCATGGTCTGAAGGCCAGCTCTCTAAGGGTCAGCTGAGAAGTGAGGGTGCTAAAAAGCAGGGCTTGAATGTAAGCCTAGAAAAGTCATAATTAGAGGATCAAATGATTCCCTGTTCCTTTGTCTACATCTTCTTATACTCTACATGCTATTATGTCACTTTGCCTCAACATTTGTATGAATTAAAATCTATAGATAGGCTAACCTTTCTCATACTGTCGTTAGCAGTTCTAATCTTCAGTGATGCTGAGCAACCCTTATTAGAACACAGAAAATGGGATACACTTTAGGAATAACATGCAGAACTGAGAAAACAGAGGATAGAATGCATTATAAATATTCTTATTTTTTTTTAACTGAAAGAAGCCAGTTTAGTAGCTTCTTAATAAGAGGTGAGGCGGGAGGGTCATAGCTTCAAATGTTCAAGACTTCAAATCTATATGTGAACATCTATCAAACACCATGATGTAGATGCCTCCAAGGACATGTGGTGCAGTGGTAAAGAATCCACCTGCCAAGCAGGAGACATGGGCTCGATCCCTGGGTCGGGAAGATCCTTTGGAGAAGGAAATGGCAACCCACTCCACTATTATTTCCTGGAAAATTCCATGCACAGAGGAGCCTGGAGGGCTATAGTCTCTGGGGTCACAGAGTCGAACACGACTTAGTGATTAAGCCACAGAGTTCAGAGAGAATTGTCTGAGGTTAAATATCCTCCAATTTCCTGTTTCTAGTCATGTGATTTCACTTGAGGAGAATTGACCAGAGTTGGGTTTTAACTTATTTTGCTCCTATTTTTCATATTGGAATACGTCAAACAATATATTCAAATACACTCTGGTCCTATTGTCAATATCTGCACATCAATTAATTCTGTTTAAATATAATTACAAAGAACGAGCTTGAAGAAATCCACTATTATTTATGAAATAAGTAGAAATTATAGCCTATCCCTAGTAAAAATGACAAAAAATGTAAAAAGAGCATCCACCCAACCAAAAGAAACTCAATAAGCATAGTTTCACATATGCAACTTTATACCTAAAAATTGAATTTTTAAGCCACCAGACATAAGTTGGACTAAAACAGAGAGTAAAACTACCTAATGTATAAACTGTCAGATGTAGGTTTCTATACTGATGAAAAAATGTTGATACATTTCCAAAAGGGAATGGAAAATGTGATTCTTGTGTTGAGGATCACAAAGCTGGCTGATCATTTTTAGATACAATAGAATATACACTGGAGGTTTTACAAATAAACCAACATTTCTCCTTAGAATTACTATAGAGTCTGAAGTTTCTGAAGGTTATACACTTCCATTTTCCAGTGTAGAGTTGCCTCTGGGTAGTGTTGAAACTACTGTCTGTTCTAACAATCAACAACAGAAAGATGTCCAGAATTATTCCCATTAGTATTTGGTCAGACCAGCAAATGGCATCAAACCTGATTTATTAAAGGAATCACCACTTCTGGTTCATACTGTCCTATTAACTGATGTGACAGATGCTTTAACACAACTAACTGGGATCAAAATTGCAACCATTCTGTGCTCAGAAGTTGAGACTCCAGGTCATGATGTTAAAGGAAAATGTAAACAGATACATCTTAGCAGTATATTTGCAAAAGCTTTTAAAGACTGCTATTGTGCTCAGGTTCATCATATTTACTAGATTAAATTCATTTACTTTGTGTATTCATCTCCACTGCCTCATCTCTAAAAGGACTGGACCGCTAGCCAGAAGACCATTTGTTATTCATTCATAGGTAACATTTTGGCCCCGTGTGCATTGATGTAGGTGAGCAGGATTTTGGCTCTCTGTTCTATCACATCGATAAGCTTTTCGATGCCCTGTCTACCTCCCTGACTCTCCCAGTAAACTTTATCAAGAAACAGAGACTGAAGGAGTTTCTGCCGTAAGTGTTGGCTCTTCAAAACGGAAACTGCAGATTCGGGAAACCTGAAAAGAGAAAATGATATTTCATTCTTCGTAATTGCTTGGAAATATGCCCTGCCCAGTGGTTCGGCCAGTCATTAATCTGGTATAAATCATACTATCAGATAATACCTTGAGGATAAAAACATTTCTGTCAGCGCCTAGCTTACACTTCTCAATAATTATATACTAGAAGAACAGATTTCAAAGGAACTGAGTTTTCTATACCACTGAGAACTTGACATACAGATGTCTTACTTAAGATCATTATATGTAGGCAAAGAGAGGGACAGAAGTAGCAAGAATTCTGATAATCTGGAAAAGTACTTTCCTCAAATTTAAACTCCATTGCACCCATAAGCAGAGAAGGCAATGGCACCCCACTCCAGTACTCTTGCCTGGAAAATCAAATGGACGGAGGAGCCTGGTGGGCTGCCGTCTGTGGGGTCGCGAGTCGGACATGACTGAGCGACTTCACTTTCACTTTTCACTTTCATGCATTGGAGAAGGAAATGGCAATCCACTCCAGTGTTCTTGCCTGGAGAATCCCAGGGATGGGGGAGCCTGGTGGGCTGCCGTCTGTGGGGTCACACAGAGTCGGACACGACTGAAGTGACTTAGCAGCAGCAGCACCACCCATAAGAAACCATTTTAATCTGTTGAGTAGAATCCTATCCTCTTAAGTGTCAGCATGAGATTATATGCAATAAAATATGAGAAGCAAAAAAATGCTGACAATTTCAGTAAATTACTCTTCCCGAAACAGAGTTGCATGAATGAACTTAATGAGAAACTATACAAAATACATGTAGTGTAAAGAAAGAAGTCATACCAAAATGCCCAATTAAAGACTGAAATGCCTTTTATTCAAATAATACTTCAGAAATTCTAAGAATCTGGAAACATTATATTAAACAAGAATATTAATTTATTTTCAAATAAATTTAGCAAAACTCAAGTTTGAGGGCCAGGGCACTCCACAAGGAAGCACCTCTCTGGAAAACCTGAGGTCAGGTTTAGAGGGATCCTTGCTGACTTACCTAAAGAAAGGCATTATAAAGGCAGGCATACAGCACATACATTATCTAAAGGATTTAGTAAAATTTCTAGTTCAAAATTATAAGCAACATTTTGCTGAATCTCCAATTTGGCCTCTCTCCCAGCTTTCATTAAAATGCTGATGAAAGTACAGTACAAATACTGGGGTTTAAGAGTAAATTTAGTAGTTCCTTAGAAACTAAAACAGAATATATATTTGTTCCAAGAGTACAGTTTGCCAAGAGCTTCAGTCCTCTAAGCATCTTTTCCAAATGTCAATGTATCAAGCTGGGGATGGCACTGAGGGGGCATGAACAGTGCAGTCCATATGTTCCAGCATTTCTGGTGCTGCAGAGAGACCAAAGGCCAAGGAGCTGGACGTGCTTAATGAGTCTGAGTAAGTGTGGAATTAAATAATGTTAATCAGATGCTCTGAGCACCCCCAGAGACATGTCTTTTATAGTTTAGTAACCATAGTATTTATTAAGCATTTTTGCTATAGGAAGTATTAATAATCCATGATTTATTAATTATCTGCCCCTTGAACTAACTTAGCTGTGGCAGAATGTACAAGATGAAACTGCTACATTCATGGATCTCTTTAGTGTCTAATCCTTGCATAAAGGAAAATCAAAAAAATTTCCTGACTCTGCGCTATACTGCTTAATGGAAATATTCTATGCATAAATATGGGTTAGTGAAATCTTCATTTTTGCCTTTGAATGTGGACATTACATATTCAAAGAAGATTTAACTTTAAACCCATTACTCCTTATAATGCATTTAAGGTTAAATCTCCTTTGAAAGTATAAGTAAAATGTTACTCATATTTTTATGAATGTACGAGAGAGATGGATTCTCCAGGCACTATTAATTCTAAGAGGAAATTCAGGGATTTAAGAAGACGCCATAATATCAACTCAGTAAGTGATGCCACTGGTATGTAAATTTTCCTACACATAAAATTTCCTCAGCTCAGACACTTAGCAGACACTTATATTTTACCTTCCATCCACAGAGATGTAAGGAATGGGTATTAACAGAGAAAGTCATGGCAAAAACTCATGAAAATGGATGTTCTGAAACTCATTAACTCTAGCATTGGAAATACATAAAATTCCCCATTACCTAATTCATGGTGCTAAGAATTATTAAAATATGCTTCAGAGTTTTGTTAACAATAGAAACAGTAACAGCAGAAATGTCACAAGTTACTGCAGAAAAATGGACTTGGGGTTGGAGGACCTGGGTCCTACTTTCAATTTTAGACATGCTCATGTGTCCCCAGCAATCACTCGGCTTCACAAGGCTGATAGACTGTTTCACTAGAGCACCCTTCTATTTTCAAGTCTCAGGCACACACCTCAGTTTCTCAGTGACCCTGATTTCTAAGATTGAAAGACAATGAAGGGAACTTCCCTGGTGGTGCAGTGGATAGGAATCCACCTGCCAATACAGGGGGTGCAGGTTTGATCACTGATCCAGGAAGATTCCACATATACATGGGCAAGTCCATGTACCACAACTACTGACTCCACACTCTATACCCTGAGAACCACAACTACTGAGCCTGTGCTCCACAGCAAATAACCCTCATTCACCATAACTAGAGAAAGGCCACATGCAGCAATGGAGACCCAGCACAACCAAAAATTAATTAATTAAGAAAAAGCAGCTTCCCTGGTGGCTCAGAGGTTAAAGCATCTGCCTGCAATGCAGGGGACCTGGGTTTGATCCCTGGGTCGGAAAGATCCCCTGGAGAAGGAAACGGCAACCCACTTCAGTATTCTTGCCTGGAGAATTCCATGGACGGAGGAGCCTGGTGGGCTACAGTCCACGGGGTTGCAAAGAGTTGGACATGACTGAGCGACTTCACACAATTAAGAAAAAAGAAAGAAAGACAATGAATGGGTGCTTATGAAGGGGAGTCTGAAATATAGCTTCAGTCCCCATGTTTGGGGGNGGACGGAGGAGCCTGGTGGGCTACAGTCCACGGGGTTGCAAAGAGTTGGACATGACTGAGCGACTTCACACAATTAAGAAAAAAGAAAGAAAGACAATGAATGGGTGCTTATGAAGGGGAGTCTGAAATATAGCTTCAGTCCCCATGTTTGGGGGTGAATATCTCAGACTCTACAGTGAGGTCCCTGCCACTATGGAATGTCTTAGTTTCCTTTATTTCCAAATACTTCTTGAGTGTAAGCTCAAGATAGTTGTCCCTATAATCTATGTCTACAGAAGATTTCCAAATGCTCAGAAACCCTCTTACCTGAATTGAACTGTCATTATTCTTGTGTTCTACTCAGCAGGTTGCCTCTAACTTTCCATGTATTCATCAAAGTCACTGAGTTTATTCTGCCCTGGGACATCCTGCCTTGTCAGTATTTGAATGTCTGTTGGTTCCCCCATCTGCACCCTGGTAATGGAGCCCCTCTGACTTGCTCACCTCCACCAAGCTAGCTCCTATTCCAGAGATGCCTGCATGCTTCCAACCTCATCCCACCTGGATTTGCACACTGAGGGCCAAGCAATATGATGCCTGTGAAATGCAGCAGGACCTCTGAAGGTTGCAGAGGTCACTTACAGTGAAACCTGGCTGCACCTTTTTTTCTGCTTCTCTTGGGTTTGGTTCCCTTCTCTGGGCCTCCATTCCCAGATTCTCTTTAAGGGTTAAATTGATCAGACATAGGATATGAGTCTTCTCAAACCTTACTACGTATTCAATAGAAATGCAATGTCCTGCAGATGTTAGTACATCAGGAAACTTACTCTCTGATGCCTTCTAAGAGTTTGAAGTTCAAGTTATCTTCACTTCTGTCAAAGAAACCCTTGTTATCTATAAAAACTAAGTGTCTTGGGTCCTGCTTTCGCTGGACAATGTGGGCTAGAACCACAGTATCCTGGTTGTCGCATTTTGAACTCCGTCCACTCTGTACACAGGTATCTTCCTTCCGAGGTTGGAACCCACAGCAATTTGTATCCAGGCGGTTATAAATCTGAAAGGGAAAACAAAAACAAAATCCAAGATGTTGAGTAAAAACAAAACTTGGGAAAGTTAGAAGATGTCCAAAGAACAAGTACTTTCTAAGTGGCTCACTTGCCAGAATTTAATTGGAGCCAGGTTTGTTTAATTAACTGTCAGAATAAGTCCAAATTTCATATCCTTCTGACCCAGCTCCATTAACAGCTCCACAGGCAGATCATCCAAACTAAGCATCTCCACCCTTCACATTCAGAGTTCCCACTGACATCATATGTCGACGCGTGCCCAGAAGAATCTCTGATGCTACTTGGGACAGAAGATACGAATCACTGTACTTGGATACATCCAGAAAATCTGGGTTATCTCAGTGGCTCTAAAAGTTTACTGCATTCCCTAACTCTCTCTGGATTTCAGTATTACAGTATAAAACTTGAAGTTACCGAGAACAAACCTATGGAAAAGACGTGATATCCGATAATGATAGCCAAGAACACACGACATGTGGAGCCCACAGTTAGATTCTAAATGAATGAGCAGAACACTTTGGCTTAGTGAGGTTTATTGTGGGAGTAGGGCGACCACCTTATAGAGGGCAGACATTAACTAGGAAAGGGAGAATTGGGTTACTTCCATGTCTTTTTGGCAAGGGAAAAAATAATATTTATTAATCTTGTTAAGTTAAAGCCTAGGCTAAGGAGTTAGATAAATTTAAACTCAAATCTCTTCTTTGCAGTTCTGCAAACTTGTATAGCTTCATTTACTTTACTGAGTCTCAATTTAATTATCTATATATCGGGAATCATACTATTATCCTTGTATTTTGGTTAAGGACACAAAAGTGTCTGGATACACTCCAGCCTGACCCAGGCATCTAGAAGATACTTAAAAATTGAAAACTGTCATTACTCTTGTTGAGACACACATGTACACACTGTATGAAATGACTGGCCACAAAACAAGCTTCCGAAACAAAAGGTAGTTTCTCCATTTCAGTGAAGGAAAACTGAGCCTCAGGGAGATTGAATATTGTACTCTGCATGAATTTTAGTAGGTAGCAAAGTTAAGATTCAGACACAGTTGTGTTTGTCTTCAAAATGCACATTTCCCCCTAAAACACCACATTGAATACTTTGTCTCCTCAAAGATTGTACGTATGCTCAAGATTCAAAAGATGGCTTGACACAGATTGTCTTTTTTTTTTTTTTTTAATTATTTGGCAATACCACCCAGCACATGGGATCTTAATTCCTCGCTGCTGCTACTGCTGCTAAGTCACTTCAGTCATGTCCGACTCTGTGTGACCCCATAGACGGCAGCCCACCAGGCTCCCCCGTCCCTGGGATTCTCCAGGCAAGAACACTGGAGTGGGTTGCCATTTCCTTCTCCAATGCATGAAAGTGAAAAGTGAAAGTGAAGTCGCTCAGGAGTATCCAACTCCTAGTGACCCCACGGACTGTTTCCCGACCAGGTATTAAACCTGTGTCTCCTGCACTGAAGCACAGAGTCTTAACTACTGGACCACTAGGGAAGTCCCCAGGCTGTCATTTCTATTCTTTTGTCATTTTAAGTCTTTTATTATTTTATTTACTAAACTCCCATCTTTTCTCTTCTTCCTGTTTTTTTTTTTTGCAGATCTTATCAGGCTGGTCACTCTAGGTAGTCAGTTGCTAAGACAGAAATGCAGAAAGAGTAGTACCAAAATTGAGCCTATGCTGCAAAAATCCTGCATTTATTCATCCAACAAATGTTTATGTAATATCTTCTACCATCCAGCAGTAGGCCAGGCACTGAGGCAAATGTCACCCAGGGCCAGCACCTGGCCCAAACCAGCACTACTTCCAGAGGGAAATGAGTCAGTCTAGTTTTCCCTCACTAACACAGCAAATCCACTACCAGACAAATGACCCTCCTCTCTGTTTTCTGCAGGTAAGTGGACTTTGCACCAAAAAGCATACTTTGGGAAGCAGTGGTTATAAGAGAAGTTAGCATAAGCCAATTTTCTATGAAATTTATATAAAAGCAGTCGCATGGAATGATGTGTTTCATGAGCCACCAGCCTCTTGGACAGCTCAGAGGGTATGGTGCTGGTTGAGAAACAGTCTACAGACCAGGGGACCTTGGCAGAACTAGCTTCAGGCAAGCTGATCCATGGCGTCATGGGCCAAACCAGGGGTTTATCCAAAAATGTCACACAGGCTGTCTCCAGGGCACGTAAGCTCCCAGGGCTGGTTGAATGTTTCCCAAAGGTGAGCAAGAGAGCCCCAACCACATCACTGTAGGTTAAATGGAAAAGAAAGCATAAGCTTGGAAATACTAGAAAAAATGAAAAATGAATTGACTCCTTTCTCCTCAATTTGATTCCTTTTATGTATTATCTTGACAGATTTCAATATAAGGGAAATCAAATGATATGAAGAGATGGTATGTGCTTGCTAGTTATTCAAGTTACCATCAAGGTGTCAGGGAGAATGTAAAAAATAACTCTTCAGGGAACTGATTCTCATTCAATGTCCCTTTTTTTATATATAGTAGCTAATAATTCTCAAAAAGTCTCTATACCCTATTCCTATCATCATTGTATGTTTTTATCCAATTATAATGATACTATATATGAGGGAAAGCTTAATCTTATTTCACTTTGGCTATAACATCAATGTGTGTTGTGTTGGATAAGTGTGTTTAGAGCTTTGCTTGTAAGGACATATCTACCAAGCAGTTCTTAAATGGTGCTCTGAACCCTAAGCTCTTTCTTCAATGCTGATTTCTAGTAGCAGGAAAGGACCAAAACAAATAGCATTTCTGTTATCATTACAACAAAGCCAGGGGTGTCACATATAATGTCATTTGATAACAAGCAATTTAGCATCTAGGCCCTAACCTGCAATACTCTATAAATATTATATCTTTCTGTTTTTAAACCACAAGAAAGCACTAAGAGTTAGAGGTGAGACAGAGCAACCTAGAGCATCCCTTTAAAATTATTATTGGAGTATGTTATTGGAGCTTTACAATGTTGTGTTAGTTTCTGCTGTACACCAAAGTGAATCAACTATAGGTATACTATATATGTCCCCTCCCTCTTGGATTTCCCTTCCGCCTGCCATCCCACCCCTCTAGGATCACAGAGCACTGAGCTGAGCACCTTGTGCTATATAGCAGCTTCCCACTAGCTATCTATTTTACACATCATAATGTATTACTTTGGTGCAGAAGTAATTACAGTCTTACATTGTTGGATTTTGCCTTTTGATGTTGCAATACATTCTTAAATAAATGTGGTTGTGTTATGTATCATTTTAATGCACATTTCTTGCTTTATTTTGCTAATGACTTATTACTTACTGTTTATTTTATGTTTATTTTAGACCACAGAAATGATGTTAGACACAAAGCAAATTTGAGTGAGTTTTTTATTCAAGTTCAAAATGGGTCATAAAGCAGCAGAGACAACTTGTAACATCAACAGTGCATTTGCCCCAGGAACTGCTAATGATTTTACAGCGCAGTGGTGGGTCAAGAAGTTTTTCAAAGGAGACAAGAGCCTTGAAAATGAGAGGGTAATGACAGGTCATCGGAAGTTGACAAAGAACAACTGAAAGCAATCATCTAAGCTGATCCTCTTACAACGGCAAAAGAAGTTACCGAAGAACTCAACATAGACCATTCTATGGTCACTGGGCATTTGAAGCAAACTGGAAAGGTGAAAAAGCTTCATAAGCTGGTGCCTCATGTTCAGTTCAGTTCCGTCGCTCAGTCGTGTCCGACTCTTTGCGACCTCATGAATCACAGCATGCCAGGCCTCCCTGTCCATCAC
>SJYX01022618.1:0-87010 GCA_006410675.1 Oreotragus oreotragus
CTGAAGTGGCTTAGCACGCACACATGTACTGTCACCTAACTGCATAACTTCCCATGTGTTTTATCCAGGCTTCCCTATCGAGATCAGCAGATGCTTGAGGCACAAGTCACATTCATTGTTCATTCACTCAACAGTTGTTTATTGAGCATTTCTGATTATAGTAGTCACTGCTGCTACTACTGCTGCTGCTAAGTCGCTTCAGTCATGTCTGACTCTGTGCGACCTCATAGATGGCAGCCCACCAGGCTCCCTCCTCCCTGGGATTCTCCAGGCAAGAACACTGGAGTGGGTTGCCATTTCCTTCTCCAATGCATGAAAGTGAGAACTGAAAGTGAAGTCACTCAGTCGTGTCCAACTCTAGTGACCCCATAGACCGCAGCCTACCAGGCTCCTCCGTCCATGGGATTCTCCAGGCAAGAGTACTGGAGTGGGGTGCCATTGCCTTCTCCAGTCACTGCTAGTGTAGAAGAATTTGAAGATTCCACATATAAGTGATATAAGATACTTGTCTTTCTTTGGCTTACTTCACTTAGTATGACAGTCTCTAGGTCCATCCACGTTGCTGCAAATAGCATTGTTTCATGCTTTTTTATGACTGAGTAATATTCCATTGTCTATATGTGGAATGACACAAATGAACTTATTTACAAAACAAAAGTAGACTTGCAGACTTTGAAGACAAACTATGGTTACCAAAGGATAAATCAGGAGTTTGGGATTAACACACATACACTGTTCAGTTCAGTTCAGTTGCTCAGTCATGTCCGAGTCTTTGTGACCCCATGAATCGCAGCATGCCAGGCCTCCCTGTCCATCACCAACTCCCGGAGTTCACTCAGACTCACGTCCATCGAGTCAGTGATGCCAACCAGACTCATCCTCTGTTGTCCCCTTCTCCTCCTGCCCCCAATCCCTCCCAGTATCAGAGTCTTTCCAATAAGGTGGCCAAAGTACTGGAGTTTCAGCTTTAGCATCATTCCTTCCAAAGAAATCCCAGGGCTGATCTCCTTCAAAATGGACTGGTTGGATTTCCTTGCAGTCCAAGGGACTCTCAAGAGTCTTCTCCAACACCACAGTTCAAAAGCATCAATTCTTCAGCGCTCAGCCTTCTTCACAGTCCAAATCTCACATCTGTACATGACTACTGGAAGTAATTAATCAATAAGGACCTAGGGCATAGCACAGGAAACTCAGTGATATTCTGTGATAACCTAATATGGGAAAAGAATCTGAAAATATATATATATAAATGTTTGAAACACCTTGATGTACACCTGAAACTAACACAACATTGTTAACCAACTATACGCCAGTATAAAATAAAAATTAAATTAAAAAAGGATTTGAAGAGGACTATCTTCCCTGGTGGCTCAGACGGTAAAAAATCCACCTGCAGTGTGAGAGATCTGGGTTCGATTCCTGAATTGAGAAGATCCCCTGGAGAAGGGATCAGCTATCCACTCCAGTATTCTGGCCTGGAGAATTCCATGGACTGTATAGTCTGTGGGATTGCAAAAAGTTCTATGCGACTGAGTGACTTTCACTTCACTTCAGTGTAGTCAAGGAGTTTAGCCTATAATTTTTAGTGTTTTATTGTTTAGAAGGGCTTCCCTGGTGTCTCAGTTGGTGAAAAGAATCCTCCTGCAATGCAGGAGATCTGGGTTTGATCCCTGTGTTGGGAAGATGCCCTGGAGGAGGGCATGGCAACCCACTCCTGGAGAATCCCCATGGACAGAGGTGCCTGGTGGGCTACAGTCCATGGGGTCGCAAAGAGTCGGACAGAACTGATTAAGCACAAGCACTCACTGTTTAGAAACCAGAAACCATTTTTCTTATACTTTAATTCCTAACTGCTTCAATCTTTAATAACAACTGTTTGATACACAGTTGATCTTTATTTGTAGATTCTGTGTTTGCTAATTTGCCTATTTGCTAAAAGTTACTTGTAATCCTAGAACCAACAGTCGTGCTTGCATGGACATTCGTGGGCATGTGTGTGCTCAGAGAAGGGAAAATTTGAGCTGCTGGTCATGCTCTAGCTGAGACTGATCAAAGCAACTCTTTGCCTTCTTATTTAGCTCTCGTGCTGACAACGAGTGTCCTTTTCACAGTCTATTTAATGTCATGTTTTTTGCATTTCTGTGTTTTTCGTTGGTTATTTCGCTTTTTAAAATGGCTCCCAAGTGTAGTGCTAGAGTTCTGTCTAGTGTTCCCACGTGCAAGCAGTCTGTGATGTGCCTTATGGAGAAAACACGCGTGTTCGATAAGCTCTGTTCAAGCATGAGTTACGGCGCTGCTGGCCATCGCTTCAATGTTCATGAATCAGCAGTATATTTTAAGTAAGGTGTCTTTAAGCACAAGCACACATAAAACAAGGCCTGTACTGATGGGGTGACAAAAATGTGGTGACCAGAGATTTGCTGGAACCTAACCCAGTATTTTCCCAAGGAACAAGAATTTAGCATTTTCCAGTTCAAAGTTCATGGGGATTTTATGGAATGTAATTACCACAAATAACAATCAACTCTACACATTACATTTATTCTCATTTTACAGATGGGGCAATTACAACTCAAAAGAAGGAGTGGCTTCTTTAAAAATGTCACTTTGATAAAGGAGTTGAGGTCCACTATCTGAAACTGTATCATTGCAAGTTCTTGAATGTCTTTTTATTCACCAAAGGCAATGCCCATTGTAAACCTTCCATTATGAATGGAATAAATCATGTGGAAGTCTCTCAAGCTAGAAAAGTCCCAACTCCAGTTTCACATTTATACAGCTAAATATGAATATGGACTAACTGAAACTAACATCATCAAATAGTCCTTAATGAGATACATATGTATATATGATAGGTCAGCTGGTAAAGAATCTGCTTGCAGTGCAGGAAACCCTGGTTCAATTCCTGGGTCAGGAAGATCCCCTGGAGGAGGGCATGGCAACCCAATCCAGTATTCTTGCCTGGAGAATCCCCATGGACAGAGGAGCCTAGCAGGCTACAGTCCATGGGGTTGCAAAGAGTCGGACATGACTGAGTGACTAAGCATAGCACAACACGTACATACATTATATATGCATACAGAGCTTTATTTCCATTTGAATTTATATAAAAGAGGAAAGAAATCTCTGAATATTTTTTGATGAGCTAGATAGGGCTCTCATTTTAAAACTTCCAAGTTTTTTATGCTTCTGAAGGTCGCAATGCATTCCTAAGAGGCTATTTTACCTTCAAGCTTTGTGTTCATTTTGATACTTGACTCCTTTCTTCAATGACAAATTGTATGAAGTCATCACAGAAGAAGGCCAGTTGTTCCCCAGGACAGTGGTGGTATCTGACAGACTAAGTTCCATGGTATTTGCTGTGTGGTTCAAAATAGCAGCATTGAAATTTTCAGGTTGGAGTCTGAAATGCCAAGGAAAGAAATGTTATCTGAACATGTGAAAGCAGAGTCATGAGCTCAAATGAACCAACTTTTCTTAATTCTTCCTTCTAAATGATCATACACCACAGTTGGTCAGTGTGATGTAAAATTCTCCCAGAAAAAAAGTTGTACCTGGTTTTCCTTACATACTGTGACTCATACAAGAGAAGTCCTAGAATGAAGGACTTCTCCTTTAGAAATACGATTATTGAGTTTGATGGAAGCTAACAGCCGAGCCCTTCTATGATGTGTTTCCCTGAGAGGTTCAGTGCTCACTCAGGGTGAGTAGGTGGCCTCCAGTCCTGTGGTGATTCTTAGTGAGACTGTGCATGCACAAGAAGGGTGCCTTGCTTACCAACCCCAGTCACCACCATGTTCCTTTAATGTGCTGAGCGCACCCTTAGTGGGTCTGCTCTTTAAGTTTTTCCTATATAACGCAAATTCCTTGAATGTTAAGGACCTATATTAAGGTAATACAAAAGTACGCTGCTTCAACGTTGCTTCATCTTCATTGAGTTGAGACATCTTTAATTGGGACCTGTAATGAAGAAAGAGGGCTTAAAGTAAATATAAACATGCTCAAAATTAATTGTAACTGGTTGCTATGGCAACTAATATCTTTGACTTTGGTTCTGTGCCATTAGGAATGTAAAGTGCATTTGCAAAAGCTTCGTTTTTGGAGCTATGTCTGTATGTATGGAAAAGGAAAGGACAGTGGTGGACCCAGTAGTGCTTTTGAGCTGTTCTGATCCTGATATGTTGTCCTGTGCACAATCTAGTCAACTCCTTTCCCTCCCCCGTTCCCAGGCCCCTGTGCACTGGCAGCATAAGTTGGCAGCATAAACTTGGGACTGGCTGTGAAGTTGCAGAGGGTGATGGTCATGAGCATGTGGGAAGAGGCAGGGACATCCAGTGAGACAGTAATTTGGTCTGTCTCTCTCATTCTGGGCAGCGGAGACTAATGGCTAAGAACATAAATTCTGAATCAGACTGGTTGAGACTAAATTCTAACTCAGTTTACTAATTGACTTTTTTACTCAGTCTCTTACTTGAAATACTTATACTCTCAGAATTTCAGAGAGTTATGGGATTAAATTAAATAAAAGTACTATAGTACTTTATGTATATGGATGACACTTTAGCACATTGCCTGTGCCGTGGCAGACTCTCAATAGCTTGAAAATCTATACCTTGGTAGTTGCAACAGTTGTTGAAGAAGATGGTGAAGATTTCACTGACATACTTCAAAAATGAGATAGACTTTCTGACATTCTGGCAGCTGATGCCAAATGCAAACTGACAGAGAAACAATTTGATTGAATTTCTTTGTAATAGCATATCACTGATTTGTAACTGCTTATCTTTTCTAGTGGCATAGTATTTTTAAAGGAGGTTCAAACAGATGTTTAACTAGCAGAATTCTAGACAGCTTAAGAAAGTGGAAAGATACATTTAAGCAGAATTGGGGAGGAAGTAAGTGTATTTTAGATGAGACAAACATTCCATAAGGGATGCTAGTCTGTCTTTCAGAGCAGACATTCAAGTCTTGCTTCTAGAACTGGGCACCCATACATCAGCCTTGGCAGGGGCTATGGTGTCTATTCTTGGAGTGTCAATTTTCTTCATGGTAATTAATTGAAAGTATGCAAATATTAAAACAAATACAGAAGTTATTAGTGATTGAATGCAGACTCACTTGAATAAAATGCTAGACTTCAGTTACATTTCTTGTTTGCAGTGGGCTACTTCTGGCCATGCTAGCAGACTCTCCTCAAGGGACCAGTTTGCAGCTCTGATGTCCTGGATCCTCATAGGAAGCATTCATTGGAGATACACAGCACAGAACTTTTCCTGAGTTTCACAGTTTCTTTGTTGTATGATCCCACAGTTTCTCTAAAAGCTCTGAGTTCTCCCAGAAGGTAGGGTAGGGAGGAGGAGTCAGGAAGTGAATAACTCTCATAGTGTTTGAAAGTCAAGGACTAATTGTACGTTAAAACCTTCAAAGTTTCAGCCAGTTATAGTTGAACATTTCTGAAACAAAAGTAACAGGGACTTCTAGACCCTCCAGCATTTTCCCTATTTCAATCAAATCATTTCAGAGCTTTTCTTAAAGTGAACATCATTAAAGTAAGTAAAAGATGGTGGGACACATCAAGTTATTGTGGATACTACAGTAGAAAGTTTTTTTGTAGATTAAAAATGCAAAAGAGAGAGAAAGAAAGATTTTGTATTTCCCCTCATTTCTTTAAACATTAGATAAAATCAATAATTTTTCATAAATGTAAGAAAATCCCAATGATAGAACTTTTCTGGACAGAAGAGTGGATTGTTGGGTTAAGGTATTTGACCGTTGACTAAAGTGTGCAGAATCCAAGGCTGGTTTATATATGCCTTGAATATACTCTGATCTTAAATCTAGGTAGGAAGAGAGTGGGATTTTCTTCCCTTCTTCTAAAAACAAAAATGATTAAATCTGCTAATCTAGGCTTAGTGTAGAACCCAAACCACACGGTGGAATCAGGAACAGGAAATCCGTCCATGTGGACACCTCGACAGTCCTTCTATTTTCAGTATTAAAAACAGACCTGCTCTCAGCAAGCCTATGGTGCACCTTCATTAGGGTGGATGTTTCCAGTTTGGCTAAAGCCTATCCCTCTGGTACTGAGAAACTCAGTGAGTGCACAGGTCATGGTTAATAAGGGATAAGAAAGGTGAGAATTAATTACCTGCTTTTGTGCATTAGTGAACTCAGTCATTTCCCGTTACTTCCTTCATTCAGCCATTTGTCTCTCATTGCTTCTTCTGTATCAGGATGTTTGGTGAGGTCATGAAATTCACAGCTCCTATAGGGAAGTCCTGTTTAAAAATGGAGAGAAAAGCCCTGAGGTTTTGTGCATTCATCCAGTGATCTTAGAATCCCCCCATGACAGAATACATATCATATGCTTATATATATGTTTAACTAAATCACTTTGCTGTACACCCGAAAATAATACAACATCATGAATCAACTATATTTCAGTAGCAATTTAAAAAACCTGTCCACTACCCAATTTCTAATTAGGGTACTTAACCATTTATGACCAAGCTAAAGCTTAGGTATGTCCCATGAAGATTTGAGTATTTATTTTAGAAAATCAAAATTTGAAGGTCTTCTTCCCTTTTCCAGAAAGTTAGTACACGGGTGGGTGGGAAGAGAAGAAGGAGGGGGAAGAGGTGGGAAGAAAAGGAGAATAGTTTTGACTAATGTATTATAAACCTCTTGCATAACAGCAGTCATAAAAGAGTTCAAAGATTATATGTCCCACTGTTAATATAATCCTGAATTGTCCAAATTTCATTTTCTCATCATGTTCTTTGAGAGGGATCTTGGGCTAATGAATTCTCCAGGTAATTTTTGCCATCTTGTCTTGCACGTCCCTGTTTGGCCAGAGAACTGAACATGAAGACAGTTCAATTAAGTTAGGAGAGCAGCCTTTTCACGAAAGTATGGATGACAGTAGTCACAACCAGTCTATTCTCAGTTTGCGCGGTCCAAGTCCTCACACACAAAAGCATCAGCAGTGCTTTCTGCCATTCAGTTACTGTCAGCTTGTATACTTTCACGATGAGTGGTACAAGCCACTGGCAAACTCAAAGGCAGTGATGTTCTTAGTGAATCATCATTCATGTGCTGTTATCTAAAAAGATCTCAATGAATATCATGGGTTGCTTGCTATCATATCAGGATACCGTTGTTCCTAGAAAAGATTCATATGGAATACCTGAAAAAATGAAGTGGACAATTCCCCAAAGTATCTCAAAATACTCTGTTCTCTTGGAATCTGGTCATTTTCCTTTCCTAAGCTTTGCCACCTAAACTAGAGACCAGAGCAAGATACCAAAGAGATTTTAGATGGAACACTGCAGATTTCACTGTATGCTGTCTTCTGAGGGAGATGCTTGATATTGACTGGCTCCATTGAAAGTGATGAGGTGCCAGTCAACAAGTCTTACCCATTCAACCCTCCAACAAGGGAAAGGAGAGAGGAATCAACTGAAAAGAAATTCTGCTTTAGGACAAGGAGGATGGTGTAATCTCTCAACAACAGCATAAGATGCAAGTTTCTTTCCTAGTTAGTGTCCCGCTCTGTCTTACAGAGAAAAAAAGACTAGTTCAGCCAAGATCATATTTCTTAAAAGTAACAGTGAAGTTTGAATCTATCCAGCCCTATGAAAGACCCTGGGACTTGTTTCTGTGGCTCTTTATATATGTCCCTTTGTAGCATTATGTGCTGCAACAAAAGGATGTTAAAAATGTCTCAGAGGAGAATCTGAATGTCGGTCACAAATTCCTAATGGGTCTGGTTCTATTTCTTGTAAATTTATGTTAATGTAATTTTGTATTTTCCACCCAGGGCTAGACAAGTTGAAATCCAAAAGTATATCCTAAAAAAAAAAATCAGAAAACCAGTTCTCCAGGATTGCAAATGAGTTTTCATTGTGTCATGTAGACGGCCAGTCTTGAAGTCATAGAACAAATTGAGTACGTTTTCCCAGGTCCCAGTCTCACCTCTTTGTACGTTCAGTGAAGGGCCCCATGTATTAACTGTGGCTCAGATGATTATCTTCGCCCAATGTGAGGGTAGCTGCTTCCATCTGCCTTAGTGCATTTGTGGTTCTTGGTCACTGCCTGATCCATCGCCACACAAATAATGTTGACCCCTGCCAAAAGCATACTGCTGACTCTTTTTCACTTTCAGTGCAGTTTCATTGCATTGTGGTGTTTGCAAAATGCATTTAGAATTGACCTTCAGATGTGAGTTGACAGTAAAGTAGGATTTACATGGTGTGTGTGTTCAAGTTGGGTCTCTTTCTCCACTTCCATATCCTGCCTTAAGTGTGAGTCACGGTCTCCGATTCCCTACAAAGCACCCTTTTCCTGAGATTTGAATCGGACTCTCAGGTTCATTTTCAATGTTAAATTTATGTTCTGCTTATTTCCTTGCTTCTGCCCAAAGCCTGGAGATATATGACTGCTCGAGAAATACCTTTCCAGTACAGAGGCAGACTCCGAGCTTCGTGTGTGTGCCAAAGGAGCATAGCCTTCCCCACAGTTACTTTCTCTGCGTCATAGTCAGAATTGGATTCTTTTTTTAAGCTTTGAGGAAGCTATGTAGTGGTGGGAAGAGGACTCTTTGGGGAAGTTCTGGGAAGTCTGGGAAGTTTTACTCTTTTGTGAACACAAAATTTTAGACTTTCTGTGCCAAGTTGCTGACTCCTGAATCTATGGGGGAGACGAGAAGAACAGAGATGAGAGGGATGGGAGAGGATGTAGTGAATTAATGGCTCTGCCCTGGATGCCTTGCAGCCCCTCTGCTGGATGCAGAGGTGAGACGGGTGGCAGTGGATGCAGTGAATGGTCCTGCCCCGAAGGTCTCACAGCCCCTCTGCTGGATGCTCCCATCTGCTCTTTGCTTTTCCTCTCCATCTTTCTCCAGCCTGCTTTCTGCCCTGAGGCCCACCTGCATGGGATGCGCTGGTAGACTCTGGAAACTTCTGGCTTCCTTTGGGCTTAGCCGATAGGGATTAGAGAGCAGGAAGGTGGTGAGGTCAAGGTTGTTATTCCCTGGTCCTGTCTTGATTAAGCTGTCTTGGACTGGCTGCTCCCCTGACATAACGTAATTTATCTTCTTTTTTGAAAGCCGATGCTCCATAACTCTCCTTCCAGGTTCTGGGTCCCTCTTCCGCTCGTTGTCCCTTTGGGTCTAGGGGTGGTGGCCACTCTGCTGCTGTCAGCTCCAGCTTCCTGCATTATCCCTTGTGGTTTCCAAACATCCATTGCTGACTTTGTGATCACTTCATTGTAAATGAACTCTCACTTATCTTCATTTGAACACATTATCTGAATTGTTAAGACTCTGGCTAATATAACCTCTTTTTGAGCTCACTAGTTAAGTGAGTCACTTGGTTAATAAACTCCTCATTTATTAAGGAAGTATATCTTAATAAGGTTAAGCCTATATTCATACTAAATTATGAACAACAAGTCAGATTTTAAGAAATCTGGGAGAGACTTCCCTGGTAAGGCCAGTGGTTAGGACTTCACATTTCCAACCCAGGGGGCACAGGTTGGGAATCCGTGGTTAGGAAACTAAGATCCTGCATGCCATGGTAAGGCCAAAAGAAGGGGGGAATCTAGTTATTTTACCTTGGAGATTTGAAGAAAGGGAAAGGAAGGGGGCAATTTTAGAAGCATAGTGAGAATGGGGGAGGGGAGAAAGTATAGGAGCCAATATGGGCTGCCTCACAATACTTTACACCTGCTTATCTCTGCTGATCATCCATGACATAATGAAGGGAGTGGAAGAGTGCCTACTATTTCTATGCCTAAAAGCTTTCCTCCGTATACCGCCCATTGGATGCCTCCCTTCAGAAGTGCGTGCTCTGTGGCCCCTTCTACAAGAGGATTAAGCACTTGTCCAAATGCTCACAGTTAGGAAGTAACAGAGTCAGGCTTTCAACCCAAGAGAGCTGACATCAGACTCCAAGTTCTTAACCACTATGTACACATCTTTAACTGTGCATGGCCGTTAGTGGCCTTTACGTGTCTAGGCCACAAAATAAATGGAGAAACCATTCCTTTGGTAGAAATTTGGGATTTCTAGCATTTAAGCCTGGCTGAGCCAGAGAGGTTAGAAACCCATGAAGACTATAGAGACTTACCAGAAAGCAGAACACAATCCACTTGGAATTTGTGACCAACAGTCAAATGTTCCTTAGAGGCATTTTTATCATCTTGTAGTTGTGAAACTTCTTGTAAAGGGACTGAGGAGGGAGCCAGAACCACGGGGCATGATCAGGTCTGAGAAGAGCTGTAAGGAAGTAATAATGACTTTCACACTCACGAGCGACCCGGATTTCCACGCACTATCAACCAAGTTTGTCACTGAATCAGACACCTTGAGCCGAAAAAACTCTTTATCCCACTAGTAATCCTCTAAGCCACTTAAGCACTGGATTTAAATATTTCTCAGCTGTTTTCCAGCTGGGTTGTGCCAAAAGCTGTTTTGCGATGGAGGTGGTGGCTGTTAATATTTGAAGAAGGGAGCAGCACTTCTGAGCAGATTGCCTGCATCCATGTGAGGTCATGTTTCTAGGCTGGGGCTTAGATTTAAGCAATCATGCAGGGAGAGACTGCATACCTTGGGATGCCTGGAAATCTCTGCTCTGAGGATAAAGTGGTCATTTCCATGGCCGTCGGCACCATCTGCTGAAGACACACGTGTCGTCAAGGTGAGTGGAGCACACGTTTCTTATGCTTCCCGTGAACCTATTAATGCTGCAGAGAAGAACTAGACATATAGAAGCAGCTGGGTTCGACTTCTACAGGCAATGGTTCAAAAGGTGATACACGTTGTGTGTTTAGTCCAACCATTGTGAATATGAGATTTAATTTTAACTGAAACCCGATGATACGTTAACTCGAAAATTTATTAGCTGTAGCAGAAAGTAACTCTTCCACTCCACTGAAATCTCTGACATGCTTTAAAGACAACAGCTGGTTTATTAATTTAGTCAACTTACATGAAGTTTAATCATGCCTCAGACCTCCAAAGGACCTTAAAACTAGATGCACACAAGTAATGAACAAGCACAGTTGGTGTTTCCTTCTTGGATTTTTATGTGGGATGTGTTGAGTGGAAGTCAGAGCTAATGCACACTTTGGTTTTCCCTTAAAATGAAACAATTAAATGAAAAAAAAAAATCCTCCCAAACCTCACTATACTCTGATTACATTCATCCTTGGAAGTTTACCATGGAAAGTACTTAATCAAAGACTAACAAACAAGGACTTCTAACTTAGTAGGTTTCATTCAAGTGTGTGAATTTAAAGGTTAAAAATTTATACTTTGACAATCTCCCCAAGTCCAGGTTGAAATTTTGTAGAATCCAAAAGTGGCTGTAGAAGTAGGGGGAGGAAAATGTCTTTGGGTCCCATCTGTTAGCTTCTTATTTTCTCTTTTTTCCTTATTTAGTTTTTGGCCATTAAAACTGTATTTCAGCCCACTGCCTTTCTTTGTATAATAAAATGTTATTAATTTAAGCTTTTCTAGATTAGACATTGTGGCCTTTTGAGAAGGACAGGTTTTTTTTTTTTTTTTGCCACACCACACATACAGCTTGTGGGGGATCTTAGTTCACTGACCCCTTGTATCTTTTAGATACAAGGATTCTGACAACGTTCTTTGCGGTTTTTATGAAGGTAAGGCTTGGTAAAAGAATAAAGAGTGCAGACATAATTTTCAAAGGATGTTTTGAAATTAAGATAAAGCCCTTTAAGAAGAATACATGTATAAAAATTCCAAAATTTATTTATAAAACTTCACCCCTGACTTGCTGACGCTGAGTTTATAAAGTCTGGACTCTAAAATAAAATAATAAAACAGTCAATCAAACAGGAAAAAAAGTTTAAGTCCTTTGCAGACTTTTCCCATTAACTATTAAGCTGCTATGTGTGCATGCTAAGTTACTTCAGTCGTGTCGGCCGGTAGTATCTTTGCGACCCTGTGGACTGTAGCCTGCCAGGCTCCTCTGTTCATGGGATTCTCCAGAGAAGAATCCTGGAATGGGTTGTCATGCCCTCCTCCAGGGGATCTTCCCAATCCAGGGATCGAACCCTGGTTGCCTGCGTCTCCTGCATTGGCAGGTAGGTTCTTTGTAACACTGAGAAGACCATATTGAATCTTAGGTTGCACAAGAAATAAAATGATGAAGTGTTGGACATATTACTTAATCTCAGGTTTTCTTCCTTAAAGCCATCCCATTTGATTTATTGGACTCAAATGGTGAGCATTAGTATATTCTTGTACAAAGTTTCACACATTTTAAACTTGAGCTTGGTGATTAGAATGTTCTGCTTGAACTCTTAATGATGGGTGGAGGACAAATGGCTCATTAACATTGTTAGATGATCCAGCAGTCCATTAAATAAAGAATTAGGGAATCGCTACTATGCCCCCAATGGTGTACAGGGGCTGGCTCAGCAATGATGAGGACAGGACAGTATTTAAAGGGAGATCCATCAGCCAAAGGATGATGGACCCCACAAGGTGGTAAGGGCTCCAGTGCAGAGAAACCAAAACTTGTTGGAGCTGGAGAACAGGGCCCCTGACCAGCCTGGTATGAGGACCAGGAGTGTCTGAGATGGCTTCATTGGGGACGTGATGTTGGGTGATGCCTTGAAGAATTAATCAAGGGGACTTCAAAATGTGTTCCTTTCAAATCTTGTGCTGCTTTGGATTTGAGAGTGAAGTGAGGAGTTGACCCCAAGGTCACAGGGGCGTCCCATTTTCACGGGTCCCCCACATCACCAGCATGACATCTGTGCAGCAGCTTTGCCTGGAGGTAGGTGAAGCATATGCGTGATTTTTTAAACGTAGGGTGGGCAGAAATGCTTTCCATGACACCCTGTCCTTCTCACTGGCCAGGCTTCCGTAGCTCTAAATCTGCAGGGATTATCACTCAGGGTTCCTAACCTGACCTGGGGATTTTGTGATTTACTTGCGTGGACCAGACGTCCACTTTTGGACCGTTTTTCTGATGAGTGAGCAGTTCAGGGGCTCCACTTTTGGACCATTTTTCTGATGAGCGAGCAGTTCAGGGGCTGCATAGGCAGTGCTTGCATATAGAGTGCTTAACTGCTCCTGAGAAAGACCCTCCAACTTCATGGCATTACTCAATCCAGAGTCTGAAAGATTTACAAACCAGCGGACCAAAAGCTCGCCTTCAGCTGAGAACACTTTAATTCTTCTTAGCAGCAGTTGGAGAAAGATGGTCTATGAGTACTTGATAAAATGTTCAGTAAAAACATCTTTGATAGCAGCAATTCCCATGGGAATTAGGGATGGAGGAAAATGGGGTGAGACATAGTCTTTACCAACAGACTGCCTAATTTTTGGATTTAAATTCTTGAATTTTTCTTTCAGTCGACTTTCTAGGAATGTTTGCTTTAGCTTATGCCTGGCATTTTGTAACTTGTCATTTACATTCCACTAGATTGTAAAGTTTCTTATTTGACAGCAGAACATTATGAGGCCAAATAATATGTGGCTTTTTAATCCAAATAATATCTAGCTTTTTAACCCAAATAAGGCTTGTCCAGCCTCCACACAGCCCCCATTCCCTAATGCCTTGGGAACCTGGCTCACCTCATTCCTTTTGTTTGCAAGAGGTTGTTTTTTTTTTTTTTAATGTGGACCATTTTTGAAGTCTTCATTGAGTTTGTCACAACACTGCTTCTGTTCTATATCTTGGCCCTTTGGTCATGAGGCATGTGGGATCTTAGCTCTCCACCCAGGGATTGAACCCACACCCCTTGCATCATAAGATGAAGTATTAGCTACCTGACTGCCGGGAAAGTCCCTTGTTTTTGTTTTCTGCATAAGTCTTCCAGGGGTAAAATCTCAGCTCTGATTCTCTGTGCCTCCATTTCCTCATCTGTACAATGGGTATTTCTATCTACCTCATAGGACTTATGTGCGTTTAAAATGTTCTTATAGGTTAAGGACTTAGAGTATACTGTAAAGTGACTATTATTGTTTTTATTTTTAACAGAAAGTCAGGAAGAATAGCTTATGCTGATATTACATGTAAGAGGAGAGAACAGTGCCTGCTGGGTGGCGATTATGGTTCAGCAGGAAGGAATTGGCTCCTCTTTGACAGCCAAGGGCTCGGAGAGGTCAGAAGGACAGAGGGACCGTGTGTGTGCTAAGTGGTTTCAGTTGTGTCCGACTCTTTGTAACCCCGTGGACTGTGGCATGCCAGGCTCCTCTGTCCATGGGATTCTCCAGGCAAGAATACTGGAGTGGGTTGCCACGCCCTCCTCCGAGAGATCATCCCAATCAGGGAGCTAACCCAGCTAGTGTCTTGCGTCTCTTGCATTGACAGGAGGGTTCTTTCCCACTAGCGCCCCCTAGGAAGCCCGGTGAGGGACCAGTAGTCCCCAGTTCAGGTCCCACAGAATTTCCTCTAGACAGAAGGGCAGCCGCGGGACAAGCACAGCTTCGCTGCTTGGGGTCTCGGTCTGTGTAAACCCACCTCCAGTGAGCACGACTAGCCTGCAGGACTCAGGGCTGGGAGCCACGTCCCCAAAGCTGTAAACCATCAGTGAATCTGGTTCACTTCTCTGAAGCCCCCACAGCAGACCTCTTGACTGCAACACACAGTTTGGTTCACTAAAGTAATAAAACTTCAGTGAGAATCTCTCTCAATTCAGGTAGCAATTCTCGAAAAGCAACCAAAATGTTTAAGCATGAGGAATTTTTCCTCTCAAGATTATTTTGTCTACCTTATTTGAAATAAAATAACATTTTGAGAGAAATCATGGAATGGTTTTACAGACATTAGAGTTTCTGGACTTATAAAATTCTGAATTTATATTAAGTTTTTCTTTCTTTCTTTCTTTTTTTTTTGTCTGTGTGGCTTGTGGAATCCCAGTTCCCTAACCAGGGATGGATGCCCAGCCCTAAGAGTGTAGGTCCCTAATCACTGGACTGCCAGAGAACTCTCCTGAACTTAGATTTTCTTTTTACTTGCACTATACAACATTTAAAATGAGACATCATTTAATTAGTATACTATGTGCATGCATTCTAAGTCGCTTCAGTTGTGTCTGACTCTTTGAAGCCCTATGGACTGTAGCCTGCCAGGCTCCTCAGGCAAGAATACTGGAGTGGGTTGCCATGCCCTTCTCCAGGGGATCTTCCCAACCCAGGGGTCAAACCCGGGTCTCCTGCATTACAGGCGATTCTTTACCATCTGAGCCACTATGTAATAGCTTAATATGAAAATAGACTCTGTATGTGTATCATGTATTTCCATCAAGGCATCCACTGTTAAGTTTCCACCTCATTTTGAAATAATATCACTCTACCTGGAGAAAAATGCCATAAGTCTGAGTGCTGCCTCCTGAGATTCTTTAAGCCCATGTTTTAAAGAATTAAAGTCATAGTTGGCTGGATTGAGTGAAACAGAAATAGATATTTATACTTATCAGCAATTTTGATGTTGCTGTATTTATCCAGAAGAAAATTTTCAGTCTTTGAGTCCCTAAAGAGACCAAGCAAAGTATTACCTCCTAATATTAGTGTCTGGTGTTTGAGAATATTGCAGCTGTAGGCTAAAGAGGAATCTTTCTTGAGCTTCACAAGTGATAATGAATTAAAGTCCTGAGTTCTTGGGAAAAAAAAAAAAACACAGCAAACAGGGTAATATGCTTTCACATTTCTGTTTATAGCTTTGACTTAACATTGACAGGCTGCTGACTTGAGAATCATCTCATTTAAAAATGGGAGGCTTGCTGAGAAATTCATAAGGAGTCTTTATATGAATCATTAAGAAACTGACCAGACACGTGGAACTTCTCCTTTTCTAATCAAATTGTAGTTGTAAAGAATGCAGTTAAAATCACTGAATGGTCCCTAGGTGACCATCCAGAATCCTGTCTAAATAGAGCATTATTTTCAGGATGTCTCGGAGGCATGGGACTCAGGATAAATCATGCAGAACTCTCCTCTTGCCCGGTTCATGCAGGTGAAATTTGGCTGAATGAGCACCCTGAGTATCTGAGAAGGGTCTTCTCAGGAGTCTGTGTGGAAGAGTATTGAAACAGTGTCATCAAACATCATAGGAACCACATTTTTTTTTTTTTTTTTTTGGTCTCTTAAAGAATCAGCTCCCTGAAAAAAATAGAATAAAATTCTAATTTTCTCTCAGTCACTCAACTGTGTGATTCTTCTGGGGCAAGTCCCCTAAGCAGAGGTCCAAAGAAAGACCCCTTGTTTTCAATACCCTTGGGAGGCACCGATGGCGGCATGGGCCACTCCAGGTCTCCTTGGTAACATTCTCAGGAGTGTCAAGGGCCTTAAAGAATGTGTTAGATTTGTATCTTTACCACTATATACAGACATAACATATGTAGTAGGTGATTTCTGTATATTTTAGCGAGAAATATCATGAGAGAGAGGAGGTCAGGGTAGGGCTTAACACAAATAATTAAAATACAAGCATTAGAAACAAGGTCACATTTTCAGATCTGGTTTGTCTCCTCCTGCCCACTGCACACACATTTCATGTTTGTTTTCGTGTTCATCTCTCCTCTCCTGGGTGTGTAGGCTTAGTGGAGGGAGAGGTGATGGTGTGGGTGGGGATAGAGACCCAGCTGGGACAGCAGGGCTTGGCAGGCCCTCCCAGGGGTTCTGCTGCCCCCTGCCTGACCTTGCTGTGCAAGGCAGCAGAGCCTTCTGCTTCCTTTAGTCATGGCTGTGTTTACCCATCCAGATGGCTTTGAGTGATTAAAAGTTTGACAACCATTAGGTAATTAAGTGAACAAGTTGCTTTTAAAAATAACAAATTATAGGTCAGTCCTCATCTCCCGATTTGGCCCTCTCACCCCTCCCCCACTGTGTCCACATGTCTGTGCTCTCTGTCTGCATCTCTGTTCCTCCCTGGAAATAGGTGCATCTATACCATTTTCCTAGATTGCGCATATGGGCGTAAAACAGATAGCTAATGGGAAGCTGCTGTATTGTGCAGGGAGCTCAGCTCAGTGCTCTGTGATGACCTAGAGGAGTGGGATTGGGGAGAGAGGTCCAAAGGGAGGGGATATACATATGCATGTAGTCAATTCACTTCATTTTATAGTAGACACAAACACAACATTGTAAAGCAATTTTACTACAATTAAAAAAAAGAAAAGAAAAAGATTGACATTTTGCAACTGTGGAAAAAGAAAAGACAGTTATGCAAGAGTTTGTCAGAAACCATCTCTTCCTGTTGCTCAGATATGTATCTTCAGAACCTCTCCTATTTTAAGTCTATTATTCTCCTTTCCTGGAGCCTATCCCATGTGAGGATCCCATACATCAGTACCTTTCATGTATAATAGAAAGGGGTCATATATATAGGAACACCAGGATGACCAGGAATGAAAAGCTATAGCACTAACTTATAGGGGGACTTGAAATCCCTTTCTGGCCTCTGGAACGCTCCTGAAAAGGAGAGTTGGAGCACAGTGATGTGAAATGAGCTATGTATAGTTTAGTGGATTCTGGATCTTGGGAATAAGTTACTGTGATCTTTCCCAAATCATAAGACATTTTATAAGGCATTTGAAAAATCTGGGTGCATGGGAAGAATAGACACATTATAAACCAGCTAATACCCGAGGCTCTCCGTCATAGAGGTTCCCCCAAATTAGTAAATCCATAAAACTGTGCTGGAATCCCTCTCACATTCATCACTGCCACATTCTGTTATCTTGATATATTTTATTCATAAGAAGATAAAAAGTCTCCTTCTATACTCTGGTCCTAGTTTTCACATAAACACAGCTACTTATGAGCTCAAACCAAACCTTGGAAAGGAGAGGAAGAGATGGTCACAGTTGCCTCATTTCTGTTCCACATAGATGTGTGGGCTGGTGCTCATTTTCTCACGATGGCACACTCAGAAGCTTCAAGGACACTGACCTTCTCTCTAGCTGCACTTGGCTATGGACACTGTGCTGGGCTCACTCTCGGTAATTGACATGTCAATGGTTTTGTGAATTTGGGGACCTAGAGTGGCGTTTTCTCCTTTGGGGAAGAGAGTGGCATCAAACCTGTGAATGATTCTGTGCCAGTGCAGAGCCCTACAGCAGATCTGATCCACCCAGATGAATACTTTCACTGCCCTTCCAATTAGTTTCCTTTTCTTTTAAAATTGAAGTATAGTTGATTCATGGGCTGCCTCGGTGGCTTGTTGGTAAAGAATCCGCCTGCCAATGCAGGAGACACAGGTTTGATTCTTGGGTTGGAAAGATCCCCCGGAGGGGGAAATGGCAACACTCTCCAGCATTCTTGCCTGGCAATCCCATGGACAGAGGATCCTGGCGGGCTACAGTCCATGGGGTCCCAAAAGAGTAAGACACAACACAGTGACTAAATAACAACAATGACATAGTAGATTCACAACGTTGTGTTAGTTTCAGGCGTACAGCAAAGTGATTCAGCTATGCACATATATATTATTTTTAATTATAGGTTATTACAAGATATTGAGTAAAGTTCCCTGTTCAGTAAGACCTTGCTGTTTCACTTCATTTCTTTTGCTTCAAGATCTTGTCCAGGACGTTGCTGCCAAGACATAGCTTCATCACCATGTAATAAGAGATATCTGTCTCCAGTGGCCACACAGTTGGATATGGTTAGTGTGTTTAACCATTTGCTGCATCCTAGATTCATACTTTATATTCTTTAGAACATAGAAATCTCATTTGCTTTCTTCTTGCTGATGATTTTGATGGCTACTTACATCTGTGAAGATGTAAATGATGCCTGGTAAAAGGTGATTAATAAAAACAGTGAAAACAGGCTCAGTCTGTCTGTCTCTCACACACACTCACTTGCACACAAAAGAGAATAGTGATAGACATTTGGTAACGTAATCTTGTTAATTGGAATATGAATTCAGTGGCATATTGTTACTTTCACCTATTCACTTGAAGCTGAACTTTTAAGTAGGTCAGGATTGATAGTAACTGTGCTAAAATGTACTTATATTTCAGCAATCTATTAGCTAGACTTTTGTGGACTTTTCTGACATGGCTATCAACAAAGCTGATTGGGTTATCCTTTTAACTGTAGAGGACACATTTCTTAATAAAAATTTAATGAATGGTTTATATCTTAGAAACACATAACAACTATAACCAAAAGACATAGTTAGTTCAGAAATAAAAATGGTTAAATATGGAAAGAAATCCTGTATACCAGTGAAATTGGTGCTACAAGGCACTCTAGGAAAGCTTGTTAAAATTCCTCCTTAACTCTTTTCTTTTAATAGTTGTTAGTTTGACAGCAAGAATTTCTCCCTTTGTTTTTAGTAGGAACAGATAAAGAGGCATTTTGTTTGAATAAGAGAACCATATAGTTATACATTTTCCCATTTAGGTTGTTAGATTATATTGAGCAGAGTTCCTGAAACTACCACAGCATTGTTAATCAACCAAACTCCAATATAAAATAAAAAGTTTAGAAGAAGAAAGCCAAATAGAAGTTATTCTGTGATTGCTTTTGTCTTCTTTCTTTGGATTTATTTTTATCTGTTGTGAAAATAAATTGATTTTAATATATATTAATGGGCTTAGTTGGGATACACACACACACACACACACACATACACACAGCCTTTTCATCACTTTGGCAAAGAGAGCTTCTCGATCATTTTGCCCAGCAAATATGTCCCAACTTGCATGGTGTGAAGGAAGGTCATCTCCAGGTCACAAGAGATCTTCCTGAACCACGCGGGCACCTGAAATCCCTTTGTTTCCTCTTTAGGACTGGGAATGCCTGTCCAGGTGACTGTGGTGTTGTCCAGTTGCTAAATCCTTTCTGACTCTGTGACTCAATGGGCTGCAGCACTCCAGGCTTCTCTGCCCTTCACTGTCTCCCAGAGTTTGCTCAAATTCATGTCCATTGAGTCAGTGATGCTGTCTAACCGTCTCATCTCTGTGGCTCCCTTCTCCTTTTGCCTTCAGTCTTTCCCAGCATCAGGAGAACTCTTCTCCAAACTCTTCTCCAAACATCTTTTCATCAGGGCCTTTTCCAAGTCAGCTCTTTGCATCAAGTGACTGGCTGGTGACAAAAGCATTCACCATTATGTCCACTGCTTGGACATCCTCAATAAAACAGCTTGGCCCTGTGGTCCCAAAGACATGACTTGTGACCAGTAACAGCTGCTGCTGTTGATTCCACGTAGACATTTCTGAAGCCTCCAGATAAGGCAGGTACTAACACTTCTTCAGATCAGTCCTGGGTATTCATTGGAAGGTCTGATGCTGAAGCTGAAACTCCCATACTTTGGCCACCTCATGCGAAGAGCTGATTCGTTGGAAAAGACCCTGATGCTGGGAGGGATTGGGGGCAGGAGGAGAAGGGGACAACAGAGGATGAGATGGCTGGATGGCATCACTGACTCGATGGACGTGAGTCTGAGTGAACTCCGGGAGCTGGTGATGGACAGGGAGGCCTGGCGTGCTGCGATTCATGGGGTTGCAAAGAGTCAGACACGACTGAGTGATTGAACTGAACTGAACTGAACACTTCTTCTCTCTTCCCCTGCCGTTTGTTTCTGAGCTTGTGCTCAGGTAAGGAGGATCAATGTGTAGATTATTAACCTAATCTGGAATGTGATATCAGGGAATTACTTGTAGTTCTCGTGACACCCAACCCCAGCCCTTGAACAGAAAAAATGTTTCTTTTCACAGAGTAGGTTCAGACTATGTGTTAAACACCTTATCAGGTAAAAATCAGATAAATTAAAATCTGGGCTGCTTAACTTGCCTTTTTTTTTTTTAAATCATGTTATCCAAAATTAATTCTTTAATTGATTGCAATTCAAAAAAGTCCAAATAGATTAAAAACTTTAAAACAGTTTTGGGTCAGCAGATTCAAATTATTTTATATGTATAGAATGGATAAACAAGGTCCTATGGTATAGCACAGGGGAGTATATTCCATATCTTGTGATAAACCACACTGGAAAAGAATATAAAAAAGAGTGTATATATATGTATAACTGAATTACTTCTCTGTGCAGCAGAAATGAGCACATTTTAAATAAACTAACTTCAATTTTAAAGTGTAAAAAAAATTACTTTAAAACAAACTTTTAACTGTGATAAAAACTTTTTCTTATGGAAAATTTTAAGCATCAGTTCAGTTCAGTTCAGTCGCTCAGTTGTGTCTGACTCTTTGTGACCCCATGAATTGTAGCACGCCAGGCCTCCCTGTCCATCACCAACTCCTGGAGTTCACTCAGACTCATGTCCATCGAGTCAGTGATGCCATCCAGCCATCTCATCCTCTGTCATACCCTTCTTCTCCTGCCTCCAGCTCCTCCCAGCATCAGAGTCTTTCCCAATGAGTCAACTCTTCACACGAGGTGGCCAAAGTACTGGAGTTTCAGCTTCATCATCGTTCCCTCCAAAGAAATCCCAGGGCTGATCTCTTTCAGAATGGACTGGTTGGATCTCCTTGCAGTCCAAGGGACTCTCAAGAGTCTTCTCCAACACCACAGTTCAAAAGCATCAATTCTTCGGCACTCAGCCTTCTTTACAGTCCAACTCTCACATCCATACATGACCACTGGAAAAACTATAGCCTTGACTAGATGGACCTTAGTCGGCAAAATAATGTCTCTGCTTTTGAATATGCTATCTAGGTTGGTCATAACTTTTCTTCCAAGGAGTAAGCGTCTTTTAATTTCATGGCTATAGTCACCATATAAGTAAAAAAGAATAGTGTAATAATCCCTCTGTATCTATCACCCAGCTTCTTGCTTTTTTTCCCCTTAATAACATTCTTTATTTTTTAGGACATAAAAACTGAACAGACATATACCCACATACGGGCTTGCCAGGTGGCGCTAGTGGAAGAATCCGCCTGCCAACACAGGACACCTAAGAGATATGGGTTCCTGTCTCTTATACACATCTCCCTGTCCATCACCAGCTCCCGGAGTTCACTGACTCGATGGACGTGAGTCTGAGTGAACTCCGGGAGCTGGTGATGGACAGGGAGGCCTGGCGTGCTGCGATTCATGGGGTTGCAAAGAGTCAGACACGACTGAGTGATTGAACTGAACTGAACTGAACACTTCTTCTCTCTTCCCCTGCCGTTTGTTTCTGAGCTTGTGCTCAGGTAAGGAGGATCAATGTGTAGATTATTAACCTAATCTGGAATGTGATATCAGGGAATTACTTGTAGTTCTTGTGACACCCAACCCCAGCCCTTGAACAGAAAAAATGTTTCTTTTCACAGAGTAGGTTCAGACTATGTGTTAAACACCTTATCAGGTAAAAATCAGATAAATTAAAATCTGGGCTGCTTAACTTGCCTTTTTTTTTTTTAAATCATGTTATCCAAAATTAATTCTTTAATTGATTGCAATTCAAAAAAGTCCAAATAGATTAAAAACTTTAAAACAGTTTTGGGTCAGCAGATTCAAATTATTTTATATGTATAGAATGGATAAACAAGGTCCTATGGTATAGCACAGGGGAGTATATTCCATATCTTGTGATAAACCACACTGGAAAAGAATATAAAAAAGAGTGTATATATATGTATAACTGAATTACTTTGCTGTGCAGCAGAAATGAGCACATTTTAAATAAACTAACTTCAATTTTAAAGTGTAAAAAAAATTACTTTAAAACAAACTTTTAACTGTGATAAAAACTTTTTCTTATGGAAAATTTTAAGCATCAGTTCAGTTCAGTTCAGTCGCTCAGTTGTGTCCGACTCTTTGTGACCCCATGAATTGTAGCACGCCAGGCCTCCCTGTCCATCACCAACTCCTGGAGTTCACTCAGACTCATGTCCATCGAGTCAGTGATGCCATCCAGCCATCTCATCCTCTGTCATACCCTTCTTCTCCTGCCTCCAGCTCCTCCCAGCATCAGAGTCTTTCCCAATGAGTCAACTCTTCACACGAGGTGGCCAAAGTACTGGAGTTTCAGCTTCATCATCGTTCCCTCCAAAGAAATCCCAGGGCTGATCTCTTTCAGAATGGACTGGTTGGATCTCCTTGCAGTCCAAGGGACTCTCAAGAGTCTTCTCCAACACCACAGTTCAAAAGCATCAATTCTTCGGCACTCAGCCTTCTTTACAGTCCAACTCTCACATCCATACATGACCACTGGAAAAACTATAGCCTTGACTAGATGGACCTTAGTCGGCAAAATAATGTCTCTGCTTTTGAATATGCTATCTAGGTTGGTCATAACTTTTCTTCCAAGGAGTAAGCGTCTTTTAATTTCATGGCTATAGTCACCATATAAGTAAAAAAGAATAGTGTAATAATCCCTCTGTATCTATCACCCAGCTTCTTGCTTTTTTTCCCCTTAATAACATTCTTTATTTTTTAGGACATAAAAACTGAACAGACATATACCCACATACGGGCTTGCCAGGTGGCGCTAGTGGAAGAATCCGCCTGCCAACACAGGACACCTAAGAGATATGGGTTCTATCTCCTAGTTGGAAAGATCCCCTGGAGGAGGGCATGGCAACCCACTCCAATACTCTTGCCTGGAGAATCTCATGAACAGAGGAGGCTGGCAGGCTACAGTCCATAGGGTCACAAGGAGCTGGACACAATGAAGTGACTGAGCACACACACATACCACATACTTCCCTTCCCTGTCTACTGGTTCCCTATTACCTCTTGCATGAGTGTGGCACATTTGTTACAATTAATCAACAGTGGATGTTGGTACCTTATTATTAACTAAAGTCCATAGTTTCCATTAAATTTAACTCTTTGTATGATGCAATTTTACGCTTTTCACAAATGCATAGTGTCATGAACCAACCATTATAGTATCATATAGAACACGTATTTTGAAATCATTTTAATTTAGAAATAGAAGACATGTTGAAATTACTCAGCCATTAAAAATAATACATTTGAATCAGTTCTAATAAGATGGATGAAACTGGAACCGATTATACAGAGTGAAGTAAGCCAGAAAGAAAAATACCAATACAGTATACTAACACATATATATGGAATTTAGAAAGATGATAATGAGGACCCTTTATGCAGGACAGCAAAAGAGACACAGATGTGCAGAGCAGACTTTTGGACTCTGAGGGAGAGGGTGGGATGATTTGGGAGACTAGCACTGAAGTATGTATACTATCATGTAAGAAATGAATCGCCAGTCTATGTTCAATGCAGGATGCAGGATGCTTGGGGCTGGTGTATGGGGATGATCCGGAGGGATGATGTGGGGTGGGAGGTGGGAGGGGGGTTCATGTTTGGGAGTTCGTGTACACCTGTGGCAGATTCATGTCAATGCATGCCAAAACCAATAGAGTACTGTAAAGTAAAATAAAGTAAAATGGATGCTCTAAAAAAAAAGAAAAGAATGAAAGAAAAACACAAAATATGTAGGCAATGTTTACTCCATAAGGACTTCCTTGGTGACACAGATGCTGAAGAATCCACTTGCAATGCAGGATACCCAGGTTTAATCCCTGGTTTTGGAAGATCCTCTGTAGAAGGGAATGGCTACTCACTTCATAGCCAGCTTTAGCCCTTTAACGTTAAACATTTTTAAGATACAAAATCTAGCCAACTTTTAGTTGTAGCTTAAGTCTGCCTAACTATAAAGATAGACATTTCCGGAAAAGACTAAAAAAAGAAGTAATTGCTCAGTATTCAGTATTCTTCAGTATTCTTGCCTGGAAAATCCTGTGGACAGAGGAGCCTGGTGGGCTAGAGTCCAGGGGTCTCAAAGAGTTGGACATGACTGAGCAGCTAACACTTTCACTTTACTCCTTGAACTCAAATCCTCACTGGTTCAGCAATCTCCAAGATGAGAAACGCTTCTCTAAGAAGGTATTAATCCACCAACAATGACGTTAGTAATAGGCATGTAGATTAATTTCACAAAAAAAGCCAAATGAATCCCATTATAACAAATGAAATTATAGTTTCTAGCTCTAAGAATCCTCTCTTCTTCACCTATTCATCCATCTCCACTCCCTCTAAACTTTTGGAGGCTACTGACTCTTTTACTGTATTTTCACAAAGTAGCGCCTTTTCTCTAATGTCATATGGGTAGAAACATGCAGCGTATAGTTTTTTCAGACTAACCTTTTGTACTCTATAATATACATTTAAGGTTCCCTATGTCTTTGTGTGGCTTGATGTCTGCTAAGTCACTTAAGTCATGTCTGACTCTGTGACCGCATGGATTAGAGCCCACCAGGCTCCTCTGTTCGTGTGGTTCTCCAGGCAAGAATACTGGAGTGTGTGGCTATTTCCTCCTCCAGGGGATCTTCCTGACTGAGGGATTGAACCTACATCTCCTGCATTGCAGGTGGATTCTTTACCCACCAAGCCACCTGGGAAGCCCACATACATAGGTCAGTTAACTGCAAACTTGTGGTAAAGGATTTAAAAGTGCTGAGGTTACACTGATGCCTGAGTGTATATAACCTACCTTACTGCTTTTTATTGTAGTGGAGCAATTATTTTTTTGTAGTCTTTTCTGGAAATGTCTATTTTTATAGTTAGGCAGACTTAAGCTATAACTAAAAATTGGCTAGATTTTTTATCTTAAAAATGTTTAATGTTAAAGGGCTAAAGCTGGCTATACACTTAAATTCCAAAGGGAAACTTGATATTCACTGTTCAAGGCCAAAGTATTTTTTCTAATCATATTCTAAATAAAGTGTTGTATAGTGCAAATCCTTGTTACCACTTTAAAATTGTGGCTGCCACACAGCTGGTGGCATGTCATAGTGGAAACAATTTCTTACCTCACTTAGGAAGATGTGAACTCTGTTGTGGCTCAGAGATCACCTTGGATCAGATACCACGGCTACCAGGCTCTAGAACTTTTGAAGCCCTCATTCAATCCTGCTAACTCTGACTCAATAGCAAAAATTACTCCTCTTTCTACTCAAGGAAAACTTTATATATATGGAATGTACTTGCTGGGAAACATTGGATGACACTTGAATTTTTCTCTTAGTCAGAAAATCTTGTATTTTCCAGGCTGAAGGAAACAAGGTCATTTTTTTTTTTTTTTTAAGATGGAATAGTTGGCATTTTCCATTTTTATTAGTTGTTCTACCATAAACCTGCTCTAGAAGTGATGAATGTTGATGAAATTTGGGTAATAGTTATCCAAATAAAATGTGATTTTCGTTTTTTTGTTGGGGTGGTGGAAAAACATAACACCTTATGACATTGATCATCTTCAAAAAGTGAATCCCATTTCAGAAGGAAATAAATTTTAGGAAAGAATAGCATAAGAGCTAGGATGTTTTCTCCTGAAAGGGTAAGGAAAAGTATTTGGTATATGTGTTGAGATCAGGGTTTTTAATGAACTGAAGAAATCAATCTGCTTGACCACAACTTGATGTTTATAAAGGTCTTTAAATCATCAAGCTCAGGGTTATACTCTGTTGAAGTTAAAGCAGCTCATCTTATTACATATTAGTGCTTTTTATTATAGGAAGAAATATAATTCAGGATTTTCCAGCCACCAAGTATTAGGACAAGCTCACTGCTCTAATGAACAATTTCAAAGTCTTAATGACAACACAATAATATTTACTTCTTAGTGATGTCATGGTACAATGTGGGCTGAAGGGAAGGTTTGGGGAGAGGTCTCCTTCACATGGTCATTAAGGCCATGGCTCATTCATCTAAAAGATCTACCTCCCGGCCTTTGGAAGCCACTTCTGCATCTGGTCTGCAATGAGAGATGAGAGGTGGGAGTGTTTTTATGGATCAGGCTTGAAACCAGCAAACATCCTTTCTGTCCCTTATTCCACTGGCCAGTCACAGAGCCCCACCTATCTGTGCAGGAGGCAAAGAAATGTACTCTTGAAGTATGCCCACGAGGAAAATAAAACAGACTTTAATGAATCAAAGTCGTCTCTGTCACTTATGACTACACACACATATACATCTGTGTAAAGAAGATTCATAGCTCTGAGAACCTTCAAAATTGGATGAAATTTATAGTTACATTGCTTATTTAGCCTCCTTCTGTACTTTTAGGAATAATTTACTGCATTGACTTGATTTCTTGTATTTTTGGAAGTCAAAAACCTAAACTTCAACTTTTCCCTGAATAAATGGTCATCCTTGAATGAACATGCTGAAAGATTTGGGAAGTTTAGGCAAGATGTCCCTGAGTGGGGTCCCACAGTGCTGGATGGTCCCCACTCACCCCTGTCTTCTGCTGCTTGCTTTGGAGGTGCTGGTGGAGAGATGAGAGGAAAGAAGATTCATAACTGAAAAGCGCAGACAATAGACAAACTAGTGTTTACTTTGGGCCGGTGGTGAAGGGAGAGAAGGAACAAAAGCTCTCTTTAAAAAGCCATACACTGTAAAACCTGACATCTGACTAACCTATGAATTGCTATTATTGGGGATCAGCCCAAATTGACACCTTGAAAACATTTTGGGGTCAAGAAACTCCCACAAACATTTCTTAAAGTCATTCTTTTGGCACCGTTCAGAATCTTTTCGGAAAAGAAAATTTGCTCAGGGCGGCTCTTTTGGGTTTCGGAATACGTTACTTTTATGGACATCCCCACTCCCAGTCACTGAAGTCAGTCTTTAACTATGAAAGCTACTGCAGGTCTAGGGAGGCAGTTTCCCTCGGGACTGGACTTGTCGCCTGCATTTTAATGTTCTGCTGCACTGAATACGCATAGGAGAAATCACAGATGCGACACTGGTGAATGGTTTCCAGTCTGTGGAGAATCAGTAGACTTCTGGAGAGAGGAAGTATTGGAAATGTCCCAGTGTTCATCACATGGGTTTCTGTTCAGAAAGCCACTGAACCTAATTCATCTTCCTGGAATTCTCCTGCCCTCTTAGTTTTCCATATATTGAAAGGACATTTCTGAAAGGAATGAAATGAACTGAAATAGTATGAGCGATTTCAGAAATAAAGTCACATTTAGGTCTGAATATCAAAGGAATGAATGACCTGTGTATCAGAAAGTTTTTTCTTTCCGTCTTCCTTCCTCCCTCCCCTTTGCTCCTCCCCTTACTCCCTCTCTCTTTCCTCCCTTCCTTCCTTCTTTCCTTTCTTTCTCTCTTTTTGATTCTCTTTAGAAAATGCTAGTCTGAAAAGTAGTTGACATTGTCATAACCACTGAAACAGTTGGTTAAAAGCTTTAGTCCCTAAAATTTACAAAATGGAAAAAATAGAAGTTAATACTCTGCGTTTGGCAAACATAAGAACTTATTCACATTTGGAATTTGCATCTTTTAGTAAAGTTTAGAAAGCTTTATAAGATACAAGTCTATCTTTATGGAGATATTATTTTAGCTGATAAATGTGGAATCCTAATGATTTATATTTCACCAACTGTTTCAGTGGTTATGACACTGTCAAATACTTTTCCAGCAGTCATGTATGGATGTAAGAGTTGGACCATAATGAAGGTTGAGAAGCAAAGAATTGATGCTTTTGAACTGTGGTGTTGGAGAAGACCCTTGAGAGTCCCTTGGACTGCAAGGAGATCCAACCAGTCAATCCTAAAGGAAATCAATCCTGAATATTCATTGGAAGGACTGATGCTGAAGCTCCAATACTTTGGCCACCTGATGCGAAGACCTGACTCATTAGAAAAGACCCTGAAGCTGGGAAAGATTGAGGGCAGGAAGAGAAGAGGATGACAGAGGATGAGATGGTTGGATGGCACCACTTACTTAATGGACATGAGTTTGAGTAAACTCTGGGAGATGGTGAAGGAGAGGGAAGCCAGCCTAGTGTGCTGCAATGCATGAGGTCACAAACAGTTGGACATGACTGAATGACTGAAAAACAAAATTATTTAGAGTTTACATTTGCTTCAAAATATTTTCTTAAAAAATATTTTTTATATGTAATTTCATGTGAAATTAATTAAATCCTGAGGCTATTTCTTTTTTAACCTGGATGGAGCCCATAAGGACTTATCCCCACAGTTCTAGTGTTAAGTGGATTTGTACCCTCAACAGACAGAGTCCTGTGTTTAAGGGGCAGACTTTTGTTTTGTCTTCCCTGGTGGCTCAGATGGTAAAGAATCTGCCTGCATTGCTGGAGACCCAGGTTTGATCCCAGGTCAGGAAGATCCCCTGGAGAAGGGAATGGCAACTCCAGTATTCTTGACTTGGAAATCCCATGGACAGAGGAGCCTGGTGGGCTATAGTCCACAGTGTTGCAAAGAGTCTGACAACTGAGTAACTGCCACTTTCCCTTTCTATTTTATATTCTCAGCTTACTCATTGGAAGCATCACATCAGGTGAATTTTAGGAATATCTGGGATACCTTCAAATAGACTCCAAAAATCATGGAAAAGATCTAGAACTTTGAATTCTCAATGATGAATCTGGAGAATAAGTGCCTGTAAATGTACACATGTCTCAGTCTGGGGACATTTTTTGTCCCGGTGCTCCTGGGGCAGGAAATAGAGTGAAAGGTAAGGACGGGGTTTCCATTTGGGGGACGACTTTTGGAAGTTTATTTTAAAATGTAAAGAATGCTTCTTCTGATGGTCCATCCCTGCATGGACTGTGAGACAGCTTGGACTTCATCTTAGGCCTTCCTCTTCATTGTGCCAATGTGTCCCATTTTTATGGCTTAAATCATATCCTATGGTGTATAATTTCTCATGTTTTACACACCGCTTGGCAAGAATATAGTTTATTTTAAGAGTCAGTGGTTCACCGCTGCAAGGTTAGTAGTTTTGTAGCTTTTCTTGTGTGTGTGTGTTATCTATGAAGAAGGTGTAAATTTTTGGCCTTTTTGATCCACTAGGCCCCTTCGCCCTGAATCAATGGCAAACTTTAATGAGAACACGAACCACAAATGAACAGCACTTTTCTCTGCCATATGAATGTCAGAATATTTAGCCAAGTGATGCTGACTGGCAGTGCAGAGTAGTGGGGAAACTTTTAGGCAGTTTTGGGGTAAGTTTGGCTTATGTGGAACTACTACAGAATCATAATCTATGTGACAGCTGTGCCTGTACTCACTTTTTAGTTTTAGGTTAAAATTAGAAGACACCAAATCATGTTAAAATCACTGGTTGACACTCAAGTTTGCTCTTCAGCGATAATGTAGAAGGTTGAAATCAGAAATTGTCCTAGCTGATAGTTTCTGACCAGGACTCTCATTTGTGCCACCCGAAAATGCTTGCACAGAGAGCTCCACACTCCACAGAACCATTTTTCCTTTTCTTATTGGCATTCATTTCAGAGCCAGCTGCACAGATGGTAACCCTTCCTGGAAGTGACAGTACTTTCTTGTTTTTGAAGGTTACAGGAAAGTAGGAAGCACTTTCTGAGATGGAGGAAAGCAGTTTGTGTGTGTGTTTCTGTGTGGAACTGTGTGTGCATGTGAGTTCAGTCATGTCTGACTTTTTGTGACCCCATGGACTGTAGCCCTTGAGGCTCCTCTGTCCATGGGGATTCTCCAGGCAATAATACTGGAGTGGATTGCCATTTCCTGCTCTAGGGCATCTTCCTGACCCAGGGATTGAACCCTCGTCTCTTTCATTGACAGGCAGATTTTTTACCATGGTGCCGCCTGGGAAGCCTGTGTGAAACTATAGATCTGAACAGTATTAAAAATTTAATGTAAAGTCAGTAGTCTTTCTGTTGTATTGAAAAATTAATGCTTGATAATGTTATGGAAATGGGCTTCTAATTCTTATTCAGGTTCAGAGGATAACAAAGGTGTTTCTCAAAGCACTATTTGGGTATTGTAAGTGAAGAATGTGTTTGCCTCACCTTCTAAGCCTGGAGCAGAGGAATGACTGAGCTGGGTCAATTCAGGAACTATTTGGCTTTAAACCCATGGTCACTCCTGGTTTTCCAAACTCCCCTCTCTCCCACTATGTACGTGCTTGTGTGCTAAGTTGCTTCAGTTGTGTCTGATTCTGTGGAACGCTATGGACTGTAACCTGCCAGGCTCCTCTGTCCATGGGATTCTCCAGGCAAGAATACTGGAGTGGCTTGCCATGCCCTCCTCCAGGGGATTGGACCTGTGTCTCTTGTCTCCTGCCTTGGCATGTGGACTCTTAACCACTAGCGCCACCTGGGAAGCCACCACTCCCATCCCTAAATCACCTACCTCAGGTAGATCCTTATGAAAGGATCCCCTCTTATCACAGCTATACAAAACTTTCATTGTACATATTTTCTTATGTTTCCTCAGAAATACAGTACTTTCTTATGTAGAGTATGTGTTGTCAGAAATTAAGAAATATTAAGCTTTCCATTAAGAAATACTAAGCTTGAGAGGCCCTTGGACTGCAAGGAGATCCAATCAGTCCATTCTGAAGGAGATCAACCCTGGGATTTCTTTGGAAGGAATGATGCTAAAGCTGAAACTCCAGTACTTTGGCCACCTCATGCAAAGAGTTGACTCATTGGGAAAGACTCTGATGCTGGGAGGGATTGCGGGCAGGAGGAGAAGGGGATGACAGAGGATGAGATGGCTGGATGGCATCACTGATTCGATGGACGTGAGTCTGAGTGAACTCCGAGAGATGGTAATGAACAGGGAGGCCTGGCGTGCTGAGTCGGACATGACTGAGCGACTGAATTGAACTGAACTAAGCTTTCTATAGAGGTGCACACATTCTGTCAATCAAACACAAATAACCACCTCAATAACCCATAATTGTCACTGACTGTATACTTCACACTTAACATGTAATCATCACAGACAATGGTTTCATAATTATCCTCCTGACTGGCTGAGGCAAAAAGCATAACCATGAGAGAGGGGCGTGTTGTGTACAGCAGTTGCCAATGCTATAGGCAAGTGGATCCACCCTTCCTTGGGCCAAAGAGGAAGATTACAGTAGCTTTTCCCCTTCCCCACTCATAAAACATGCTTCTGCAAATATTCACATTGGTCATGACTCTTCCAGTGTATAAAGAATAGTCATCTCTGGTTGCTCTTTGGGGAGAGAGCATTCTCACAGTGTGAAATTGATGCAGCAAATTATAGGATGTGTGGCCAGTTTGGAAGTGAGACTAGAGTCCAAGTTGTAAGTTCTTGTCCCTTTAGAGTAGCAAGTTAATTTTAAGTGTGTAGACATCATCTACACATTTAAGCTTTCCCAGAATGTCTTGTGGCTCAGAGTGATTTTGAATGGTAAGTATATTCAGGTTGTATTCATTTTGCCCTGGTGACTATCAGCATATTGTTGGCTCACAAGGAGGCTGTGAACAAAGGCTGTAAAAGTGGGTGATCAGTGATGCCAGATCCAGGTGTTCTAACCTCTAACACCATTGCTCAGGGTTTTTTTTCTTTTCATTTTGCTTCTTTTTAAAAATGTCTTTATTTAGACTGTGCTGAGTGGCTTGTGGGAACTTAGTTCCCTGACCAGGAATTGAACCCATGCCCTCGGCAGTGAACGTGTGGAGTCCTAATCACGGGACTGCCAGGAAAGTCCCTCTTAGGGTTTCTTATGACTAGAAACAGATTCATGTAGAATATGAGTCTAGGATTCTCCCAGGAACCTCCCATCTCCATCTTTACCTTCTTGGGCTGTTCCTTCCTCTAAATAGTGGCACCATTCTGTGCCTTTGTCTTTTTGCTCTCATTAATCTATCCTTTCATCCAATGTATAATTTCTTGGCTATGAACTAGCTCCTTACAAGGCAGTAGGGATACAAAGATGACAGGGCACAGCCTCTGGCTGCAGCGAGTTCATGTGGGGGATAGATATATAAACAAGTAACATCAACACGGTGGAAAAAGTGATCTACCTAGTATTATGAAGGCTCAGAGGGGACATGGAAACTTTCCCTGGGAGATCTTGGGTTGGATGGCTTGGTAGAAGAGCTGATTTTTACGATGGTAATGAAGAAGAGTAGAAGTATGCCATGCAGAGATGGAGGAAAATGAAGGTCCTCTTTTGGCAAAATTTAATGCTTATTGTGTAGAGAACGTCAATTCACTCTAAGCAGGGTGGTGTGGGGGCTGGGAGACATGGTTGGACTATTATAAAGATAACTCTAATAGTAGTGTAGAGAGAAACTTTTTTTAAAAAAAATTACTAAAGGTCATACTTAATGATTATTTGGAAGAGAAGTTATAGCTACTCATTAATTATTTTTAACTTCTTGAAACTCAGGCTTTTAGATAGTGTGAGCACTTTTATTAACTATATTAAAGTTCATTCATCCAGAATCTATTCATTGTAAGCCAGAAGGGATAAAATATAAGTATCTAAAATCTGTTAAGCATATGGTTCCCCAAGTATGGCTGGACGTATCCTATTTAGTAAGATGACAAACTGATTTTGGGGTGTGCTTTGGTGCTCTGAATACTCACACTAAAGGCAATAGTAAAATGATTCTTTTCCTTTGTTAGAACTGCTCTGGGCCCTTTGAATTAGAGGATTTCTGCACTTTGGCACAATGTCACCAGGGCTGTATGGATGGTGGGGACAGAGTAACTGGGAAGGCCTGCTTCATGGTCCTCAACCTTGGCCTCCCTGGGACTTCTGTCCTTTGAGGGGTGGCACAGATTAGAGCTGGAGGCTTGGGGCATTTCTCCAAGCAGCACCGATTTTAGAGTTGGCCAAAAGAGCAGAATCTCTATGAGGATGAAGGCAGCTGAGGCCTGTCTCCTGCCACTGCTGATACCCTTCTACCAGAAGGGAGATGGTGAACAACCTTGGCTTCCAACCTTGGCAAGACTGCTAATTCTTTCTCTGATACAGAATTCACTTTCCTTTCATCCTTATTCATTGAGCTAGCATTGTATTTCTTTAAAGACATAATGATTTCAAAGTCAAGTTGATGTTCTCCACCTTGGCAAGTAACAGCCCTTGTTAAAATTGAATGTATCACATGAATTAATTATTCTTTTCATTGAAGACAGGATGCATGCACAACTTTAGTTAAATCCTTCTTTTCTTTTGATATTGTCTCTGGAGACCTTTGAACATTTCTCTCCAAATTACCCAAGACCCAAGGGCAGAAACCCATCTAAGTACAGAAGAAGCCCCACTTCTCGTGAGGGGCAGCATAAACAGACTGGAATCCTCAGTCTCCGGGGTGAGACCCGTGAGGATCTGCTGATATGATTTGCTTTATGGAAGAAGGCAGTTTTCAGATCTGTGTTTCTGTGAATGCTATTCTAGGGTACAGATTTATTTGCAAATGTTTTTATTGGACTCTTCTGAGAACGATTTGATAAACTTAAAAGTACGAACATTTCTGTGGTTCTAAAACAAGTGTCATAGTGTTTATCAGTTTATTTTCTTGGTGTCATTTCTACTCTCATTCCTAGCTCCATTTCCCCCTTAATTCAGAAACAAAATCTCATAATTAAGTACTTACTGTTAAACATAAAAGGATTACTGGAAAAGCAAACATCTTGAAAATGTCCCTCACATCTGACCAAAATCATTTCAGTAATGTGGATGACAAAGAGACTCAACTCAGATTTCTTAACTACAAAGGATGTAGTGCATCTTTCTCAGAAGAAAGGTTTTGAGTAGAATTTTCAATGGATGAGGCCTTTGAGATTTGTGAGATCAACTGAACTGGTCTGTCCAAGGTGATAGACCTAGCTGTTAATTTTCCTTTTTTTTTTTTTTTTACTACCATCCAGATGGAAAAGAATACATAACCCTTCTCATTTTTCACCTATGAATAGTCTCTCTCCTCATAATCCACAATTATTTCTGGTTCCCTCTTTCCTACCACAGGCCCATTGAGATTTCTCTGCCCTTCCCTTAAATAAATCCGAGCCCCTGGAGCTCCTCTTGTCCCATTTAAAGGTCACTGCACCCAAATGTGCTGTTCTGCTGCTTTCTTTAGTGAGTGACTAATGGTCCATGTGGGGCATCCCAGGAATGTCTGTTGCTCAAAATTATAACCTCCCTCTTCTACCAATGGGATGGAGAGGCATTTCATAAAACCTTTCAAAACTGGTTAAATTGGTGATCAGTAAGATGACCAGTTCTATTCAGTGCTATCTTGGACTTTTTCCCCATTAGGAAGAAAAATCTTCCACTCACTTCTGTTTGTCATTTATGACGATAGCAGACGCTGGGTGAGGAGAAATGTGACTTTCTGCTTTTAGGCTTAAGACTAAATGCGCCCTTCCTTTAGCTTTGCCTCTTGAGTTTCCCAGTGCATTTTTTCCCTCCTGGAGAATATTTCAATGATGTTATGGGCTTTTCTTCTGCTTTTTGTTTTGTGAGAGGAGCACGATCGTTCACGTGACTGGCCTGCTAAGACCACATGCGTATTTCGAGGATAACTCTTGGGGCCCACTTTTCTCCCCACTGGCCTCCAGCAACAGAGAGCTTCATTTTGGGGTTAGAACTTCTCTCTTGGTTGTGGCACATTTCTGAGCCACATCATTCATGTTCACTAAAGGAGAAATTCCCTTCCCCCAGTGGGGGGCTCTGGACTATATCTCCGTGAGGCAACATTTGCCGGTTTCAACCACGATGTTCCTGCCTTGGTCTTGCTGAAATGTTGAAAACCCACCCAGGTACCCACTATGACTCTTCCTCTGAGAGACCACAGGGGCTCCTCTGTGGTGGCTTCTGACCTCTGGTGTCTCTAAACTCTTCTGGTATCCATTGTTGTTTTGTTGTTTTAGCCGCCAAGTCCTGTCTGACTCTTGGTGACCTCATGGACTGTAGCCTGCCAGGCTTCTCTGTTCATGGGATTTCCCAGGCAAGAATACTGGAGTGGGTAGCCATTTCCTTCTCCAGGGCATCTTCCCAACTCAGGGACTGAACTTTCATTTCCTGCATTGGCAGGTGGATTCTTTAACTCTGAGCCACCAGGGAAGTGTCCATTCTGCCTCTAATTCCCTCTGGGGAGTCATCCTCTTCCTCCCCTAGTCCATGAGATGGTAGATGGTGCTGACCCCAGTGGTGGGTGGAGACTTATGCCTAAGCCAGTTTCTCACAGACTGTCAGCCACCAGGGCTGCTTCCGGTACCAGCCATGAGGCAGAGAGTCCACGGGACCTGGTAAGACCTTTCCTGGGCTCCTGGACACACATAAGGTCTGTCCTTTTGGAGCTGTGGGGAGAGAAGGCAGATGGCATGGGCATCCTGTATCCACTTGGAGGCTGAATATGGAGCCAGTGCCAAGGGAGAAATGCTGAGGAGTGAGGAATGAGAAATTCGTCCCTGACGACATTGTTTGAGCCTTTCCTCAAGCTCTGTGAAGCTGGTCTTCTCTATTGCACCATGAATAAATCATCTTTTCTTGCTTAAAGTGGCTTAAATGATTTGAATGGATGTTTGATCACTTGTAGCCAAAACCCTGTCTGCTAAACTCATAGCCAAGAAATAGCATGTGTGTGTGTGTGTTCTTTTGATTTTTCAGAAAAGGAAAAAAAAAAAAAGTGAGGATTCATCCATTCCAAAAATGCTCCTCAGTAGATTAAAAAGTTATTTAGGGGACGTCTTGGTGGTCCAGTGGTTATGACTCTGTGCTCCCATCACAGCGGCCTTGGGTTTGATCCCTGGTCAGGGAACCAGGTCCCACATGCCACAGCTAAGAGTCTGAATGCTGCAATTAAAGGTCCTGATGCTACAATAAAGGTCGAAGATCCTGTGTGCTGCCACTAAGAGCCAGCACAGTCAGATAAATAAATAAGTAAGATTATTTAAAAGGACAAAGTAGAATTGGTTAAAAAAAATGTTTTCAAACCTTGTGAAAAAGTAGAAAAATACAGAAAAAAAGATTTCTGGGTATAAAGGTCTCTAAAAATTACAGCAGAAGGTAAGTTTTTAAATACTTGTGTCAGTTATTTACTCTTACCCACATACTGGTCCAGGTCGTTTTCACAGTTTGAGCCTTTCTGTGGGCCATTAAATAGTTTGGTGCAGAATACAGTTTGGTGTATTAAATTGAGCTTGTTTGGAAATGTGGTCTGTTCTTTGACCTTGGGCAAGTTTCTTCACCTTAACATTTGAGGGATATTATTCTGGACATAATGTGTGTGAAGCTCCTAAGTTGGGGCCTGGAATAAAGCAGGCAGTCAAACGTGGGAGCAGCTGCTGTTTATTATTATTACGCTTGACTCTGGCCACTTGCTAGAAACATGAGTCACCCTCCATGTGTCCCTGTTTTCACTAGACCTGGTCAGGAAGTGCCTCTGGCCTGTTGTTGGTCTTTCCTGATGGTGTGGAATTAGCTGCCTTTCTTCTTGATTGTAGCTAATGACAAAATGGTCCCTTTTGGAAATTCTGTATTTCTCCTCACCAGTCATCTCTGGACTTCTAGTTTGTATTCTCAACAAGGAAGAACATAAAATATAGTTAATTAAGTCCAAACTGAGAGATGAAACAATTGGAAGTTATGTGTTGTGACTTCCCTTGGTGCAAACAGGTATGCTTATAATCCATAGGTTATTTCCTGCTGAGAAATATTAAAAAGTCCAAAATTGTGCAGTGGTTAACTAATATTATTTTATGATAAGGTATCCCATGGATGGCAAACACAAGACTTTTGTGTCCAACTCTTTGTGACCCCATGAGCCCTGCCAGGCTCCTCCGTCTATGGGATTCTCCAGGCAAGAATACTGGAGTGGGTTGCCATTTCCTCCTCCAGGGAATCTCCCTGACCTAGGGAAGAACCAGGTTTCCCCCACTGCAGGCAGATTCTTTCCCATCTGAGCCACCAGGGAAGCCTGGGGCCATCTCCCAATCCTCTATCAGTCTGAGCCCTGTGTCTCACTGAGCCTGAGGTTGGGCTAAGACTCATTCTCAACCCGAAGCACCAGCAATGAGATGTTAGTGCTTGAGTTGGAAACATTTCCCCCGCTTCATCCCTGGGTTTCTGCATTTTTATTTTATTATTGTTTACATATTTTGAAGTATTTAAAACTTTTCTTTTAATTCTCTTCATACTTTGGATTTCAGTAGGAGAAGGGATTATTTGTACAGTCATGAGGTTAGGAGCATCTGGTTCCATGATTCAATATCCTCCTTTAGTGGAAACAGGATTATCTTTCTGGGATTGCTTTATTTTATTTTTTAATTTTATTGGGGTATAGTTGATTTATGGTGGTGAATGTTGTGTTAGGTTCAGGTGTAGAACAAAGTGATTCAATTGTACATATATTTATTCTTTTTCAGATTCTTTTCCCATATATGTTAGCACAGAATATCGAACAGAGTTCCCTGTGCTATCCAGTAAGTCCTTGTTGGTTATTTATCTTATATAGCATAGTGTGTGGGGACTTCTTTGGCAGTCCAGCAGTTAAGACTCTGCACTTCCATTACAGGGGGCTCTGGTTTGATCTCTGGTCAGGAAACTAAGATCCTGCATGCTGTGTGGTGTGATAAAAAAAAAAAAAGAATATAGTAATGCATGTATGTTGGGATTGCTTCTGTCTTAGCCTAATATATGAGAACAATAGAAACAAGAAACTCCACTTCCCGTACAAAATAGGTTGAAAAGAATATAAATCTACAAAAGCAATAGCAGCAGATAAAAATCTGAGAGGAGAAAATCAGGGAAGAGATGTCATAATCAAAAATTCTGGACTCAGTTTGGAGTCATCAAAAACAGGCATTGGGACCTCTGCTAAGGGAAGCACTGTGGTGCAGAAATAAACAGGAAGAGTTCTTGCTTTTGAGGAGCTCACAGTCTGGTTAGGAAGCTGTGTAGAACAAAGCCCGCAATTACCAGGCACTGTGGCAAGGGCTGTTCTCTGTCTGAGGAGAGGAAGATTGAAGGATTCTGTGTTTGAGGTGATCTGATGACATTAAGTGAAGTCTCTACTGATGCTGCCTCATACCCTGTATTTTATAACCCAAAGACTGGGTATTAATAACTGAATTGTTACTTGACTTGCTCTTGTCCTGTTTGAAGTCCTAGTTTTCCTGGTAAGAAAGAGGAAACAAGTGAGGTGATAAACAGTTCAAATACTCAAGTTCTGGAATCTCACAGTCTGAGCTTTGACTCCTGACCTGTTGCTTGCTTGCTGTGTAACTCTGAGAAGGTCAGTAACCACTCTGGGTCCAATTTCGTAGAGTCACGGCAATTAAAATAAAGAATATCTCTGTGGTACCTGGGGCAACTTGGGTGATGAATAAATAAAATTTATTAGTATTGATTCATTTTGTTGTCTTTATTATCAGGTCACTGGTGTTGAACTCTGCTTCAGCATTTGTGTTTTATTTGTCCACTTCCAGTTGGAAGTTTATTGTTTCAAATTACAAAGAAAATGATGGACTTGGGATCAAAGGACAAGGACTGGGGACTTGGTAGTGGTTAAGGGAGACTTTGGACTTTGTGTTTGGGTTGGGAGACAGAGGTTGAGAGAGAAAGCTCCTGATAGAGGGGGTAGAACCACCAGAGGGGGGAACAGCTGAGGTCTGGGATGAACGACCCATGCATGGGGCTAACAGAGGAAGAAACAGACATGGAGACAAGTCTGCTCCTCAGCATTCTCTAGGGGGCCAGAGAAAACTATCCTGGACTTTGGGAACAGTTTTGTTGATGTGTTGACAGCTAAGGTTACAGTGGTGTTTCCTTCTGAAAATCCCAAGTGTGTGGAAAAGGAACTCTTGCCGAATATTTCAGCTTCAGTTGAACTTCTTCCTGTATAACATGTGTGTGTGTGTGTCTGTGTGTGTGACGCTTGTTTGTTGGCTATGTGGAGGTGGTCGTATCCTCAGTAAGGGAGGTCAGACAGGACAGAAAAAAATAGTGTGGCAGGGGCAGGGGGCAGATAACCACAACAGAAGTTTCATTTGTTTGGGAAACTAGCAGTCGACAGAGCCCAGCACACTTGACTGGTGGGGGAGCACATGGGCAAAGGCAAATGTTACATAGTATTCTCAGAATTTGGTGCCATCTCCACACACACACACACACAAATTAGGAGTTGATAGATGACATATGATCAAAGCATATAAAGATCATGTTTACTGTGTAGGTCAAATGCCATACTCTCTACAGTGTACTTTTCCATTGGAACATGAGGATAAAGAGCTAACTTCACCTAGTCATTCATATAATCTTGTTGGTAGAACAACTCTTGAGTCAGGTTTCTCTGTTGTTAAAATTCATTGGAGCAACTCAGGTCCTAGTGACTTTCTGTGGCAAAGGACAGGTTGAAACTCTTCTGGATAACTTCACTGCTGAGAAAGCCCTTCTCAGGCAAACACCATGTGTCAGGTTAGACATCCAGGGAGCAGATATGCTTGCAAAGTGTGAAGAGCACTTGGCTTGTGAGCTGGGAGAGTCTGGCAACTCTCAGACTGTCACTGGAATAAAGTGTCCAACAAAGAAGAAGCCAGTACCTATTCCAGGGGAGCTGGAAGGATTTAAAAAAGGGCGATTTGGATCTACTAACAGTGTCTTATTTTTTATTTTTATAATAGTCTCTTAAAAAGTCTGACTTAGTAAAGCAAAGTTTTCTTCACAGAAGCAGAAAACTGGAGACTCGGAGCACATGTGTGTACCAGATCCTTCTTAAATATACTGAATCTGCAGATGTCCATGTCCTCAGTACAGGAAGGGCTGGTTGGTGCGAGGAAAGGTCAGCCGTCAGCAGCACAGAACACTTCCAGGTTATGGTGGTCACAGAAGACAGAGGCAAGACTGCAGCCAGGATGTGTGCAACTAGGGTGCAGGCCCCTGGACATGGCCTGTTTTCTGTGAGCCAGGGGTCAGAACCACAGACAATACAGCAAGGAGTCTGTCCTCAGTCTTAGCTGGAGCCCAGTGCTGAAGGGGTGCAACACTATAAGGACCACCCTTGTGTCTTCAGAGAATTCTGGCTCACAGCTGGGGGTCTGTGGGCAGGGACTCCAGAGCAGGATAACATATGGTCTTCTAGAAGTCGCCTCCCCACCGCATCTTCTCCCCAAACTCTACCCCCCAAGTGAGACAGGCAAGCCACAAATATTATAGATTCTTTTAAAACTGTAATATCTGCCCCTCTCCTATGGTAATTCATATAACTTGTCATCAGTTTCATTTAGATGAGAAAAATCTGAAAGCGCTGTTTGCTCCAGTTACATATTAATAATACCTCACTTTTCTGTTTCATAGAGTTGGAGAGTGTGGATGTGTGTGGGTGTGCATACATGTATGTAAAGACAGACACATATGAATAGAAATACATGTTCTCATTTAATCCCTGTAACTTTGTAAAATAGTATTACTCATAACTACATATGTCACACATATGTCTGTATACATATTTACATGTACAGCAACTTCATAAAATGGCACATCTATTTTTTAAAGAGAAAACTGGGACCCAGAGAAATTGACTGACAATCCTGAAATGTTGGTGCCCGTGAGATGTGCAGTCTGGATGAGAGCATAGGGTTTCTGACTGAGTGACAAGAAAAAAAAAAAAAGATGAGGATTCATCCATTCCAAAAATGCTCCTCAGTAGATTAAAAAGTTATTTAGGGGACGTCTTGGTGGTCCAGTGGTTATGACTCTGTGCTCCCATCACAGCGGCCTTGGGTTTGATCCCTGGTCAGGGAACCAGGTCCCACATGCCACAGCTAAGAGTCTGAATGCTGCAATTAAAGGTCCTGATGCTACAATAAAGGTCGAAGATCCTGTGTGCTGCCACTAAGAGCCAGCACAGTCAGATAAATAAATAAGTAAGATTATTTAAAAGGACAAAGTAGAATTGGTTAAAAAAAATGTTTTCAAACCTTGTGAAAAAGTAGAAAAATACAGAAAAAAAGATTTCTGGGTATAAAGGTCTCTAAAAATTACAGCAGAAGGTAAGTTTTTAAATACTTGTGTCAGTTATTTACTCTTACCCACATACTGGTCCAGGTCGTTTTCACAGTTTGAGCCTTTCTGTGGGCCATTAAATAGTTTGGTGCAGAATACAGTTTGGTGTATTAAATTGAGCTTGTTTGGAAATGTGGTCTGTTCTTTGACCTTGGGCAAGTTTCTTCACCTTAACATTTGAGGGATATTATTCTGGACATAATGTGTGTGAAGCTCCTAAGTTGGGGCCTGGAATAAAGCAGGCAGTCAAACGTGGGAGCAGCTGCTGTTTATTATTATTACGCTTGACTCTGGCCACTTGCTAGAAACATGAGTCACCCTCCATGTGTCCCTGTTTTCACTAGACCTGGTCAGGAAGTGCCTCTGGCCTGTTGTTGGTCTTTCCTGATGGTGTGGAATTAGCTGCCTTTCTTCTTGATTGTAGCTAATGACAAAATGGTCCCTTTTGGAAATTCTGTATTTCTCCTCACCAGTCATCTCTGGACTTCTAGTTTGTATTCTCAACAAGGAAGAACATAAAATATAGTTAATTAAGTCCAAACTGAGAGATGAAACAATTGGAAGTTATGTGTTGTGACTTCCCTTGGTGCAAACAGGTATGCTTATAATCCATAGGTTATTTCCTGCTGAGAAATATTAAAAAGTCCAAAATTGTGCAGTGGTTAACTAATATTATTTTATGATAAGGTATCCCATGGATGGCAAACACAAGACTTTTGTGTCCAACTCTTTGTGACCCCATGAGCCCTGCCAGGCTCCTCCGTCTATGGGATTCTCCAGGCAAGAATACTGGAGTGGGTTGCCATTTCCTCCTCCAGGGAATCTCCCTGACCTAGGGAAGAACCAGGTTTCCCCCACTGCAGGCAGATTCTTTCCCATCTGAGCCACCAGGGAAGCCTGGGGCCATCTCCNCAGGCTCCTCCGTCTATGGGATTCTCCAGGCAAGAATACTGGAGTGGGTTGCCATTTCCTCCTCCAGGGAATCTCCCTGACCTAGGGAAGAACCAGGTTTCCCCCACTGCAGGCAGATTCTTTCCCATCTGAGCCACCAGGGAAGCCTGGGGCCATCTCCCAATCCTCTATCAGTCTGAGCCCTGTGTCTCACTGAGCCTGAGGTTGGGCTAAGACTCATTCTCAACCCGAAGCACCAGCAATGAGATGTTAGTGCTTGAGTTGGAAACATTTCCCCCGCTTCATCCCTGGGTTTCTGCATTTTTATTTTATTATTGTTTACATATTTTGAAGTATTTAAAACTTTTCTTTTAATTCTCTTCATACTTTGGATTTCAGTAGGAGAAGGGATTATTTGTACAGTCATGAGGTTAGGAGCATCTGGTTCCATGATTCAATATCCTCCTTTAGTGGAAACAGGATTATCTTTCTGGGATTGCTTTATTTTATTTTTTAATTTTATTGGGGTATAGTTGATTTATGGTGGTGAATGTTGTGTTAGGTTCAGGTGTAGAACAAAGTGATTCAATTGTACATATATTTATTCTTTTTCAGATTCTTTTCCCATATATGTTAGCACAGAATATCGAACAGAGTTCCCTGTGCTATCCAGTAAGTCCTTGTTGGTTATTTATCTTATATAGCATAGTGTGTGGGGACTTCTTTGGCAGTCCAGCAGTTAAGACTCTGCACTTCCATTACAGGGGGCTCTGGTTTGATCTCTGGTCAGGAAACTAAGATCCTGCATGCTGTGTGGTGTGATAAAAAAAAAAAAAGAATATAGTAATGCATGTATGTTGGGATTGCTTCTGTCTTAGCCTAATATATGAGAACAATAGAAACAAGAAACTCCACTTCCCGTACAAAATAGGTTGAAAAGAATATAAATCTACAAAAGCAATAGCAGCAGATAAAAATCTGAGAGGAGAAAATCAGGGAAGAGATGTCATAATCAAAAATTCTGGACTCAGTTTGGAGTCATCAAAAACAGGCATTGGGACCTCTGCTAAGGGAAGCACTGTGGTGCAGAAATAAACAGGAAGAGTTCTTGCTTTTGAGGAGCTCACAGTCTGGTTAGGAAGCTGTGTAGAACAAAGCCCGCAATTACCAGGCACTGTGGCAAGGGCTGTTCTCTGTCTGAGGAGAGGAAGATTGAAGGATTCTGTGTTTGAGGTGATCTGATGACATTAAGTGAAGTCTCTACTGATGCTGCCTCATACCCTGTATTTTATAACCCAAAGACTGGGTATTAATAACTGAATTGTTACTTGACTTGCTCTTGTCCTGTTTGAAGTCCTAGTTTTCCTGGTAAGAAAGAGGAAACAAGTGAGGTGATAAACAGTTCAAATACTCAAGTTCTGGAATCTCACAGTCTGAGCTTTGACTCCTGACCTGTTGCTTGCTTGCTGTGTAACTCTGAGAAGGTCAGTAACCACTCTGGGTCCAATTTCGTAGAGTCACGGCAATTAAAATAAAGAATATCTCTGTGGTACCTGGGGCAACTTGGGTGATGAATAAATAAAATTTATTAGTATTGATTCATTTTGTTGTCTTTATTATCAGGTCACTGGTGTTGAACTCTGCTTCAGCATTTGTGTTTTATTTGTCCACTTCCAGTTGGAAGTTTATTGTTTCAAATTACAAAGAAAATGATGGACTTGGGATCAAAGGACAAGGACTGGGGACTTGGTAGTGGTTAAGGGAGACTTTGGACTTTGTGTTTGGGTTGGGAGACAGAGGTTGAGAGAGAAAGCTCCTGATAGAGGGGGTAGAACCACCAGAGGGGGGAACAGCTGAGGTCTGGGATGAACGACCCATGCATGGGGCTAACAGAGGAAGAAACAGACATGGAGACAAGTCTGCTCCTCAGCATTCTCTAGGGGGCCAGAGAAAACTATCCTGGACTTTGGGAACAGTTTTGTTGATGTGTTGACAGCTAAGGTTACAGTGGTGTTTCCTTCTGAAAATCCCAAGTGTGTGGAAAAGGAACTCTTGCCGAATATTTCAGCTTCAGTTGAACTTCTTCCTGTATAACATGTGTGTGTGTGTGTCTGTGTGTGTGACGCTTGTTTGTTGGCTATGTGGAGGTGGTCGTATCCTCAGTAAGGGAGGTCAGACAGGACAGAAAAAAATAGTGTGGCAGGGGCAGGGGGCAGATAACCACAACAGAAGTTTCATTTGTTTGGGAAACTAGCAGTCGACAGAGCCCAGCACACTTGACTGGTGGGGGAGCACATGGGCAAAGGCAAATGTTACATAGTATTCTCAGAATTTGGTGCCATCTCCACACACACACACACACAAATTAGGAGTTGATAGATGACATATGATCAAAGCATATAAAGATCATGTTTACTGTGTAGGTCAAATGCCATACTCTCTACAGTGTACTTTTCCATTGGAACATGAGGATAAAGAGCTAACTTCACCTAGTCATTCATATAATCTTGTTGGTAGAACAACTCTTGAGTCAGGTTTCTCTGTTGTTAAAATTCATTGGAGCAACTCAGGTCCTAGTGACTTTCTGTGGCAAAGGACAGGTTGAAACTCTTCTGGATAACTTCACTGCTGAGAAAGCCCTTCTCAGGCAAACACCATGTGTCAGGTTAGACATCCAGGGAGCAGATATGCTTGCAAAGTGTGAAGAGCACTTGGCTTGTGAGCTGGGAGAGTCTGGCAACTCTCAGACTGTCACTGGAATAAAGTGTCCAACAAAGAAGAAGCCAGTACCTATTCCAGGGGAGCTGGAAGGATTTAAAAAAGGGCGATTTGGATCTACTAACAGTGTCTTATTTTTTATTTTTATAATAGTCTCTTAAAAAGTCTGACTTAGTAAAGCAAAGTTTTCTTCACAGAAGCAGAAAACTGGAGACTCGGAGCACATGTGTGTACCAGATCCTTCTTAAATATACTGAATCTGCAGATGTCCATGTCCTCAGTACAGGAAGGGCTGGTTGGTGCGAGGAAAGGTCAGCCGTCAGCAGCACAGAACACTTCCAGGTTATGGTGGTCACAGAAGACAGAGGCAAGACTGCAGCCAGGATGTGTGCAACTAGGGTGCAGGCCCCTGGACATGGCCTGTTTTCTGTGAGCCAGGGGTCAGAACCACAGACAATACAGCAAGGAGTCTGTCCTCAGTCTTAGCTGGAGCCCAGTGCTGAAGGGGTGCAACACTATAAGGACCACCCTTGTGTCTTCAGAGAATTCTGGCTCACAGCTGGGGGTCTGTGGGCAGGGACTCCAGAGCAGGATAACATATGGTCTTCTAGAAGTCGCCTCCCCACCGCATCTTCTCCCCAAACTCTACCCCCCAAGTGAGACAGGCAAGCCACAAATATTATGGATTCTTTTAAAACTGTAATATCTGCCCCTCTCCTATGGTAATTCATATAACTTGTCATCAGTTTCATTTAGATGAGAAAAATCTGAAAGCGCTGTTTGCTCCAGTTACATATTAATAATACCTCACTTTTCTGTTTCATAGAGTTGGAGAGTGTGGATGTGTGTGGGTGTGCATACATGTATGTAAAGACAGACACATATGAATAGAAATACATGTTCTCATTTAATCCCTGTAACTTTGTAAAATAGTATTACTCATAACTACATATGTCACACATATGTCTGTATACATATTTACATGTACAGCAACTTCATAAAATGGCACATCTATTTTTTAAAGAGAAAACTGGGACCCAGAGAAATTGACTGACAATCCTGAAATGTTGGTGCCCGTGAGATGTGCAGTCTGGATGAGAGCATAGGGTTTCTGACTGAGTGACAAGCCCTTTGATAAGCAACTCCCTGCCCCCAGTTTCAACATAAGGTCAAGACCACTGACTACCTCCTCAGGTGTGCTTGAATCAGGACTGTTCTGGGATGTTTAGCCACCTGGCACACAAGTCATCAAAATAAGAAAGTCAGAGTGCCAGCATAACACTTGCTGAGCACGCCCCATGCCCTCAGGGTCTGATTTCACTGAACTTGACTTCATTTTTGCAGGACAGGGGTTACGCTTTCACAGGCTGATCTTCCACGGTGGGGAGTTTAGTCGCCTGTTCAACAACATAGGAGGGGTGTGGTGCGGAGGAAAGAGTGGGAGTGGTTTGCAGGTGAGCTGACCTGTTGGAATCCTGACTCCAGCTCTTAGAGGACATGTATGTGTCCTTTACCAATGACTTTGTGAACTTGATTTCCTAGCCTGTAAAGTGAGAATGACAGTACCATTCAGAGTTGTGGTTCAGTGCTTGGTAAGATGGCTGGTGACTCCTTGGAGCTATTATGACTGCTCCTAGAATCACAAGTGGCTCAAGAAGTGGAGACGGGATTCCTGCACGGCCGTGGCCCAAGGGTCCCAGTAACCAATTTTAGGGACCAGAACGTCAGGGGTCTGAGTGATTCTTCTCTTTCCTCACCTGCGAAGCCTCTGTCTGGCTCTCCCCCTTCCCATCTTGCTGATTGGACCACCAGAGAGGTATAATTGCCCAAGGGCTCTGAAGAGATTTGCAGAGCTTCCCTCCTGCTCTGGGACCCCTGGTAGATGCTGCTAGAACTGTGTCCTCTAAAATGCGTACATCCACTGTGTGGACACTCCAGAACCCACGGCTATCTTGGAATGACTTGAGCAGTGGCTTGTGTACACCACAGGCCATTGTCACTGCAAGTATTGTCGTCCAGTCACTAAGTCAGGTCTGATTCTTTGCAGCCCTGTGGACTGCAGCATGCCAGGTTTCTTTGTCCTCCCCTATTTCCTCGAGTTTCATGTCCATACAGTTGGTGATGCTATCTAACCATCTCATCCTCTGCTGTCCCCTTCTTCTTTTGCCTCCAGTCTTTCCCAACATCAGGGTCTTTTTCTAATGAGTCAGCTCTTCGCATCAGGTGGCCAGTAGAAACAGGATTTCCGGCATCCCATCACTTCTTGGAGCTCACCCAGGGGACCAATATTGACACTGTCCTGGTGTGCTCTGGTTGGCTGACAGCAGAGGGCACCTCCTGCTTGTGCTGGGAGTGCTAAGGGACACTGCCCCCCTCTCCCCCGACTGCCTGCCCTCCCCAGCAGAGAGATGAGAAATAACCCATTCCCCCATGGTGGCCACACTGACTGCTGCTCTTTCTACTTCACTGGCTTCCAAACACTGTATTTGTTTCACCCACATTTATTCCTGACTCCACCACCTCCCATCTCTGCTGGGACAGCCCTGTTGGTCTTTCCTGACTTCTGAGTGAAGAAAGAGCTTTGGACTTGGAGGGGGTGGCTTCCCCAGAAAGCCTGGGGACGGCCCGCAGTCACTCCTCCAGGCCTTTGTTGAGAGAGGCCTTCCAGTCGTGTGTGGAACTCTGGTTTATTAAATCTGATGAGTTCTATATTTCTGCCACATGTCACAGATCACCCACGTTGACTGAGCCCTGCCAAAGCTGGGCTGCTGTTACCCTGAAATGAAGCCAGATTTTTTAAGTGGGTGGGGGTAATTCCAGTTTGGTGCAATAAATTATATGGTTCTGCCTGATTTGCTTTGCTCTGGGCTGGGAGCAGTTGATGATGGAACATATCTTACTCTGTGTGTATGTGTGTGTGTGGTGGTGGTGGTGGTGGTGGTGGTATGAAGCCAGGGTGAGTGGCGATGGGGGAGGGTATTTTAATTTTCTATAGTGAATTGTTTGAAGAATAGATACAAACATAGCCTCTGGCCTTTCTTTTTCCACCTTCTTCCCCCAACTTAGCTTTTCCTTTCTGTTTTTATGCTTTCAAATCTTGGGGGCTGGCTTTCTAAAATTTCAGGAAGAAATCTGGGGACTCAAGTTACCCATGAAAGGTGACAGAATTCCCTGCGCTCCTATACACTACTCTGTCATAGGAGTTTCAGAAACTGTGGACACTTAGAACACCGAGAAACATGCCCTTTACAAATTCTGAGTGTGTGAGTGTATTAGGAGGTTGTTGGGCTTTGAAGGAGAATGCTGGAGAGGGCTTCCCCATTGGCTCAGTGGTAAAGAGTCCGCCTGCAGTGCAGGAGCCTCAGGAGACATGGGTTTGCCTGAGCTGGAAGAGGAGGAAATGGCAACCCACTCCAGTGTTCTTGCCTGGGGGAATCCTGTGGACAGAGGAGCCTGGAGGCTACAGTCCATGGGTTGCAGAGAGTCAGACACGACTCAAGTGATGCAGCAGCAGCAGCTGGAGGGGGCGGAATCACTGGTTCTCACACACATTTAAGTGTGGCCAGTTTCCTGGGGAAGGCAATGGCACCCCACCCCAGTACTCTTGCCTGGAAAATCCAATGGACGGAGTAGCCTGGTGGGCTGCAGTCCATGGGGTCGCTAACAGTCGGACAGACTGAGCGACTTCACTTTCACTTTTCTCTTTCATGCATTGGAGAGGGAAATGGCAACCCACTCCAGTATTCTTGCCTGGAGAATCCCAGGGATGGGGGAGCCTGGTGGGCTGCCGTCTATGGGGTCACACAGAGTCGGACACGACTGAAGTGACCTGTCTCTTATACACATCTAGATGTGTATAAGAGACAGCCCATAGACGGCAGCCCACCAGGCTCCCCCATCCCTGGGATTCTCNGGGGGAGCCTGGTGGGCTGCCGTCTATGGGGTCACACAGAGTCGGACACGACTGAAGTGACTTAGCAGCTTAGCAGCAGTTTCCTGGGAAGATGCACACAGAATCACATTGCTAAGGAAAGAAGGTTTAAATCTTATTTTTAAACCTTAATTATATGGGACATTAGAATCATCAGAATTTTAGAAGCCGGGGGCTAATATGTAAATATGTTATGGGGAGAGTTCAGAGTAGATAAAGGAAAAAAAATTTGCTTCTAAATTCTGACTCTGCCCCCATTCCCAATCTCTCCAAGACTTGCTTTGTTCATCTGTGAAAATAGGAATAAAATCTACGTCACGGACTATCATGAGGTTAGGTAAGAACATGTGGGTGAGTTCTACTGTGACATCAAGAGAGCTTAATAAGCACTTTTTATTTTATTTTTTCCTTTTGATGCAGTTATGAGGGACATATCCAGGCTGTTGTCAGGGAACATTTGTCTTCTGTGCCTTTTCTTCAAAGGGGAAGGGCTGAGCAGACCCACCAGTGTGACTCACGTGGTCTACAAGTCAGAAGAACAGGCTACTACAGATCTAAAAATGTCTTTTGTAGAGAAACTAGGAATCACATTTTGAATGTGCTTTGTATTTATAAATGTGCCCTTCATTTGTTTCCAAAACAAGTAGATTTATCACTGTATATGTTATAATTAATTCCAGGTTTAGAATTTTACAAATAAAGTTTTTAAAAATTCTAGTGAGATCCAAAAGGCATCTGAAAAATTCCTGAGTGAATAAAACACCATTTTTTTTTTTCCTCCAACTGCAGAGACTGCTAAGATATATATTGAGTTGGTCAAAAAGTTCATTCAGTTTTTTTCTGTAACATTTTACAGAAAAAACCAAACAAACTTTTGGGTCAACCCAATATTTTGTGGGCTTCACTGGTGGCTCAGATGGAAAAGAATCTGCCTGCAATGTGGGAGACCTGGGTTTGATCCCTGGGTTGGGAAGATCCCCTGGAGAAGGGACTGGCTACCCACTCCAGTATTCTGGCCTGGAGAATTCCATGGACAGAGGAGGCTGGCAAACTATAGTCCATGGGGTCACAAAGAGTAGGACACAACTGAGTGACTTTCGCTTTCATACTTTCTTTCAATATTTTGTAAAAATTTGCTTCAAAAATCGTAACTTTTGGAAAATCACAGCTGACCAGAGTGGTGAAAACTTCTTTCTTATTTTAACAACTTATTTGCACTTGTATCCCCATAGGACTGAGTTGAATTGAAGGTGGCTGCATTGGATTGGTGGAGGCACCTTGAACTTCCTTCTCCACATCATATAATTTGTTGAAAGCTTGGGTTCTGGTGAAAATTATAGCCAGCCAAGGAAAACAGAGTTGTCTTGTTTTGCTGGTTGCTTTGTTTTGTTCTAGAGAGTAAGCTCTCTGCTTTCTGGATAGCACCTAAAATATCTATTTTAGGTTAAAAAATTCTTAACATTTTTGTCTCATAAACTTGTGAATGAAAGTCTTAAGCAAAAATTTAAACAGCTGCTAGATTGAAAAAATTTATAATCCTTTGGCAAGCACAGGATTGAGCTGGGAAGACTTGCTCATGACCCCAAGAGGCTACCGTGTTAGAGAACCCTCCCTTTTCCTTACATCCATCACCCTTCTTGCTATGGGTTTCCCAGCTGTTTCTCCACCCATGATTCTTTATTTTCCTGACCCAGGTAACAGCAAGTACTCTGTTTCTTCATGTTCTCTGCCTGGACATGGTCCTTCTCCATCACTCAGCTTTCTCAAGATACATTATTACAGGAAATGAGCTAACAGTATTGATGTCTGTTTTTCTCAGGTCCATTTTCAGATTCCCTGACTATGCAAACACTCACTTTTCCCTTTGAGACTTTTCACAGTGATATTTTCTCCTCTATTTGACTTGCCAAAATGCAACCCTTATTCAAGGAACATATCCATTTAAAATCACACGGAGTTTGCTAAATCTTTCCTGAAGCACTTTATGTAGAATGCCACATATATATCTACTTGAATTTCCCTAAACTACACTATTAGTAGAAGAAATACTTATGATTTTTAAAGTATTTTAGAGTGTGAACTGGTGCTAAAAATAATTCTTTTCAAGGTGAGAAAGAAGATTAGGCAGGCTTTGAAGATAACAGAAAGACCCCACAGCCATCAAAATGAACTGGAATATTTTAAGAGCTCACAACTTGTTTTCATAGCCACAGGATTTATATTATTTAGTTCCTTAGACTCTAAATACTTTCACACTGTTTTGTTTTCTACATCATTAAAACTCAATATTCACTGAGTTCCCTTCTTGTGCTAGAAGACATTAAATATTCCACTGGGTAGGACTTGAAATGGACAAAAGAGACACAGGACTTCATCAGCTCTGATCACAAGTCTGTTCTATTTTTTTTAATTCTTAGCTTTATCTTTTAATTGAATCAACATTAAAGGCAAAAGGGAGATGGAGGTGGTGGGGCTCAGAGAGGTTGGAACCATCTCTGACAGAATTTAAGGTATAAATATAACTATTTTTCAATATATATTGAAATATTTCAAAATATTATATTATTTATATAATGTTTCAAAATATAACTATATTTTGTTCTCCATATATAGTTTTGGAAAATACATAATTATTTTCCAACATCCATCAAAGAACATCCTGATTCTTCTGATTTATTCAGTAATCACTTGCTGAGCATCCTGATGTTTACAGCAGTAGATTACCCAGAGGAAGGAAGCAAAGTCATAGAAAACAGTTCCCCTTCCCCGCCCCCCACTAATTTGTTCATAATTGCAGTTAGGGAGAAATTATATAGAACACAATATATTAAGTAACAATGAATTGAAAAAAGAAGAAATGGGAGATATTAAATATAATAAGAGGCACATCAGTTCATTTTTCAAGGAGCAGAGAACACAAATGTGGAGGTGGCAATTTGGATGAATGGAGAAAGTTTTATGCGTTGGTTATTCACACCACACACACACACACACACACACACACTCACCCACTTTCTGCTCTGCTCTGAGTCTTGGAAAGCTGACTTCCATGGACTGCCTCCCTTGCCCTCTGACTTCCTGTTGGTTCAGCCAATGGAATGCTCTCCAGCAGCAGGTAACTGGAGAGGCTTGACTTGGGTCTTCCTCCGATTCCTGCTCGGCAGCAGCTGCACCATCCTCTCCACTTTTGGCTATGGCTCTTGTCAGGCAGGCCCTCTTCCAGGTGGTCTGTTCTCTCCTCTTGCTGTGCAGGTGGCGGGGTGACAGATCTCCCTTGCTGTGTTCCCCCAAGTGCTGACCACACCTCTGTAGAGTCCCTTCATCTGCAGAGGCTTCTGAGTGCCACTGTCTTGTCTCCTGCTGGGACTCTGACTGACACCAGAGGTTTTCCAGGTGCAGAAAACAGAATGGATGGAAACCTAGAGCAGAAACAAGCTTGGACAAACCCAGTCAGAGCAGAGAAATGGGTTAAGTGGTAAGTCACACAAGGTAAGTTTGGAGAAGATGGCAGAGGCCAGGGGGAAAGATATCAAAAGCAAGATGCTGGAGTCCTGTGAAAAGGAAAAGTCATGGGAGGTTTTGGGGTAAAGAAGTCATAAAGAAAATAGTACATAAAAATCAATCTGGTGGTTGAATATGGAATAGAATAGAGAGAGAAGAAATGGATGGTCAGAGAACCATTTGGGAGGCCACGACAGAAAATTCTGTAATTTTTGTTGAGGAAGTGTCCTGGTCTGTCAGGTAGAGAGCACTCCTGAAAACTTGAGGTTCCAGACTTACAGACAGTCCTGAAGCTGAAGAGGTCACACCTTGGGTGCCTGATAAGGCTTCCAATACACACATACATAGGGAACAATCTTTGGCTTCTAATGGGTGACTGTAGGAGTTAGAGAACATCTTAGCAGCTGCTTCCATACCTTTGCACAGTGAAAATGACTGACACATGACCCAAGGACTCAGCAGTGAGGACCATTTGAAAAGGGACATGTTTTCAGCTTTGTAATACATTTTGAATTAGGGATCCAAATATTACATTTCTTACAGATGTAGGAAGAGCATCTGCATTTCCCTGATTAGCTTCTCATGGCTGCAGCTGTGCTCCACTATGAAGTTGCTGGAAAATCCCGCAATTTGGATAATGCAAGTGGTGAAGCTGTGAGGTTGTTGGTGCTCTGAAAACATAGTTGACTGGAGGGTGATTATGAGAAACTTTCAAGGGCAGGGCTCAACTCTGTTGATAGAGTCTAATCTGAAGTTCCACAGGCAGAGATGAGATGGCATGAGGTCTCTGAATGATGGTCATGGGCCTTTCTCCTTTTCTGTGTGCGCAGTTGGACTTCAGGATGGTATCACCATACTAAATAAATAAGATGCCTAAACATGCTAAGAACAGGGGGCTTCAACAGTGGCATGATTGGCTTTTTGGGCAGGATGATTCCTTGGGAGTTGTATTGAGCATTGTAGGATGTTCCATAGCATCATTAGCCTCTACCCATTAGATGCCAGTAGCACTCACTCTTCCCTCCCAGTTGTGCCAACTAGAAGAGGTCTCCAGATACTGTCAGATATTCCCTGGGGGCAAAATCAGACTTGGCTGAGAAGCACTCCCAAGACAAAGTGATAACAGAAGCTGTCTCTTTGGTAAGTTAAAACAGTTCTTTGTAAGTGACTGGTGATGCACATTCACAAGAAACTGATTTTAGTAACAGCTTGGTGTGATGCCAATAAAATCGAGAGAAGTTGATTGATCCATGAGCTCAGTCACACCAGCAAGATGCTTTCACTCTCCAGTCAGATAAAGACAATGGCAAGCAATACATTTTCTAGCTAGGTAATGTAGCATTATGTTTGATATTTAACTGGACCATCCATGGTTATTTCACTGCAGCTGGGGAATTTCCTAGTGGCATCACCATGGAGGCTACTGATGCCTTGCTTCCTTTTTATTGCACAGTCTTAGAATTTGATAATTCATTGAAGACAGGAAGAAGAATCTAGACTTCTCTGTCATAGAATGTTTGGGAGACTTTCAAGAAGCTAGAAATCTAGGAATTTCTAGATCAATGTTTTTCAGTACTGTTTTCACTACTGTTTTTCAATACTGGCCTATTAGTTTTGTTCCATTTGTAGATCATAAAACCATCAGTGGGCTATGGTCAGTATTTTTTTTTTTAATAAAATGAAATAGAAAATACTAGATTGCATCAGACAAAGCAAGGGTAAATATTGCACTGAGAACTTTTTTTGTGAGTGTGTTCGTGTGATGGGTTGTGATTTCATGGTTAAATTTTGAAAATCATTTTACAGATGAAGAAAGGGAACTTCTGAGTATTCACTGAGTATGGTTTGGAATCATCATGTGGAATAACTTTTGGCTTGGTATAATCTATGACTCAACTACGTTTCTTTGCATTATTACAAGGTAAAGTGATAAAATACTTGATGATTATGAAGGCATGATGCTAGGAACTGTGGGGAATTTAAAGATGAAGAGAATATAATTCATGTCTTCAAAATTTAAGAAACGCAAGTTTCAAATTCTGGCTGCTGCTGCTGCTGAAGCTTTGCAAGTTATAGTTGACAAATATATGAAACAAGTATGGGATGTTGTATGACTCCAGAGATTTCTGAGGGCTGGGATTTGTGAAAGCTGCATGGGAAAGACAGGGTTAGGGTGTACTCCAGCTCATAACCAAAAGGAGATATGTAGGTTTGTGTGGGAAGGGGAGGTGGGGGCAGTCCAGGCTAGGGGTAGAATGTGACAGTGGACAGTTTGCCAGAGTATTTTTATCCAGGCAGTTTAGAATAAATTCTAAAGTTTCATGGGGGTCAGATTTGGAAGGCAGTCCAAGACATTTAACTTTCTTCTTAATTTAGGCAAAATCATGAAAGGCTTTGGGGCAGGGGTTCCAAGATGAGCATGGTAATTAATTCATTCTTTCACTGAATGTGTGTGTGCATGCTCAGTCATGTCTGACTCTTTGTGACTCCATGGACTCCATGAACAGTACCCTGTGAGGTTTCTCTCTTCATGGGATTTTCCAGGCAAGAATACTGGGATGGGTTGCCATTCCCTCCTTTAGGGCATCTTCCCAACCCAGGGATCAAACTCTCATCTCCTGCACTGGCAGGCAGATACGTTACCACTGTGCCACTTGGGAAGTTACCAATCACTTATTATATAAAGAGAAGGATAAGTGAGGTCAAAAGATGCATAATATCTGGTTCTTGACTCAAATTTCTTGAAGTCCAGAAAGAGAGAGGGAACTGTACACACAAATAGCTTCTGGAGTAGTACAAAGAATGGCTCACAAGCAATCAAAGATTGAGTTGCCTGATCCTCAAAGGATTTTTTTTCTTTTCTTTCTTTTTCACCAGAAAATTGGGCTTATTCAGGAATAGCAGAGAATTGCAACTTGCGACAGGCAAATTGTGGTGTTTACCGGCCCGTCAGGAAAGCAGAGAAGAATGCGCTTCCACCAGGTTTAGGAGGAGCTTGGGGAGGTGTTTTTCTTTGTCCACTGAGGTGCAGTTGCTTTACAACATTGTGCTAGTTTCTGCTGTGCAACGAAGTGAATTAGCCATAGGTATAAACATATCCCCTAAAACTGGAACAGATGATTCTGTTTGCAAAGTAGAAATAGAGATACAGATGTAGAGGATAAATGTATGGACGCCAAGGGGGGTGGGAAGGGAGAATGGGATGAATTGAGAGAGCAGGATTAACACATATTCACTGCTCTCGTGGAGCAGATGACTAGTGTGAGCCTGCTGTATAGTGGGGGGAACTCTATTTGATGCTCTGGTGACCTAGACGGGAGGGAACTCCAAGGCTTTTTACTTGTAGAGATGAGTAAGGACTTTATTAGCCAAGTCAGAGGTTAAGAAAGAGGAACAAGTAATCCAGCTGGGCTAGGGCATAGGCATGTGAAAGAGAGTATTTGAATGTAAGACTGGTGAGGTCCTGCTGGGACCTCAAGGAGGATGGCCTTGGACACCATTTGGTGTGTGTCCTCCTTTTGGTGGGGAGGGCCACCTTCCAAGACTCTGTCTACCTGGGGATATACAGTTGGAGTTGTGCTTTCACATGCGCAGTCCAGAGGTCCAATGGAGTAGAGTAAGACTGGACCACAAATCTTTGCACTATGGACTCTTATTGTATCCTATCCCTCATCATTCTCTGAAGTCCAGAGTGAGCCAGTCTTTGTACGCCAGGGATTGAGGACAAAAGTTGAGTGCCAGCAAGTTAATGAAGAGTAGCAAAGCATGACGACCACTGCTAAGTGTATTGTTCGTTGAATAAGAAACAGAAACAAAATGATTTTTTTGATCCAACTTGTTTTCTTTAACTGTACTCTCTCCGCCCACCCCCCCTTTTTTTGGTTTAGACATTGGGGAAAAAAAAAGGCAATAAAAGGGCAATATTCAAACAGCTCCTAAAACATGACATCAAATCTCCACATTATTTGTAGGGCCCACAGCCTTGGAAAGCAGCTTGTACAATACCAGATTTCTAGAGTCTTTGTATTTCCTTTCCTCTGTGGATCAATAAATTAAGCAACACATTGATACCGAGATAGCAGATGAACATCTGTCAGGGAGAACGGGTCCTGGGGGCTTTGCGCTCTGGTACAGAAAGTGTTTGATCTTGGTGTGCCGTCATAAAAGATGGGAGAGAGTTTATTATCTTTTATGATCCTGACTTACTAACAATACCTGACAGGGTGATTGTGTCTCGGCCTCTGGTTGGAACTTGGGATGTTCTCGTTGGCTTATGCCTGTATGAGGCACAGAACTTGCTGGTGAAACATCAAAACAAGCTATAATATGCCTCTGGCCATGAGATTCAGAACAGCTGTGGGGCTTTCTCCTGTAGGGGGCTGGCAGGAAGAAGAAAAATGAAAGTAGAGCAATCAATCTCTATAGCATTCTATATATTAATAATGTTTGCCAGCGCCAGACATGTCTAATCAATACCGGATGCAGGGGATTGCTAAAGTTTATAAAACTTCGGATGCCTTGTCCAAACAGCCTGAGTCCGTGGCCTGGGGAAGGGATCGTCCTCTGGTGCCTGGGCAATCAAGGTGCTAGGACCTGGAACTTGACTAAAAAGCCATGTTATCACAAGAACCGATTCCCCCAAAGGCTGGACAGCCCCCCGGTTTTCCTCCTTTTTTTCTATCTCTCGCTTCTTGTTTCTGATGCCTTCAGAGAAGCCCGAGTGTTTTCCCCTGAGACTAGCAGAGGAGAAGCGAGGTTCAGCCGCCAGGGGGAGCCCGTAGGGGCAGAGCCCACAGGAGGCTGTGGGCAAGCCTCTGAGGTTCAGAAGAAAAACATTGATTTCATGGAGTTCAGGGATTAGAGATGATTGTAAACACTTGGGAAACTCCCTGAGTGCAGACATTTGTGAAACAGTAAAAGTACAAACGAAAATCGTCTCATGCCATCGAAGAATGTTATTTAGCTTAAGTTGGAAGTCACAGAGAAAGATTTTCCTCTTTGGAAGGTTTAATTGCTGGAAGGCAATGGTGAGCGGCCAAGCAATTCTTGCTAGCAGGAAAAGTAGAAAATAGCAAACACAGATAGGGGTGCTATGGGAGTGGCATTTCAGCTTGCACAGAAAACTTTGGTGTATTAAGTGTATTTATATTGATACCTTCAACTGTCATCAGTAACTCTTTCAGGTCCTCAGGAGCACTAACTAAAAAAACAAAAAACAAAAACCCATCAAATTAAACGTTTGCTACAAATAAGAACAGAAAAAGCAAAACTCCAACCTCAAAGTTCAGCCGTTTTACCTTCCTAACCCGCCTCCCTCCTCCCCCACTTAATATATTTTGGCAACATCATTCAAAGGCTGAATCTGCTGAGAGATTGCCAAGTAAAAAGTGTGTGCACACACACGCATCTAACAAGCTGAAAACCAAAGCTGAGGTGGCAATTTGCTCATAAACCAGATAATTAAGGATGTGCCAAACTACCTGTGGGGGACCCGGGATTTATCAGTGGTTTTTATTTACTGTTTAATAGTATGGCATGTTATATAAACCTTGAAGTAAAGCAATTTGATTATAAAAAATAGCCTTTTCAAAGTCACAACACCTCCCCTACAGAGTTCTAAAATCAGTGGAAAATGGGCAACATCAATAAACACGGGGACTTATGTCAATAAATGTTCTGCCCACCCGGGTACCTTGTTACCCGAGAGGTGTGTACAGGCCAAGGTTTAAATACAAAGATGTTTGTCAGTCCCCTTTCTTCAATCACTAGGATTTTAGAAATGTAGAAAAATATTTTCAATGGGTCTCCTTAAGGGGTAGTCTTTTCTACCTATATTTCTTATTTCGATATTTCCTTAATTTTAAAGCTTGATTTTTGCTAATGGGACTGGAGCAGTGGTTCTGAAACCTGGCTGCACACTGGAATCATCTGGAGAAGTTTAAAAAGTACTGATGAAACTCTGGTTTCAACTCCAGAGATTCCCATATAATTGGCCTAGGATTTGATCTCAGGGTTAGTATTTTTTAAACAAATTCCCTTACTTGAATATGCACAATGATGACCTAGGAATCTTTGCAGAAGTTGACTCCAAGAAGGGTATGGCAGGGTTTGCGTCTGCATTTTAGCCACTCCTGGGTAATGTTGCTACTGCACTCTGAAAACACACTTCTTGAGTAGTGAGTGTCTAGAGGAAGTGGTTTTGAAGTTGCTTCCCTGGTGATTCAGATGGTAAAGAATCTGTCTGTAATGCGGGAGATATGGGTTTGATCCCTGGGTTGGGAAGATCCCCTGGAGAAGGGAATGGCAACCCACTCCAGTATTCTTGCCTGGAGAATTCCACAGACAGAGAGAGGAGCCTGGCAGGCTACAGTCCATGGGGCTTCAAAGAGTCAGGCATGACCGACTAAGCTCACATGTGTTTGAACTGTGAAGGTTTTCAGTATAGAAGGGAAATAGAAGGTGGTATGGAAGGCTCTTTCCATTGTTCTCATTGGTCTTATGTATTCACTGGCCTAGATCCTTTCACTAGTTTGAGTGTAGGTAAATCCTGTTATAAGGTAAGATTTTCCTAAAGCAACAGCAATCTGATCTCAAACGTAACATGCTGAGTAATGTTTATTTAGGCTAAGGTGTTTCTAGGGATGACTGGAAGCAGGAAAAGAAAGAGAAAGAACATTTTCTAACTTTTGTTGAACACTTACTGTTGGCCAGGCATTGTGCCAAATTTTTTTGTGAACTTGTGTGACTGAACCCAGAGAGGTGATTGCTGTTCCAGAAACAGCTCACCGGGAGAAGCTACTCCACCAAGAACAGGATTTATGGATTGGGGGGATGATGTGTCTGTGTTGTCCATCCACCCTCTTGTATCTGTCCCTCTTTGGGAGCCTGGCTTGTCCCATTGGGTTGATCTTTCTTCTCATTCTTTATCAAGATGATGAAGTCTTCTCTTTGGCTGGGTCACAACTACTCCGGTAAACTGATTTATGTTCACATATTTTAAAGGGTTTTGTGGGCTCATTATCATTGTCCCGTGACATAATTATTAAGTGTTTTCTCTTTTATCTTCATTTAAAAGGGATAAAGTTCTGATTGAGTTTCACTGTTTGCCCGGCAGCTCTTAAGTGATGCCAAAGTAACCAGTCAGTTCATTAAGAAAACAAATCTGTCAAGTGGCGTATTTGAGGTCTTGTGGAACAAGCAACTGCTTGACTGACAATGTTGTTTTCTTTTCCTCCGGTTTGGTTGGCATTGGATGAACCCAACCACAGAATCTGAAGTACTTATTTTTAAAAACCTACCCACTGACTTGTGTCCAATGCGGGTGACTTTTCTCTGTGCACACAGTAACACCATTCATCACTGCTTGTTGAGGAGGATGCAGAGGTGGAGAGGGGAGGGTTAGAGCTTGAAGTCTCAGGCAGGACCTCCCACCCTCCACTTGACCCTACACCTCCCACTCTTCTTCCCTCCAATCCGAAGAGCTCCCTGGGAGAAACCAGCTGGGGGCTGTTCTCCTCTTTTTTCCCTGTTGGAACTTTCTAAAGCTTGGGGCACCTACTGTGCAGACATTTGTGTTGGGGGTGGGGGGGGGAACAGTGGTTCTGATGGACACATGAAACAGGTAGCAAAGACTCTGGCTGCTACTCCCCGTGCAAAGCAGCCTCTCCGCACAGCTGTAACTGCTAAAACAATCTTGTTCTTTTGTTTTCCACACTTAAAGAAAGGCCTTCAGCCAAACGGTCGCCCCTGACCTCACTTTATATTTCCAATGCGCCTTTTATTAACTCCTTTTTCATATGGTACATATGGAGCCTGCCACCAGATGAGAAGGAGGCGAATTTTGCAGTCCTGATGGAGAGAGCAGCGGTGAGCCATGAGAGATGTGATGAACAGTTTTTGTCACAAATATACCTCTCGCATAGATCTAAATTCCATTTGGGTAAATGAGCTCCAGGCAGAGATGATAAAAATGCATTGAAGTTGTACAAGTCACTTTAGTTAAAAAACAAATATGAGCCAACCTACCATTAGCCATGCCTTTGAAGCCTTCTTAAGACAGAGAAGTCATTTTGACTAGAAGATAATTGAAGGCAACTAAAGGAAGATGTTCTGCCTGGTGATGGGACTTCTACTTTGTTCTTCACTAGGCAGTTCACCAGGACAGACTTACAAGCCAGGGTGCTGGATCGCTTTAAACAAATCCAAGCAAAGCTCCATCTTGCAGTCCCTTTCACTGATTTCTAACAGCCCTGTTCTCTACAGAACAACAGCCGGGAAAATAATTTTTGTCTATGGAGGAATGATATACTGCCACTTTATTTTCAAAACCAAAGTTAAACTTTTATTTTTTTTTCCCCTGTTTTTTCCCCCCGGAGTGTGTGCCTGTGTGCAGGGTGTCTATCTAATTGGCCACAAGAGGGAATTAAACTAAATAAAATCACTATCCACGGGGGGCCTCTAAATATGCCTTTTTAATTTGAAAATTTTTTTGGGTTATAGTGTAATTCAAGCTTTTCAAGGTTTATTAGTGCATAGCTGTGCGCGGGGCTCCCAGAGCTCAAGACTTCCAGTTCGATCCGCCTGCTGAGGGTAATGCAAGAGCCAAGGCGCCTTTCATGTGCCGAACCGCCGAAAGTGACACAGCCTTCAAAAAGCCCTCCCTCCCATCAAACACATATTAATAAAAGTGACTGAAGGGAGCTGAAGTTGGTAATTTGTGCTGCTGACTTGACACTGTGTTCGTCATTCTGGGTCCGAGGATTTCTGACAATTCACCGCTCAGCTCCCGGGACGCGGGGCTTGACGATAAAGATGTTGCTCGCAGATGAAGTCAATGCCAAGGACTTGACGCGCCTGCAACCGCGGAGTCAAAACACGCCGCTCTGGGTAATTAATTGCTGCGCGAGGAAACGGACCAATGGCGCCTTCTGCTGTGAAACTGTTAATGGAGAACTTCTGGAGAGAAAGTCGAGTCCTCCCATCCAAATTGGAATGTGAAAGAAATCTGTTGGAAGGTGATGACAGAAATGAAGTAAAACAGTTGTTTCCTGATCCGCGTGCCAGGTGTGTCTCATACTGTGATAAATAAGACCTGCGTCTTACACTCCAGAAATTGGGGATATTACAAGCGTTTATTATGGGGAGTCACAAAAAACCCTGCGCTTGAAATGCTTTGTTTCTCCTGGCACCAAACAGTGAACAGTTACAGCACAAAAGGCTGAAGCTGCTAATTCCTTTGTTTAGGTTTGAGCCAACCTGGCCTATTAAAAGCTTAAATTCAATTTTATTGTTAAGGTATTTATTAACTGATTATGAAAAGACATTAAAAGACTCATAATTAAGCTACTAAGTGGCTCCTTAGCTTGATTAATTCTCTCCTTTTCTTAAACCAGCGAAGTGATCCCTGTGTTTGGAGGGAATTGTACACCACCTTGACGTTATTTGTTTTAGCTCTCACCTCTGCTCTGGCCAGAGCCTTAAATTAAGGGAAACCGTGGGAGCCCATGGATTAGGGTTACAAGCATTTCCCTGTAGCTACAGTTGTGTGCAGTGCTGATGCTCACTTTAAAACAGTTGCTGTGTTCCAGGGGAAGAGGGTGTATGAATGACTCTTGACAAGTTTTGAAACTGTCTCAGGAGCTACCTACTTGTTAAGAGGCTGTTCCTAAAGTATTCATGCGCACATGTGAAAACGCACACACAAGTGAACAGAGGATGTAATGTATCCCCCATCCAACACACTTAGGTAGCTTGTTTGTGGTTTGAACTTGGTTATCCAAGTTAAAAAGATCATTCTACTGAAATGATTTTTTTTTATGTTTTTTAAAATTTTAAAGCATTTTGATGTATTTTATTGGCTAATTACTTTCTCTAGAAACTTCAAGAAGAACAGATTTATCAATACAACCTTTTCTTCTTGTGGGTAAAAGAAAAGTTTTATGAAAAATTGTTGGCCCTCCTGACCATAAATTGTAGTCTTTTTAACTATTTGAAATATCAATTTATAAAAAATAGATATCTTTCCTACAATGAAATTTATTTATTGAAACTGAATTTAGTTTTAATAGCAATAATTAATTCTTGGATAAACCTCATTGGCTGCAATACTGCCGGTAGTCAAAGCAAGATTTGCAACTAACAAATCAAAGGAATTGTAATAACTTTGAACACACAAATTATCTAGTTACTGTTGAATCAGTTATTTCATTAAGATCTTTGATTTCAGTACCACATGCCCCTGCTACTGTGCAACCATTTAAAACTGGTTTAAAAGACAAGGAAGCCTAATTCTTAAAGAGGCCCCTTAAGCATATTAAGGAAGTTAAACACAGTTAGGTAGATTTGCTCACATAACGAGTATGACTTACAAAATTATAAAATATCAAGTACAGCTATGCTTCTCTCAAGGTTCAACTATAACTTTTGTGCTCCTATGTATCATCAGGAATTTATAGAATTATACCATTTTGAAAGAGATCTCACTTTAAAAAAGTAATGAGTATGGCCAATTTGAAGAAATTGCAGCTTGGTATCATTTGATTTTTGAAATGTTGAATTACTGCTAATTTCAAAAATTTAAAATAAATGCTCACTAAAAGTAATGTTCTTCCCTTGTACAGTAATCTCAATGTAAAGTGGTCAAAATCAGGGTTGTTGGTTGCCATTTAAAATTGTCTTGTTTATTTCACAAAAAGAAATGTTACTTAAGAACTCAAATCACTCTTTCTGAAGTAAAAATAAATTTTCTTATTTGTTGTTCATAGTTAATAATCTTTTAAATAATATTCTTTATGCATTACTTGTTTTGGAAAAGTGAGAATGGTTTTATCAGGGTTGTTGGTTGCCATTTAAAATTGTCTTGTTTATTTCACAAAAAGAAATGTTACTTAAGAACTCAAATCACTCTTTCTGAAGTAAAAATAAATTTTCTTATTTGTTGTTCATAGTTAATAATCTTTTAAATAATATTCTTTATGCATTACTTGTTTTGGAAAAGTGAGAATGGTTTTATCTGAATTATTCTCATTGGACTTAATTTACAATCATTTTTCCTTAATAAAAAGCATAAAGATGGGATTTTGTAGTTACCATGAATCTTGAAAATTGTAAGATCAGACTGTTTATTTTATAGTCTTTCAATAGTTTATTTTTAAAAATTAATTAATTTTATTTTTGCTGGTGGTGCACTGGCCTCTCATTGTGGTGGCTTGTCTTGTTGCAGAGCACCGACTCTGGGGCACAAGCTCAGTAGCTGCATTGCAAGAGCTTAGTTAGCCTACCACATGTTGGATCTTAGTTCCTGGACCAGGGGTCCAGCCTGTGTCCCCTGCGTTGGTAGGTGGATTCTGAACCACCAGACCACCAGAAATGTTCAGTAGTGTATTTCACTTTTTATTTTAAATTAGAGAATAATTGCTTTACAATGTTGTGTTGATTTCTGCCATACAACAATGTTTCTTTCATTCATTTATTCAGTCAGTCACTCACTCGACAGGGATTGAATCTCTATGCATTTTGGGAACCTAAGGACTACTAGTAGTAATAAACACAGTCTTTGTTCTTGAAAATCTTGACTGAACAGAGGAATTTGTTCAGTAAAAAAAAGAGGATTTGTTGGGGGGGGGAAGGGGGAAACATGACCCTACAACCTGTATTGTCTCTTCATACTTTGAGTGGAGAACGAGAGAAAAATCATGTACAAATGATTCATATTTGCCTGTAGATAAGACCATGTATCAGAGAAGGCAATAGCACCCCGCTCCAGTACTCTTGCCTGGAAAATCCCATGGACGGAGGAGCCTGGTAGGCTGCAGTCCATGGGGTCTCGAAGAGTCGGACACAACTGAGCGAATTCACTTTCACTTTTCCCTTCCATGCATTGGAGAAGGAAATGGCAACCCACTCCAGTACTCTTGCCTGGAGAATCCCAGNTACTTTGAGTGGAGAACGAGAGAAAAATCATGTACAAATGATTCATATTTGCCTGTAGATAAGACCATGTATCAGAGAAGGCAATAGCACCCCGCTCCAGTACTCTTGCCTGGAAAATCCCATGGACGGAGGAGCCTGGTAGGCTGCAGTCCATGGGGTCTCGAAGAGTCGGACACAACTGAGCGAATTCACTTTCACTTTTCCCTTCCATGCATTGGAGAAGGAAATGGCAACCCACTCCAGTGTTCTTGCCTGGAGAATCCCAGGGACGGGGGAGCCTGGTGGGCTGCCATCTATGGGGTCACACAGAGTCAGACACGCCTGAAGCAACTTAGCAGCAGCAGCAAGACCATGTATGCTATCGTCTCATCTCTCGTCCTGCTGATCAGACTCTTGACCTCTTTTCTGTCTCTGTAGTCCTTTCTCCAACTCTCATACTGCAAGCCGCATGTCCAGTACATCCACAGCCTACAGCCCCTCTCGGATGGTTCCTGATGTCCAGCCCATGTCAGGATATCACAACCTCTCTGTCTCTCTAAATGGTCTGCTTTGGGCAGAAGCAAACACAGTCCCCACAGAGAGTGTGTCTACTTCTCTGACCTTCTCTACTGGACTGTGTTGGATTCTAGGCTTTAAAGTCTTTTAAACAAAGGAAGCAACCGAAGAACAATCCTATGTCCCTCCAGAAAATCCATGAGTCCTGGAGGCCCAAATGGGAAGAGTGACGGGGCCATGAAGGAGCTGTCCTTTTGTAACAGAGGCCCCCATCCCCCACTTTAGGTTGCCCCAGGCCAAGAGTATTTGCCAGATAAATATTATCTGGTACTGGGCTGCAGCCAGTATACCTCCCACCGCCTGAGTTGAGACCTGTTGGCAGCTACAGAAGTTAGGTGTCGCTGACTGATGCATAATTATGGCGGACAGAAAAATGTAGACGTGTTAGCAAAGTCAATATTATGGAGACCTCTGTCTTCCCAAATAGTGCAAGTAAAAGATACTTCTAGAGTATAGCCAATTACATTCTCTGTTTTTACGACCAGTCACAAATGTTTTTTTTTATTAGCTGGTATGTTCAATGTTTTGAATGCATAGCCCTTATTTCAGTCTCATTTTAGTCTGTGGTAAGTGCAAAAGGATTTTTGCTGACTTGAAATAGTGAAGCTGCTCTCTTTGAACTGAAGTGCCGGGCCTGTGGCACGGAGAGTTTATTCCACAGCCTTGTGTGACTCTTGACTGTAAATTAGTCTGTGAAGTGGTGTTTATTGCTGAATCGGGAGGTTAAGACAGCCTAATTATATGTTTGTGCAGGAGAAAACACCATGCCCCCACCATGAGCAATTATCCTGTCCCCTTTTCACAGCTTAATCTAGCTCCAGCTAAGAAGAATGAGGAGATGGCCTGTCTTCACCTCACATTTGGCTACCATGTATTTTCAATGTTAATTAGAAATTTTGTTCACTGGAAGAGCGACTTCTTCCATAAGTTAGCCTTCTGCCAAGTGGAAGGCATTTGGTAAAGCAACTTGAGGTGTCTTTGTAGATTCCATCTCTAATTTTACTCATGGGACAACGCACAGTGGGACTCTTGCCATGCTCTCAACCTCATTATCCGGTACCATTTTCCCCTTTTTATTCATTTAAAGCTCTATATGGCAGGAGAGAGACTGTTAGGATGCTGGGGATCTGTGTAGATTTTTTTTTTCCTAGAGATGAAAATCCTGCTTATCCTAAGGGACTTTTTCTTATGTTAAGAAGGATGTAGCGAATGAAAACCAGAACAAGATCAACAGGTCAATGTCTTTAAAGCTGGTCATAAAATGTATCACAACAAAGAATCCATGGGGTAGGAATGGCATGCCAAGATACCTCTGTCTTTGTTCTTGGACACGTCTCTGTCACAAGGGCACCATACTTCTGTTTCTCTTCAAAAGCATTTGGCTTATATTTTTCATACACAGGCCCAGGCTGAAGTCTTACGATGCATAGGTTCAATTTCCTCTTAGGAAAATAAAAGATGCCCTCATGTCTTCTCGCACTCAACCAGAAATGCTCATTGTCATTGAAACGAGCTGAGGGAAGAACCAGTTCTCTAAGAAACAGCATCTCAAGCGTGGTCCAATCTGCTCTGAAACGATGAGTTGCCCCTAGGGAAATCGACTTCTCATTACTAGCAAATTTCCAGGCTATCACTCAGTTTTCCCCCTTTTATCCCATCTCTATGAGTTTTGTTTCTAGGATGAAATAACATCTCTCTTCTTTCTTTTTCTTCCCCCCTTTCAGCTCTTAATTCTCTTTGCTTCTTAAGACTTCAGCAAGATTCTATTTCCTTATTGGTTAACCCTTTCTGGGTTTCTCATTAGCTCAGCTTGATTTCTCTCTCTCTCTCTCTTTTTTTTATTTGTGGTCACATATTATTCACACTGTGCTGGAGGTCCAGACAAGAAAAACCAGAGGAGTGTGAGAGCTTTTCTGCTTCATTTATTTTAAGAATCTAAAACCTTCTCACCATGTTACAGGACAGCCAAGAACTCTAGGGTGATCTTTTCCATCTTTCTCTCCTTCCATTTTCTTCCCTGCTTGTTAAAGGAAAATGACTGGGGTAGATGGAAGCTCGCAGAGCGTCCTGCTGTCTTCCTTATTTTTAACTTCTTTTCAAACACTGTTTGAAAGACTGTGTACTTCTCCCAGTGAAATCACATCAAGTCTGCCTAACCATTCTCCTCCTCCTTCATGATATGCCAGTGAATTTTTCCAACTAGAAACCTCCGACCTTTTGGCTGGCCTCTCATACTACAAGGTCGTTCATTTAACAAACACTTGACAAACACCCAGTATGTTCTGGGGCTTCCCTTATAACTCAAATGGTAAAGAATCAGCCTGCAATGCCAGAGACTTGGGTCCTGTCCCTGGGTTGGGAAGATCCCCTGGAGAAGGGAATGGCTACCTCTTCTAGTATTCTTGGCTGGAGAATCCCACGGACAGAGGAGCCTGGCAAACTACAGTCCATGGGGTCTCAAAGAGCTGGACAGGACCGAGCAGCTTTCACTATGTGCTGAGTCTTATTCACAGAAGGCTGCTGCTGGTTTTTCAGGCTTTTTCGTGTTGTCCTAGAGCACACCTTTGTTTTCTGACAGATAGTTGGGTTTTTTTTTTTCCACTTTAATCCAAATTCCTCAAAACAGTTTTCAACTCATGAAGCAGCAATCTGTTTTAGCCCTTCAACTTGCCAGAGTAGCGAAGAGATTGTCTTCCATAGTGAAAGAAAAGTGAAAGTGAAGTTGCTTAGTCAAGTCCGACTCTTTGCAACCCCATGGACTGTAGCCTACCAGGTTCCACCATCCATGGGATTTTCCAGGCAAGAATACTGGAGTGGGTTGCCCTTTCCTTCTCCAGGAGATCTTCCCGACCCAGGGATTGAACCCGGGTTTCAGGCATTGTAGGCAGACGCTTTACCATCTGAGCCACCAGGGAAGTCTTCCATAGAGGGCTGTTTATATTATTAAGGAGTTTGGTGAATGGTGATCCGGTCAGGTGCTGGGGTCAGGGGCAATACTGTGGCTATAAAATCCCTGGCAAGATCTCTCTCATACTTTATTTACTTACTTTTTTGATGATGAGATTTAAAAAAAAATATTTATTTCTATTTATTTATTTATTTGGCTGCACCAGGTCTTAGTTGCAACACATGCGATCTTTTAGTTTGGACATGTGAACTCGTAGTTGCGGCATGTGGAATCTAGTGCCCTGACCAGGGATTGAACCCAGGCCCCTTCATTGGGAGCACATAGCCTTAGCCACTGGACCACCAGGGAAGTCCCCTCTCTCATATTTTAAACTGTGACTATCTTTGACATCCATTCTGCTTTAGCTCTCTCTTTATATCAGGGAGTCACAAATGACAGAACTTTTTTTCCAATGGGAATGTGTTTTCTAATTAAGAAATTTGAAAGGGACTCTTTTGCATTTGTAACTTAAATATTATTTGACTGTGGAAAGCACAGGTTTAACCTACGCCTTTTATCTCTTTGAAGGCTGGAGAGTTTATAATTCTCAAGTCCAAGGTCACACGGCTGGTTAGTAGAAGACTGGGGTATGAATGTTTCCCTGGTGGCTCACTGGTAAATAATATACCTGCCATAGGGAGATGCAGAGGACTCTGGTTCTATCCATGGGTCAGGAAGATCCCCTGGAGGAGGGCATTGCAACGCACTCCATTATTCTTGCCTGGAGAATCCCATGGACAGAGGAGCCTGGCAGGCTGTAGAGTCCATGGGGTCTCAAAGAGTCAGGCATTACTGAACAATTGAGCACACAGGCACAGAGTGATAACACAGGATTCCTGAATTCCATTTCAGCATCCAACCCACACACCCTATGGGGTGACCAGATGTGGAGCCCAAGGCACTATTTGCCATGCTACCCACCATATTTAACTTTGACTTTGTTCAACATCAATCATCTTTAGAAAGTTTTCAAAAAGATTTCTAGAGTATTCTTCTCCAAGTCCATTTGCAAACCTCGAAATAAACTTTGAGATAAAATTCTGTAGCTTACTGTATGAAATTCGTACTCAGCTTTGTCTCATTCCTGACTGCAATTGCAGCTGGAACCAGATTTCTTGGCATTGTTAAATCTGAATTAAAAGCTGGCTAACTCCTATTAAAATGTGTAGGTACTGTGTTTGTGTTGGAGTCAGGAGAGGGAGAATTAGTGTTCTTCTGCTAGGGAGGTCTGTGGAACAAGAGGGTGGCAGCATCAGGAATTCCTCAAGAATTCCCAGGAAATAAGCCCTGATGTGGAAGATCACTTCCTTCCTGATGACCCAGTGGATAGGAATGAAAATGAGTCCTGGCTTTGTGAGGTGATTAAGGAGGATAAAAGAGAAGCCACCACAAGACATGGAGGGAAAGGATGTGGTCATTAAGGATGGAAAGACTCAGGTCTGAATATGGACCCTACCCCTTTCTGGCTGTGTGCTCTTGGGGCAGTTTTCTAGCCTCTCTGAGATTGTTTTCATATCGTTAAAGTGCTTAATTCACTGAATCATGACTGGTGAAGGAAGGGATGGACTATGGATCATTTATAACACTGTGCCTGGGATACTTGCTACCTGCCCATCCTGCCCATCCCATTTTGTTCCCACAGACAAGTGGCATTCTCACTGAACCCCTGCATTCCGATACCTGATGACATAACACTTGACCAGTGATTTTCACACTCAGTCTGAAACCTGTTGCTGCTAAGTCGCTTCAGTTGTGTCTGACTCTGTGTGACCCCATATACGGCAGCCCACCAGGCTCCCCCGTCCCTGGGATTCTCCAAGCAAGAACACTGGAGTGGGTTGCCATTTCCTTCTCCAATGCATGAAAGTGAAAAGTGAAAGTGAAGTCACTCAGTCGTGTCCGACTCTTCGAGACCCCATGGACTGCAGCCTACCAGGCTCCTCCATCCATGGGATTTTCCAGGCAAGAACATTGGAGTGTGGTGCCATTGCCTTCTCCTCAGAAACTCGTTAGTGAATAGAAAAATCAATTTGTTGTTCATGGGTTTGGTAGGCTGAAAAATGCCCCCCAACACGAAAATGCCAATGATGTCCACATCCCAATCCCAAGAACCTGTGAATATGTCACTTTCCATGAAGAAAGGGACTTTGTAGATGTTGTTTAGGATCATCAGACAGGGGGATTATTCTGGATTATCTGTGTGGATCCAGTGTAATCACAGGGGTCCTTTCAGGAGGGAAGTAAGAGGCTCCAGGGAGAAATCGAAGCCCTGACAGCAGAAGCAGAAGCTGGTTGGAGTCATGTGAGAAATGGACCACGAGCCAAGGAGTGCAGGGGAGTGCTGCAAGCTGGAAAAGGCAGGGAAGTGGGTTCTCCCCAAAGAGCCCCAGAGAGAACCAGCCCAACTGATACCTTGGTTTTAACCCAGTGAGTCTTGATTTTGGAATTCTGATCTTCAGAACTGTAGGACACCTGTTATCTGGTTTTGAGCCATTAGATTTTGGCGAGTTGTTACAGAGGTCACAAGAACTAATCCAGTGGTTAGCATGTTATGACAAATGAAACAGAAGAGCAAATGCAAGTTTGGTTTCGGTTCACACGCGTGTCCACATTCATACCCACACAAACACATAGGTGTATTGCATGTGTACCCTGGATTGCCGGGATATTGCGTGGTATTACTAGCTGTGGCCTGTGGGAAGGTGGCCACTGGGGTGTTGCTGGATGGACGGGCCTTGTCCTCTGAGCTGTGCTAACAGCTTGGGGAGCGCTCGCTCTCCAGGGCAGCTGAGTTGGCAAGTCCATCTTGCCTTTCCCAATCCTTAATTATTCTTAACAGCCAAAGCCAAATGAAAGTCTGGCTTACAGGACGCATGTGGAGAAAGTGCTGATTTGGGCTCGAGAGCAACACATGAGCTCATCTACAAATCATGAGCTGGTGTCTGACAGAGTTTCACATGAAAGTTAGAAGTGGTGTTTCTGTTGGTGACATGAGTCAAATGTGAGGTAAACTGAGGAACAGCGGCACTCGGCTGCAGCTGGAGGAGCTAGGTGCATATGAGTTTGTCACGCAGTAGGTGTGCTGCTGATAAAATCTTGCAGAAAACAGACTGAAAACAAATACCAGGGCCGATAGTCACCAGATTGTGTATTTGCAGGTGCGGTCTATGAACTCAGAATGAGTGCCTTTCAGAAGGCAGCCAGGACTCGCCTTGAAACAAAAAGGTAACTCCTGAGTGAGGAGTAAATCTCAACCCAATGACGGCAATGGCCAGCTAGCTGAGTCCTTAATGACAGACTTTCAACATCAAACTCAACTTCAGGACAGATTTTGTCAATGACACCTCCTCTGTCTTAGCATCAAGTGGTGGGCAAGATTTTCCAATAATAATGTCTCCAGCTGAGATGTGGAGAGTGGAACCCAGACCTACCAGAACCTGTAAAGCCTCAAGAGAACCTTTGTCATTGTGTCATGCTGTAATGGAGGCACAAAATGGCTTCTCCTAGACTACTCCACCCCACCCTTATCTCCTCTCTATTATTAATAAATGCATTATCAATTTCCTGATCATGCCTGATGACTTGATCAGGTAATTGGACATGGGTCAAGCAATTAGACTTTGGCATTACACTGTGTGGGTTACATCATTTACTAATCCCGTGGTCACGACAAGTTACTTAACCTCCTCAAGCTTCAGCTTCCTCACCTATACAATAAGGACAGTAATCACACCTTCCTCACAGGGTTTTTGTGACAATTAAATGAAACATCACAGGAAAAGCTTATTACAAGGTAGCTGTTGTTAGTATTTTCCTGTTATACTAAGTTTGGATCATGGAAGTGTAAAATTATCCATACAAGGTTATTTTTAGAACTTATGTTTTTGCCAGCATGAATACAATGTGAACTCACCCAAAGGGTCTGAAATGTAAATAGTGTTTGCTGCTGTCTTTCTCTCAAGTTTAAAGGTGAGAAATATGACAGCTTGGACTGAACCCCCCAAAAGACTCATGATGATATGATTTCTTCTGAGAAATTAGAGGTAAAGATTGATATTATATGATAGTGCAATTCAATTCTTCCTTTATCTAGGAAAAAAGTCCAGTATGATGAAACAAAACTTTCTATAATTATGAAAAGAAATCCTTACCACTTGCTGCTTCATTAAGGCATCCTAGGATCACCAGGGAATTGGGATATCATAATTTCTCCTCTTTGTGTTCAGGCCAAATTGCTACATGTCTGTGTCTGTAAGAATATGGGGACAAACAATAAACTGATACTAGCACCAACTCAAAGCATATATTGCACCTGTATTTTTTCCATCTATAACTCTTGCTATCGTTGTGGCCAAAGAACAACTAACTAGTAAAAGCCATCCTGGAAATTCAAACTAAAAATCTGAATTTTGCAAAGCCACCAAGCATTTGCTTAGGAGGAGAATTTTTTTAGCACTGGGGGAAAAAAACTAGAAATTTCTATTAACGTGGATTGTCATTTTAAAAATTGCCTTCCAATGCATGGTAACTTAAGTAGCTTCATCTTGTTAGGATTATCACGGTGATAAATCAAATGTGTTATTCTTCTTTTGAGTAGTGCTGGTCTTTTAAACCGTCATTGTGTTCATATATAGAAATTCATATATACAACCTTCCAGAGGTATTGAATTCTTTAGTTTCCTCTTTGCAAAATTCTGACAAATGCAAAATAGAAGTGTGTATCAGAATACCTAAATCTTGTTAGGATTATCACGGTGATAAATCAAATGTGTTATTCTTCTTTTGAGTAGTGCTGGTCTTTTAAACCGTCATTGTGTTCATATATAGAAATTCATATATACAACCTTCCAGAGGTATTGAATTCTTTAGTTTCCTTTTTGCAAAATTCTGACAAATGCAAAATAGAAGTGTGTATCAGAATACCTAAGAAGGGGGAAAAAGCCCTCATTTTGAAAATAGTGGAATGGGTTGACTCAAGCAAAATATTGATACACTCCTGAGAATTTTCTAGTGTAGATAATTAGATCACGTGTAAACAGAATGAGGTGCCACTGTGCCTAAGAATCTGCCTGCCAATGCAGGAGATGCAGGGGAAGTGGGTTCAATCCCTGGGTCAGGAAGATCCCCTGGAGGAGGGCAGGGCAACCCACTCAAGTATTCTTGCCTGGAGAATCCCATGGACAGAGGAACCTGGCAGGCTACAGTCCATAGATAGAGTTACAAAGAGTCGGACACGACTGAGTGAGTACAAACAGAATGAGAAACAATGAAGTAACCAGGATCCAGAGTTTAACAAAAAATAAGTTTCACAAGACCAAACTTAACTCTTTTTAAAGCGAAGTTAATACATTTTTCTTAATTTCATTTGATAAAATCATTTTCTGAGTAGTTAAGGATCTCAACTTATTCTTATTTATGGGTTGAGTAAGTCCAAGGATTTCAGCAAATCCTTAGGAGTTTCCTCATGTACAAGACGAAGAAATGTGGNCCAAACTTAACTCTTTTTAAAGCGAAGTTAATACATTTTTCTTAATTTCATTTGATAAAATCATTTTCTGAGTAGTTAAGGATCTCAACTTATTCTTATTTATGGGTTGAATAAGTCCAAGGATTTCAGCAAATCCTTAGGAGTTTCCTCATGTACAAGACGAAGAAATGTGGGTAAATGATTGTTTATTTTGGTCCACTGATAGTTGTTTCAACAGTTGCTCCCAGAGTGGTTTGATTGATGGATCAATGGCAACCAAGAGATGAATGACTTGCCTAATACCAGGGGCTCTGTCCCTGCCTTGGCTGGGGAGCCACTGAAGACTAGTCAGATCTGTGGCAAACACAGAACTGGAATGTGGCAGCAATGAAATGAATATGTTAGTCATTTTGCAATGCCATGGACTGTAGCCTGTCAGGCTCTTCTATCCATGGGATACTCCATGCAAGAATACTGGAGCAGATTGCCATTCCCTTCTCCAGGGAATCTTCCTGACCCAGGGATCGAACCCAAGTCTCCTGCATTGCAGGCAGATTCTTAACCATCTGAGCCACCAGGGAAGCCTGTTGCAACAATGCAAAGGGAGATTAAATATTTAAATGACAAGCTTTAGAAAAGGGGACAAAATCATGGGCTAAAATTTAAAAATGAGCAATCATGTATCTGTGTTAAAAAGTCAGTGACATAACCACTGAACGTGGAACTTTGCTTGAGAGCAGTTAATAAGAAAATAATAACTAGGCACAACAGTACATAAACAGTTTATAAAATAATGTAAAAATGACACCAGTACTAGCCTGCTGCTGCTGCTACGTTGCTTCAGTCATGTCTGACTCTGTATCTATCTCCCTACTGTCTATCTATCTGTTAATCATCAAGCTGTATTACTTCTATAATTCCTCATGAATTTCAAGACACTGATCAACAAAAATTTACTTTGTGTCTTTTTTTTAAGATTTTTTATTTTGATGGGGACCATTTAAAAAGTCTTCATTGAATTTGTTAGAATACTGATTTTGTTTTTTGGGGGATTTTTGGCTATAAAGTATGTGAGGTCTTAGCTCCATAACCAGGGATCAAACTCATTCCCCCTGCACTGGAAAGCAAAGTCTTACTGGACAACCAGGGAAGTCTTTGTGCAGCTCTACAAATCCTTCAGGCTAAGTTTTATGTAGTAGATGATGCTGAAATTCCTTGCCATCCTCTTGCCCCCGTCTTCTCCACTGAGGTAGGAAACATGGGACTTGAGTCTCTCTCGAGTTTGAGGAAGAGCATAATTATGGAGACAGGCCAAGGGGGGATTCTTTCCTGATGATTTCAGTCTAATCAAAGGGGCCACTATGATGACAAGTATGCTTCTAGGTTATTTACTCTTCTTTGTCTTTGTTTCACAATTTGATCCTGCAAATGCTTAAAATGAAACTCCCTTGTGTGTGTGTGTGTGTGTGTGTGTTTGCTAAGTCACTTCAGTTGTGTCTGACTCTTTGCAACCCTGTGAACTATAACCTGCCAGGCTCCTCTGTCCTTGGAATTCTCCAGGAAAGAATACTGGAGTGGGTTGCCAGGCACTCCTGCAGCAGATTTTCTCGACCTAGGAATTGAATCTGATCTTATATCTCCTGCATTGGCAGGTGGGTTCTTTACCACTAGTACTACTTTTGCATTAAAAATATTGAGAAAAATGCATGTTTTTTCTTTAGGGAAATCTTGGGTAATGAGCATTTTTGCATCACTGGAAATGCATTGGAAAACATGTGGAGGCCAAAAATATCACTAGGTTTAAAAAGCCATTGAGGTATTATTGTGTATGATTCCCTGTTAACAGCAACAAAAGTCAACACTAGACATCAGCTGTTTGCTTTCAATTCAGGCTCTGCCCTTCCTTCTCCAATAATACTGAGGGACCAACTCCTGAAAGCTACCAGATTCAGCCAATGGGAGGTGCCAGAGGGCTGCTGAGAGGTAGGAGTAACGGCCAGGGCAGGGCACTTATTCCCTTGCTCTTCTTTCCAGATGACTTCAGAGGCAATGTTTTCTCAAAGGTTCCAGCTCCTTCTGAACAGACCTTCCCTTGGGGGTCTCACTCCTGCTGGGCAGCCTCCTTGCCGTGCTGCTTTCTTTGGGCCACCGTCACTCTCTTTCTTGGGTGCTTTCAGCTTTGGAGCCAGGTGTGGCTTCTGGCTTTGTTACTGATAAGGTTTTCTAATCAGGCTTTTCAGCTCTCCCAATACCTTGATAACTATGTCCTGATATAAAATCTTCCTTATAAAGTACTTATATGGGCTCAATTTTTCTGACAGGATCCTGGCCAGTGCGATGTCTAATCAAGGTTTGTCACAGTGTCAGTGTTTAGTGCAAGCCTTTGACTGTGTGGATCACAATAAACTGTGGAAAATTCTGAAAGAGATGGGAATACCAGACCACCTGACCTGCATCTTGAGAAATCTGTATGCAGGTCAGGAAGCAACAGTTAGAACTGGACATGGAACAACAGACTGGTTCCAAATAGGAAAAGGAGTACGTCAAGGCTGTATGTTGTCACCCTGCTTATTTAACTTATATGCAGAGTACATCATGAGAAACGCTGGGCTGGATGAAACACAAGCTGGAATCAAGATTGGCAGGAGAAATATCAATAACCACAGATATGCAGATGACACCACCCTTATGGCAGAAAGTGAACAGGAACTAAAGAGCCTCTTGATGAAAGTGAAAGAGGAGAGTGAAAAAGTTGGCTTAAANAGAGTACATCATGAGAAACGCTGGGCTGGAAGAAACACCAGCTGGAATCAAGATTGGCAGGAGAAATATCAATAACCACAGATGTGCAGATGACACCACCCTTATGGCAGAAAGTGAACAGGAACTAAAGAGCCTCTTGATGAAAGTGAAAGAGGAGAGTGAAAAAGTTGGCTTAAAACTCAACATTCAGAAAACTAAGAATATGGCATCCAGTCCCATCACTTCATGGTAAATAGATGGGGAAACAGTGGAAACAGTGGCTGACTTTATTTTCTTGGGTTCCCAAATCACTGCAGATGGTGATTGCAGCCATGAAATTAAAAGACACTCCTTGGAGGAAAGTTATGACCAACCTAGAAACTGAAAGAAAGAAAGAAAGAAAGTGAAGTCGCTCAGTCATGTCCAACTCTCTACGACTCCATGACTGTCACCTACCAGGCTCCTCAGGCGACAGTCCATGGAGTTTTTCAGACAACAGTACTGGAGTGGGATGCCATTTCCTTCTCCAGGGGATCTTCCCGACCCAGGGATGGAACCTGGGTCTTCCTCATTGCATGCTGACGCTTTATCATCTGAGCCACAGGGAAGCCTCACAACTAACCTAGACAGCATATTAAAAAGCAGAGACATTACTTTGTCAGTAAAGGCCCATCTAGTCAAGGCTATGGTTTTTCCTGTGGTCATGTATGGATGTGAAAGTTGGACTGTGAAGAAAGCTGAGCGCCGAAGAATTGATGCTTTTGAACTGTGGTGTTGGGGAAGACTCTTGAGAGTCCCTTGGACTGCAAGGAGATCCAACCAGTCCATCCTAAAGGAGATTAGTCCTGGGTGTTCAATGGAAGGACTGATGTTGAAGCTGAAAGTCCAATACTTTGACCACCTGATGTGAAGAGCTGACTCATTTGAAAAGACCCTGATGCTGGGAAAGATTGAGGGCAGAAGGAGAAGGGGATGAGAGAGGATGAAATAGTTGGATGGCATCACTGACTCAATGGACATGAGTTTGGGTAAACTCCGGGAGTTGGTGATGGACAGTGAGGCCTGGCATGCTGCAGTTCATGGGGTCAAAAAGAGTCGGCATGACTGAGTGACTGAACTGAACTGAAGTGCCAAGAAACAATAAATTTTGGCTAAGTTATAAGATTATTTTCACAGAGGAGCATCCTATGGAGATGTCAGGTTGGATCTTGAGCCGGAAGGGACTCTTAATTTTCCTGGGACCCTTAGCAATGCCTTCATCCAGGAGATCTTCCAGACACAGGGATCAAACCTGTGTCTTAACGTACATCTCCTATATTGGCCGATGGGTTCTGTACCACTAGCACCACCTGAGAAGCCCCATAGCTGTTGGTTGACATCCTCAAGTGTGGAACCAAGGTGTGTCAGATACAAAAACTTAAACAAACTGGCTCAAATAAAATAGAACTTTACTTTCTTATATGTCAGGAGATGTGCAATTGCTGATCCTTGGTCAGTGACTTCATAGTATCAGGACTTTAGCTTGGCATACCTGTGATCCCCTGATGGCAGTCTAATCAAGGGATCATTATGATGACAGTGATGCTTCTAGGTTATTTGCTTTTCTTCTAAAATCCAATCCTGCAACTGCTTAAAATGGAACTCCTTTGGGCTTTTTTATTAAAAATCTTGAGACGGATGCATGTTTTTCTTTAGGGAAACACCCATCTCTGGTATCCTCTGTAACAAGCATTTTCTGATCATTTTAACTTCATTGGAGAATGTATGGGGACCAAAAAAGCTGGCAGCTCTTTTCCTCATCCACTCAGTGCAGCTATAGCTGCATCCATCTTGGTGTTCAAAGCACCAGGCAGGTCAGGGAAGGTGGTGAAGCTAGCTACGTCTGTTACTTTTATTAGAAAAATAAAGTCATGATAGCAGATTCTTTCTCGTGTCCTTTTGGCCAAAATTAGGTCACTGGTAACAGCAGGGGAAGCTGGGAAAGTGGGGAATGGGAGTGAAGAGTGTGAGGACAGAGAGCTGTTGCTGACAGTCGGGGAGACACTTCCTCCCTTGTTTTCATTCTGTTTCACTAGTTTGCTCTCTCGTTGTGGGCTCTATGTCAACTCTAATTATATCTTTGAATGATTGCAAAGGCCAGGATTTATTCTTAGTATTATCTGTTTCTTAAGATTTCTTTAGTGTTTCTTACATAGAGTGTGTTTAAAAAACAAACAAACAAACAAACAAACATGAATTGCATAGCAACCAGCAATGATACTTTTTTCCTCAACAGGAAGTACTTTGTCCCAGGGAAGTTGCCTTGCTATATGATTAGAGCTCATGACATCTGAATGGAGGATTTTAAATATCTCTTTCCAGAATAACCAAATATCCACATGAAAGAAAGTTCTAACCTTAGGCAAGTACCCCGATGAAGGCACATTCTGTTTGGCATGGAAGCCAGTTATTTGGATGGAAGTCATAAATTAAAACCCTGGAGAAGGGCATGATAACCCACTCCAGTATTCTTGCTTGGAGAATCCCATGGACAGAGGAGCCTGGTGGGCTACAGTCCACAGGATCACAAAGAGTCAGATACAACTATGTGACTAACACACATAAATTTAAAAGTCAGGCCATAATTCAAAAAGATATGTGTACCCCAATATTCATAGCAGCACTATTTGCAATAGTTAGACATAGAAGCAACCTAGATATCCTTCAATAGATGAATGGATAGAGAAGTTGTGATATATATATATATATATATATATATATATATATAATGTGAGATATATATATATAATATATATATATAAAAGGAATGAATTTGAGTCAGTGAGGTGGATAAACCTAGAGCCTTTTATATAGAGTGAAGTCAGAAAGAGGAAAACAAATATCATGTATTAATGCACATATACAGAATCTAGAAATATGTTACTGATGAACCCATTTGCAGGGCAGGAATAGAGACACAGATGTAGAGAAAAGACTCTTGGACACAGTAGGGGAAGGAGGGGGAATCAAACTGAGAGAGTAGCACTGACATGTATATACAACCGTGTGTAAAGTAGATCGTGGGAAGCTGTTTTATAGCACATGAAATTCAGCTTGGTGCTTTGTGATGACCTGAAGGGGTGGGATGGGAAGGAGTGGAAGCGAGGCTGAAGAGGGAGGGGTATATGTATGCATGTGGCTGATTCATGTTGTTGTACATCAGAAACCAACGCAACACTGCAAAGCAATTATTCTCCGATTAAAAATAAAAAATTAAATAGCTTTCTAAAAAAAAAGATTGGGCCCTTTAATCAGGGAAAGATCTACTGCCTACCTAATGCAAGATGTTTATGAAAAGTAACCACGTATTAAGCGAAAGCAACTAATAATTAAGAGTTAAACTTGATTTCTGGGTCCTGCCTCCCAGTCCTTTTAACTCCTCTGGGAGCAGCTGTGAACCAAGTACAGTAATGGTTGCCAGATGCTGTTTCTTGGTGAGTGTGGATCATCTGCTCTTGCAGGGGGGGTGGGGGGACAGTGCGCTTTATAACATGTATTTTTTCTTGTTGGTGTTCATTCAACAACTATTTATTTTTAACTGGAGAATAATTACTTTACAATATTATGTTGGTTTCTGCCATACAACAACATGAATCAGGCAGCCATAAGTATAGAAATAAATGTCCCCTCCCTCTTGAACCTCCCCTGGCCCCCTGTACCCATCCCAACCCTCTAGGTTGTCACATAGTACCATGTTGAGCTCCCTGTGTTATACAGCAACTTCCTATTAGCTATCTGTTTTACAACTGGCAATGCATATGTTTCAGTGCTACTCTTGTTTGGAGTTATTATTAAGGGGGAGTTTCAGGAAAGACAACTTGATTGATAATCACAATGGAAACAGATCAATATCTTCTATCTTTTGTGTCCAATGTAACCAGAAATATTTGTGGTTATAATACATCAGATGTAGAAGCCTTCTGATTTTAAGATCTTACCACCCACTGGTCCAGGAAACTGTGGTGTCCTTGTGGTCTCTCTGGAGAATTGATGTCTTTGATGAAAGGAGATTCTTGACAGCAAATAGACCTTAGTTGGTCCTGTTATCCCAAGACTCCATTTTTCCAGGCTCTGTCTGGTACTCATTGTCTGTCAATTACCTTAGGACAAAGATAGAATTTTGGAGTTTTAATGAATCTCAGAAATTTAATCCAAAATTTTGTCCAACAACCTTTTAACTGGTATCCCTGCCTCTGCTTTTCTCCCCTACAATCCATTTTCTCACAGTGCACACTTTTTTTATATCGCTTCCCACTGCACCTTGAATAAAATCCAGCATCTCTCTCTGGTCTACCATGATCTTTTGGTTCCAACTTACCTCTCCAACTCTATCTCATATTCTTTACTCCCTTGCTCAGCCACATTGGATTCTTCTTTCTGAAACATGCCTGCTTTATCTCAACTCAGGATTTTCATTCTTGCTAGTCTCTCTGCCTGGGATGCTGTATCTACCATGTCTCTTCCCATAGGCAGCTCTCTTTTGTCACCCAGAAACCAGCTCCAATGACACCTGCTCAGGTAGTTATTCCTGACTGCCTCATCTTAGGAACCCTATCCCACATCACAGCATAGAAAGATTCATTGCAATCATGGCCCTTCTCAAGCTCTAAGATTATATTTTTCAAATTTTTTTGCTAGTTTATTATATGTCTAGAGTGGGAGCCTTATGTCATCAATCTCATCCATCTGATTTACAAAAATATCTTTCCAGCACTCAGGATAGGAACTAGTATAATACATACCAAGGTTTTGGTGGCACATGTGTGCTAAGTCACTTCAGTCATGTCCAGCACTTTGTGACCCTATGAACTATAGCCCACCAGGCTCCTCTGTCCATGGGATACTCCAGACAAGGATACTGGAGTGGGTTGCTGCACCCTCCTCCAGGGGATCTTCCCAACCCAGGGATTGGACTGGCTTCTCTTATATTTCTTGCAGTTGGATTCTTTACTACTAGTGCCACCTGGGAAGCCTCAGGGTTTTGGTGGTATCTTCATATAAAGGGGGAATTGCAGTTCCCAGGAGAAGCTGTGGACCCATGTAGGCTTATTCAAACGAAGTTACAGAGGAGCGTCTTAAATAGATTTCACTGTTGCCATGACTCATCCTAGTCCTTCTCAACTTAAGATTCAACTGAACTACTTTCTAACAATCATATTTGGCACTGGGGTCAAATATTCATGAATCACAGTCTAACATAATGCCATTATTTTGCTTCAGGGCCATTTTGCTCATCCTCTATTTGAACAGAAATAATAAATCATTTGGTGCTTTTTGATGGGGTTGTCCTTGGCATTTTGGAGAGGACATTAGTTAGTTGTGTCTGACTTTCTTGAGCATTAATAGGACATTTAACATTCTTGGCCCCTGCCCACTGTTAGTGATCTGTCATACCTCATCACTGTGACAGCCTAAAAATACCCATGCATTTGCAAATGCTGCTGAGAGTAGTGATACTAAACCTGGTTGAGGAGCTTAATTCGAAACTGTTCTACAGAGCAGAGGTTCCCAACCTCTGAGATTTAATGCCTGATGATCCAAGGTGGAGCTGATGTAATAATAGTAGAAATAAAGTAAGTAAAGAAATAAAGTAAGAAAATAAAGTGATAAAGTAAGAAATAAAGTAAATAATTGTAATATGATCGAATCATCCTAAAACCATTCCCCATTCCCCAATCCGTGCAAAAATTGTGTTCCTTGAAACTGGTTCCTGGTGCCAAAAAGGCTGGGGACTTCTGCATAGAGTGATGTTAACCCATCATTTGTGTAAGTTAAGAAAAGGAAAACACTCCCCCTGTTACATACATTTCAGTAAGGGGCTTTTTCATCTTCTTCTCTTCCTGGAGGAAGAGAGGGAAGACCACCTGGAAGGCATGGAGTTGAGGCAGGCAGACCTCAGAAAGTGCATGGTCTCTGCTGGGGAGAAACCTGACTCCTGTTCAAATGATGATGACGATGATGAGCAGGTAATGGCTACATTTTTTGAGATCTTATTATGTGTCACACATGACTGCGAACAGTCTCCAGTCAATCCTCCATATCCACAGGTTCTGCATTCATGAATTCAATCAACTGAGGATCAAAAATATCCAGGGGCTTGGGGGAAAGGACCGGAAAGTTCCCAAAAGCAAAGCATGAATTTGCAGTGCTCTGGCAACTATTTGCATAGCATTTACAAAGTATTTAAAACTACATAACATTTACATTGTGTTATGTATGAAAAGTAACCTAGAGATGATTTAAAGAATATAGAAAGATGTGTGTTGGTTATATGCAAATACCATGTCATCGTATACAAGGGACTTGAATATCCTTGGATTCTACTCCTTGGATTGGGAGTCCTGGAACCAATTCCCCATAGATATGAGAGATGACTGTTTATGTCTTAACTCATTTAATTATCACAGCAACCCATTTTATATTTAAAAACCCTGAGGCACAGAGAAGTTAAGTAGTCCAAGCAGGTAAGCTGTAGAGTTTTGAGTCCAGCCCAGTGGCTACAAGGCAGACAGCATGGACAAGGGAAGTAGACCAGGCCTTGGAGGTGAGCAGAGTGGTGAGGATGGTGGGGGTGCAGAGCATGTATTCTCTACCTGGGGCAGACACCACTCACCTCCAGCCGTTATGGTCAAGCAGAAAAGTGGCCAAACCTTCTGGTTTCTTTTTAAGGGATACAGCCTGTCTATAGAATCTCTCTGTTTTAAAAGACTGACTAAATTTTAAAAATATCCTCTGACCCACATGAAATATTGATTTCTGCTGTAGGAGAACTCTGTGTTTCCAGCCATCAGTTTTTTTTCCTATCCAAACAAAAACCATCAAAAACAATAACTAAAACTCTAGATTTCAGGTAATTAACAAGATGGGGTGTGCCGGATTTTCTCCATTCTCTTTTGGCTCCAAGAATGTTCTCTTTCTGTTTTCTCAAGTCACAAACATCTGTTTATGGCCATCCATCTAATTGAGCCCCATTGAGTGTTCTAATGAGGGCAGAGCAAGCAAACGAGTGGATTTAATGCCCGTGGAAATGCATGTTTCTAATTGTGCTCCAGTGAAGGTGGAAAGGTTAAAGTAATGAGCTGCTCTCAAGAGTTCTGGCCAAGAGAGAGAGGGCTTTGTTGTTTCACATTCCATCTTTGTTATTGTCACTGAGATGTGCACTTATTTCCACCATGGCATTGATTGCCAAGAGGTTCTGCTATTACATTTCATTATCATGCCATTTCTGAAGGAAGAGAGTCTGTTCTTACTAAACAATGACAATGTACAGGCAACCATAATCGCCCCTCACTCAGCTGCACTCCCCAACATCTTGTATACAGCTGTGAAGGGTTGTATTAGTGCCAATTAATCTGGGGGAGGTTTCCTGAAGGAGAGGGTGCTGTAATGTACAAAGGGATAGTGCCTAGGTTTTCCAAGTGGCATTTCTAGAGAAGACAGGGTAACTGGAAGGAGAGACAGACAACGGGGCTGTCAGTCTCCAGTGTGGGTAAGGGGTTGACGTCTCTCCACCGTTCCTGTCACCCAGCTTTCCCAAGCAGGTGTGGAGGCAGTGCGTGCATGTGTGCTAAGCCACTTTAGTTGTGTCCAACCCTTTGCAGCCCACCAGGTTCCTCTGTCCATGGGATTCTCCAGGCAAGGATACTAGAGTGGGTTGCCATGCCCTCCTCCAGGGATCTTCCTGACCGAGGGATGGAACCTGTGTCTCATTATGTTTCCTGGACTGGCTGGCAGGTTCTTTACCACTGGCAGGGTCCAAGTCAAAAGACTGGATTTAGAGTCTCTAATCCAAGGGATCAGAGCTGGAACTGTGTGCTGTTGGAAGACCTTGGGAAGACCTGCTTTAGTTGAGTCACACTCAGTTAATTCAGTGACCACTGGAGCTGAAGATGAGTTGTTATGTTAGAAATGAAGGGTTTCTGTTGCATTGAGACCCAGATGTTGGGATCCTGGGGCCATAGGATAACTGGGTGTGATAGGAGGAAGCTTTTCCTTTCAGTGTTGATGCATATCTTACATGTTGCAGCTGTCATAAAACAAACAGAATTATGACTTCTGTTTCTGAATTCAAAGTTCCAACTGTTAAGAATTTTCCCTCATTGTCCCTTCTTTCTGCACTCCAATTGGTTTAGGTAGATTGTACATGTGTAGGTAGATTGTATATGTATAAGGAAATGAAATAAAAATAATTAGTTGAGCTAGTTTTGTGCAGTGTTTTCACTGATCTGGTGAGAATTAAATATAGGTCCATGCATGTACCACAACTATAAACTGAGAATTTATAATTATAAAATATTTTAAATATAAAATTTTGCATAGGGGATAAATTCTCTTATGTTGTGCTGTTGTTTTATTTGCTAAGTCGTGTCTGACTCTTTTGCAAAACCATGGACTGTAGCCCACCAGGCTCCTCTGTCCATGGGACTTCTGAGGCAAGAATACTGGAGTGGGTTGCCATTTCCTTTTCCAGGGGATCTTCCCAACCTAGGAATCCAACCCACATCTCCTGCATCTTCTGCACGCAGGAGCCACCAGGGAAGCCCAAATGCTCTTATATTTGCATTTAAAACTGGCATTGGCAATATGAAGATTAACAGTAAAATTTATACTAATAGCTTAAAATATTAATTTTTCTCTCCTGAGAATGATATAACAAAAAATAATAAGAAGAAAAACAGAACCACTATAACAAGTCAAGAAAGAGAAGGCAAAGGGCTTTTTTTTTTTTTTTTTTTTTACTATTTTAGTACCATTAGCAGCACCTTTTCCTCAATCATTGAACAAGGGGCCCACATTTTACTTTGCCCTGGGTCTTGCAAATTCTGGAGCTTGCTCTGCCCTTCTCTTATGGACTGCTTGCTGTCCATGTGTTTAAATTAGCAAGGAGTCCCACTTGTCCTCTGATCTTCTGTTCTTGAACACTGAGTGGGAAGTGAATGAATTGATGAAGGCTCTTGGTGACAGTGAAGGCCACTAGATCCTGGTCACTGTGAAGGAGTATCTCTGAATCTCCTGAAGATGCATATCCTGGGAACCAGCCTCCAGCTGTTCCAAGAAGGTCTGAATGATGGCAGGCTTCTCAAAGAACAATTAATGTATAGGTGATCAGGTGCAGTGAACCAGTCGTGGAGTGTGGTAGAGTTGGTCTGGGTTTCCCCCTGGCATGCCCTGTCTCCACCAATGACGCATTGTCACCCACAAAGCTGCCCGGAAGATGCAATGGGATTTGACCCAGGAACAACTTTTCTGTTGTATTCAGGAGGTGAGCACAAGGATTAAGTTTCCTGTGCAGAGAGTATTTCCTTCTGTGCCACTAATTCCAAAACTAAAGTCAATCATCCTTCTATCATTATTTAAAATGGCCATAACTTAACTACATTCATTATTGTGCATGCTTGCTCAGTTGTGTCTGACTCTTTGGGGCCACATGGACTGTAGCCCACCAGGCTCCTCTATCCATGCGATTTTCAAGGCAATAATACTGGAGTGGGTTACCATTTCCTCCTCCAGGGAATCTTTGACCCAGGAATCAAACCAGAGTCTCTTGTGTCTCCTGCATTGCAGATGGATTCTTTACCACTTGAACCATCAGGGAAGCCTACATTCACTATAGAAATGTGAAAATAGCATATCATGCCTCAGAGTATACCCTGAAGATGATTCATCCAGCTGAGATTTGGGAAATAGAATTCAGTTCAGTCGCTCAGTCGTGTCTGACTCTTTGTGACTCTATGAATCGCAGCATACCAGGCCTCCCTGTCTATCACCAACTCCCAGAGTTTACCCAAACTCATGTCCATTGAGTCAGTAATGCCATCCAACCATCTCATCCTCTATCATCTCCTTCTCCTCCTGTCCTCAATCTTTCCCAGCATCAGGGTCTTTTCAAATGAGTCAGCTCTTCACATCAGGTGGCCAAAGGATTGGAGTTTCAGCTTCAACATCAATCCTTCCAGGACTGATCTCCTTTAGAACAGACTGGTTGAATCTCCTTGCAATCCAAGGGACTCTCAGGAGTCTTCTCCAACACCGCATTTCAAAAGCATCAATTCTTTGGCACTCAGCTTTCTTTATAGTTCAACTCTCACATGACTATTGGAAAAACCATAGCCTTGACTAGGTGGACCTTTGTTGACACAGAAGTAGGTATTTGGAAATCTCATGAAGACTGTCAGTCAACAATCCTTTTGTTAGCTCTACTTTCTTCACCTCTTTGTCCAAAAATTCTCAGTTCAGTTCAGCTCAGTTCAGTCACTCAGTTGTGTCCGACTCTTTGCAACCCCATGAACCACAGCACGCCAGGCCTCCCTGTCCATCACCAACTCCTGGACTTCACTCAGATTCACGTCCATCAAGTCAATGATACCATCCAGCCATCTCATCCTCTGTCGTCCCCTTCTCCTTCTGCCCCCAATCTCTCCCAGCATCAGAGTCTTTTCCAGTGAGTCAACTCTTCTCATGAAGTGGCCAAAGTACTAGAGCTTCAGCTTTAGCATCATTCCTTCCAAAGAAATCCCAGGGTTGATCTCCTTCAGAATGGACTG
>SJYX01022618.1:92997-109253 GCA_006410675.1 Oreotragus oreotragus
AGATCTTTTCTGTACAGTTCTTCTGTGTATTCTTGCCACCTCTTCTTAATATCTTCTGCTTCTGTTAGGTCCATACCATTTCTTTCCTTTATCGAGCCCATCTTTGCATGAAATGTTCCCTTGGTATCTCCAATTTTCTTGAAGAGATCTCTAGTCTTTCCCATTCTGTTGTTTTCCTCTATCTCTTTGCATTGATTGCTGAAGAAGGCTTTCTTATCTCTTCTTGCTATTCTTTGGAATTCTGCATTCAGATGCTTATATCTTTTCTTTTCTCCTTTGCTTTTCGCCTCTCTTCTTTTCAGTGCTATTTGTAAGGCTTCTCCAGACAGCCATTTTGCTGTTTTGCATTTCTTTTCCATGGGGATGGTCTTGATCCCTGTCTCCTGTACAATGTCATGAACCTCAGCTAATAATTTATCAGGGGACTCATGCTTATGAGGTGCCTACTATATTGTGGGCACTGTTCTATGCATTCCATTTCATTCACTCAACAAAATACATATTTCATATCTCCTATGTTCTAGGCAACAGAGCAGTGACAAAACAGACAAAATCTCTGGCTTTGTGGAGCTTAGATTGAAGAAGGTGAACACTTATGAACACTAAAGACTAAACAAGGAAGATAAAGTAGGTGAGATTGTGAAAGGTACCTAAATGGAAAAATGGTGACATGAAGTTCTCAATCATCTCATTTGCAGCAAATATATGTAGGAAAGACTGTTATTAGCTTCTTTTTACAAGTAATATAATTTGAGAGAGAGATTAAGTAACTTGCCCAAGTTTTACAAAGCTTAAATAGATGAACAATGGATGCACCAAGGGGGGCTGCAAAGGGTGTAGAGACCCTACCCATATAATCTCTATCAGCACCCTACCCCCAGCTTTGGAATGAGTAACTTGTATTTTCTTTGTCTTCTGTATACAGCCCTGGAAAGGAGCCTCAGAGCTCCAGCTCCTACCAAGCCTATACAACACAGCCATATGATCACCCCAGTCACTGCTCTGTGAAATTCCACAGCCACCGCAGTAGGGGAAGGACAGAGTTGCTGAGTGATTGGCCAGTGACAAACAGAGAACTATCACTCATCCTGAAGACAGTCCTGGGAGACAGGCATTATTATCCCAGCAGGGACACCGAAGCTTTACAGATGAGCAACACTGGGAGAACTTAAGTCTCTCCTGCCCAACATCGTACAAGTAACAAAAGCTGAGGTAGGATTCCAATCCACATCACCCCAGTTCCTAAAGCTAAGGGAGATGAGGGCCCCAGTGTGGACCATGGCTCCGGACTTCAAGATGCCTTTTCAGAGTTACATCTTCTGAGGGCAGGCACATCAGATGGCCCAGGGTCCAGGTGCATGGCCAGCAAGGTCTTAGAGAGAAAGCGATAGGTGTGTGTTGAAAGAAAGTACTTATGAAATCATTTCTGAAGAAAGGAACAAAAAGACTCTTCATAAGAAACCAGCCTCAAAAGAAGCAGTGTGAAGAGGTTGCCTGAAAGGAGAGATGGACTTGAGTCCTAAGAACTTTTCCACTCCCTGAACAATTTATTGGGCTCCCCTCCCCTTATGATTAATAGAGCTTCAAGAGCTGTTCAGTCTCCAGGCCATTTTGCTTTAGGAAGCTTTGATTTGAAAAATGAGACAAGTACTTTCAGAGCTGTCATCAATAGGAAATTAGGAGATAAAAAGAAATCTATTGAAATGGCTTTTAAATATGTACAAGGAGAGCCACAGGGTCTCAGCCACGTTCCTCTCCTCTGTCCCTCTTGCCCAGACCTGTCACATCAGAATAATGAACACAAACTGTGCCACCATCAGCAGACGCAGAAGACAACTGCTGAAAGCACTGTGACCAATGAGGTTTGAGCAGCTGCCTCTCAAGAGCTTGGGTTTTTAGGAATGCGATTCCATAAAGTGGTTTGGGCATGGCTTCTCTGAAGCAGGATGTGAGACAAGATGATTGGAGAGCTACAGGCACAGGGAGATGACAGTCTGACTCAACAGCAGCCTTTAAGTGTAGTTCTTTGTGGCTATTTCCCTTTCTTTCAAGCATCCAAGATCAGAACCAAATTTGAAGATCAAGCACAACACTCAAGACTCCTGCAGTCCACAACTGTGTGGTCTTTTGTGGACGGAGCTTAAGGGTATGAGTTCCAATATCAAACTGGTTTCAAATACTGGCTCTACAGCTTACTACGTATGTGACTTTGAGTATCGTATTTAATCTGAGTGTCAGTTCCCAATCCCTCAAAACAAAGATAAGAATAGCATCTGCCTCGAAGGACTCTTTTAAGGATTAAGTTAAATAATGTACACAAATTTCTTTGCACACGGGAAGAACTCAATAAGAATCAGCTGTAGTTATTTGGGTGAAGTCTTTAAGAGGATATGAATTGGTACAGCCTCTTTGGATACAATTTGTCAAATGTTTAAAAATTTAAAATGTGGACTCCCTTTGATCTAGTGATTCCATTTCTAGGACACTTAATAGAACAAGTGTATAAATATAGGAGGTGCTTCTCAGGTGGCGCTGGTGGTAAAGAATCTGCCCGCCAGTGCAGAAGACACAAGAGACGCGGATTCAGTCACTAGGTCAGGAAGATGCCCTGAAGGAGGGCATGGCAACCCACTCAAGTATTTTTGCCTGGAGAATCCCATGGACAGAGGACCCTGGTAGGCTACAGTCCATAGCGTCACAAAGAGTTGGACATGACTGAAGCAACTTAGCACGCATGTACACATACATATACTAAAGGATATTTGCAGGGCAAACTTTGTAATTTGAAAAACAGTGAAGTAAGTGTGCATCCATAGAAGAATGGTTAAGTGAATTATAATTCACTTATACAAAGGTATGTATCATTCAGTGAGTAACAAGGATAAGGTGTTTCAACAAAGTAAAAGGTCCACAGAATATTATTCTGTGCACAGAAGTAGGATGCAAGGCAGTATATTTGGTATGAATTCCTTTATATTAAACATGCAGATACATATTTATATTTGCATTTAAAAGATCGGAACAATCTACGTTAAACACTAGCTGTCATCTTGCTCTAGGAAATTGGACAGGCTGGGGCTTGGGGGGGAGTAGTCGTTCATTCTTTACTGTATGTGGTTCTCTATTAGTTGACTGTTGACAAGCAAGAGATATTTTATCATTTTTAAAAGAGCTCATACTTTTGAGCTTAGCCACTCATAGAAAGAGAAAAATTAAGCAAATCAGTTACAGACACCACTAGCAACTGAAACTTCAAGCATGTAATTATGTGGCTCACTTTAGCCATCCCAACTGAACAAAATTCAAAGTAAAAAATGATACAGTTATGAAAATTTTACTTGGGGATACACAGTGCACATTGGATCTCAAACTGTTTGACTGAATATATACTTTGTTTTCATCTTTACCAATGCAACCACATTTTCTTTTCTAACCGATGAATTCCCTTACAAGCCTGCATAACTGCCTGAGAAGTGCTTCCACATGGATGTTTCAGTGTACTTAAAACAAGTGTCTGAAAACAAATGTATCATCTTCCCAAAATATCTTATTTTTCCTAAGGAGAGTCCCATTCTCCCCCATTGCCCAGGCTTGAAACTCTAACTTTAGTTGGCATGCCCTCTGTCTTACTCCCTCAGCAAACTGATGGGTAAGTACTTCATTGTTCCTCATCTGTGGTCTTTCTGACATCACCTCCTTCTTTTCCATTCCCAAGACCAGTCCCTAAATGCAGGCTCCAACTCAGTGTCACCTTGTATCTTCATGACAGCAGCTATAATATTGTGTCTACTGCCCCAACACACTCCCCACTGCAAACACAACCCCTCACAGACCATAAACTCCTCAAAAGGATTCATGTTTTATTCATCCTAGTACCGAGTGTCCTGCCTAGGAACCAGTGGGTGCTACATTAATATTTTTTCAGTGAACAAAGAGATGGAAAAAAGTAACTGATTTAGTAAGTAATTTAGTAAGAAATTTAGTAAGTAACTGATTTAGTAAGTAATTTAGTAAGAAATTCTTCATCCCCCAGTCACTTTCTTCAATAGTTCTCCTTAGCTGATGATTCAATAACATCATCATCATTGGTAATTTGCCACTTCTCAGATGAGAGCACAGTCCTTTCAAATTCAGTCATGAATGCAATTTAAAGGGCTTTATTTGATATATTCAATGGTTTTCAAAGAAAAATTTAAAAATTCAAAGCTATAGAAACCGAAAAACTCTACCTGGGCTTAAACTTCCATTGAAACTCTTACAAAACAGTAGAGATGAGCATTTATGAATCATTAGAGGGTTAAAGACCTAGTTCCTTAATTATCGATCCTTAAAATATTATTTTACAATGGGAATGCACATGCATTAAGAACAGACTGTAACTTATAAATCACTTCTAAATAGCTCTATGCCTATGATGTTCAACTTATTAGGAGCTGTTAATATTCCATTACTCAGAGATCATTAGCACACTCTGCTAGCAACATAGATCACATAATAGCAAGTGACAAGGGGAGAACATGAAGTACCCTAATTACAATTTCCTTTAAAAAAAGGGGGGGANACTTATAAATCACTTCTAAATAGCTCTATGCCTATGATGTTCAACTTATTAGGAGCTGTTAATATTCCATTACTCAGAGATCATTAGCACACTCTGCTAGCAACATAGATCACATAATAGCAAGTGACAAGGGGAGAACATGAAGTACCCTAATTACAATTTCCTTTAAAAAAGGGGGGGGAGGGGTTTCTGTCGTGACCTCCCCAGAGTATGAACTCTATCTGGCAAAGTCTGAGAATGCTAAACTTTCCTCCATGAAGTGGGCTACTTTGTGGGGAGGGGAAGATTACCTAAAGAGAAAACTAGTTGACATTTCTTATTGCTTTCTATATGCCAGGCACAGATGTAATCACACACACACACACACACACACACACACACACACACACACACAAAACGTTATGAGGTATGTACTGTCATCCCTGTTTACGAATAAGGGGGGCTTCCTCAGTAGCTCAGTGGTAAAGAATCCTCCTGCCACTGCAGGAGACACAGGAGTTGTAGGTTCAATCCCTGGGTCGGGAAGATTCCCTGGAGGAGGAAATGGCAAAGCACTCTAGTTTTCTTGCCTGGCGAATCCCATGGACAGAAGAGCCTGGTGGGCTAGAGTACATGGGGTCCCAAAGAGTTGGACACAACTGGAGCAGCTGAGCATGCGTGCACAATGCACAAATAAGGGCACCAAGTCCCCACGTGAGGCTAAGCAACATGTCCGAGGTTGTGCCTGCCAGTGTGTGCCAGGTTGCTTCAGTCGTGGCCAATTCTTTGCAACCCTATGGACTGTAACTCCCCAGGCTCCTCTGTCCATGGGATTTTCCAGGTGAGAATACTGGAGTGGGCTGCCATTTTTTCCTCCAGGGGATCTTTCGGACCCAGGGATCTAACCAGCATCTGTTGTGTCTTCTTCATTGACAGGGGATTCTTTTACCACTAGAGCCACCTGGGAAGCCCATCCAAGGTTACAGAGCTTCTGAACGGGAGCCTGATGGAGTAGATACAGAGCTGTGCCACCTGGGTCCACCTTCAAGGAAGGACTGATCTCATCTTGTGGGAGCACCGTCCAGCCTCCAGCCTGTGACAGCCTCCAGCTGTTAGCTCCTTCAGAGACCCCTCAGCTGTACAGAGGACCTTGCCAAGAGTGCACACTTCCCAGGACAGCCCAAACCCAATGGCTGGTCACTGCCGAGGTAGAAAGGTCTGACCTCTGGGGCTCTCTGAGGGACAGCTGAGGCAGGTCGTACATGTGCAGGGCAGGTAGACCCAGCTCACCCCGTGGGGTGGCACAGGGCTTTGCTGGACCTGCAGTGAGTTCTCCTCCTCCCTCCACCCCTGCCTTCCTCCCTCTCTGGCCCACAGGGTCCATCTCTCTAACTACCCTGCCCACAAAGACTCTAGCTCACTTGTGCCTGATAATCTGACTCCACAGCCCTGACTCTTAACTCTTTATTGTCTTCCCAGATAGAACGACAGAAGGAAACCTGCAAGTCATTCTGTAGCCTCAGCTTAGTGATTATTTCTGCCCCTGCTTATATCAAACATGTGTTAGAACTGCTCACCATAAACAATACTATACCATGTGCTGGGCTGTGCTTAGCCGCTTAGTCGTGTCTGACTCTCTGCAACCCCATGGACTGTAGCCCACCAGGCTCCTCTGCCCATGGAATTCGCCAGGCAAGAATACTGGAGTGGGTTGCCATGCCATGCTTTGGCCCAAATTCTGGGAGGAGAAAAAAACTGAGGTTGTGACTACTACCTACATCAGTATCAGGCCCTAGAATACAGTTTTTTCTGCTTTGATTACATATATGTCTTATGTTTCTTTCTGCAACCAATTCACCAATCCATAGGCTTCTCTCCTTCTGGTCATCTTACACCACTCCCTGCTTAAAGTGTGAACTACATGTAGGCACACTGATCAATTTTAAGGCTTCTATTAACTCTAAGTGGCTGATTGCACACTCAATGTCCGGACTTGAGTAACTTTTAACTTTTCTATGGGGAAATGCTAGCTCACAAAGGAAAGAACAGTGAATCACTCTCTCTTGCTCCCTCTCTCTTCTTTCTTGCAAAATGTCAATGGGACAATTTAGAAACGAAACCTACAAGGACAGCATGCTCAGTCGCTCAGTCGTGCCCAACTTTTTGGGACCCCATGGACTGCGTAGCCCGCCAGGCTCCTCTGTCCATGAGATTTTCCAAGCAAGAATACTGGAGCGGATTGTCATGCCCTCCTCAAGAGGATCTTCCCAATCCAGAGATCGAACCCACATCTCCTGTATCTCCTGCACTGCAGGCAGATTCTTCACCACTGAGCCACCAGGGAAGCCCCGAGTCATGTTTACGGTGCAGCAAATTGATGAGACAGTCTCAAAAACATTTATCCTTTACTATTAGATTACTTTTAAAGTACCTTCAAACCAGAAGAATCCATACTTCCAAGAACTGAACAGTGTGGTAATTTCAAACCCAGAAACAAGAAAGAAAAATCAACTGGATGTATAAATAAATGAATCCAGGTTGAAATGATACACAACTGTACTTGCGATAAACACAATTAAAAAAATAAAACAAAAACTTCCATTTCAAAAGCTTTGTTGCTATTTTCTTCACCAAAGGTTAGTGTGTTTTAGTGATAAGTGCTTGTAGTGCATTATAAAGAAACAAGGAGTTTTCTAAGAAGAAACTCATAAATGATAAAAGAAAAAACTTAGTCTATAAAACTAGAAGTGAAATCCTAGAGTGGCAATTGCGTAGCATCCTCTGAAAATGTGTAATAAGGTTTGACCTTGGTTCCTGCTTATACTTTCAGATCATGAGGAAAAAAGTATCACTCAGGAGCGTATGAAACTCAATGCATAGAACACAGGTGAACACAAAAATGCAGGTAGAAAACAGGCTACCACCAAATCATCCCAAAGTCATTCCTATAGTTAAAACTCTGCCTTTCTGACTCTCCTGCAAGGAGCAATAGTGTCCCATTGAACAATTTCATCCTTTAAAAGTCATCAGGCACTTATGTGAAGATGAATGTGCAGGCTTTTGACACACTCCCTTCATATCAGTAAGAGTACACACCTCCTCCTCCGAACGTTCATTCTCTTCCTTAACAAAGACCATGATCATCTCAACCCCTGGCATTTCCTCTTTAGTAAATAGAGAACTCATACATAGTCTGAAAAACGTCACCAGACACACTTCCTTTAGTCATGCAGTAATTCAGTTGCCATGGTAATCTTTGGTAAACCTGAAAAGTACTTTGGAGGGGTCATTTCTAATGCTTGTTTTTAAAATTCTAGAACTTTCAAAAGTCTTTGAAGATAAAGAGGCTGAAAATGCTTTTCTCTTCAATGCCTCGCCATGGATTCACCGAATGGAGCACAGTTATTGACANCAGACACACTTCCTTTAGTCATGCAGTAATTCAGTTGCCATGGTAATCTTTGGTAAACCTGAAAAGTACTTTGGAGGGGTCATTTCTAATGCTTGTTTTTAAAATTCTAGAACTTTCAAAAGTCTTTGAAGATAAAGAGGCTGAAAATGCTTTTCTCTTCAATGCCTCGCCATGGATTCACCGAATGGAGCACAGTTATTGACACTATGACATCCATTACATCTCTGACAATGCTCACTCCATCACTGCCCACCTCAAGATCATTGTTATAGACTGTCCATATCTCCCCAACTCAGTGAAAGGATTAAGTCAGGTCTCTGCGGCAGTGAAGGGAATTAATCCATGAAATAAGCACTCTCCCTAATAGCTCCCAAAGCTCACAATTGAGCACTGTCACTTTGGCCTTCCATCAATAATAGGGTGACAAAGTACACTCGGAAGCAGTTTAACAAAGGAACACCAGATAACTCGGGACTTGAACCCATCCAAGCTGCTACGTGAGGAAACACTGTCGCACAGGAGGCTCTGATGATTCACGGCTCTCATTCACTTTGTTCATCAACCATGTAGAGGATCAAAAGGTTTCAGGAAACACTATCTGAAAGATTCTTTGGCTAATAGACACATTTGACAAGTGGTCTTTCATCTTTATTCCAAATTATCTTCCTATCATTAGCCAAGGATAATACACGAGCATTTTTCAAATACAATTTCACGGACTGAAGATGTTCTAAAGACTTTTTAACCAGAGAAAGACACTATTATTGGCTTTACCAGACTCTGGATTTTTTGAAAGAACTTAATTAAGTAAAATTAATGGTTTCACTTGAGTTGAATAAGCAGTCACACATTGTTTCCTTCTCTGCTGACCTCTCTTGGTCACATTACAATAGGATGACATTCACGAACTAAAGCAGGGTGGGCTGCATGGTGGAAGGAGCACTGACCTGGAAGACAAGAGTCTGCTTGACCTCAAGCAAACCATTTAATATCCCTTAGTCTGTTGCCTCATCTGTATATATGAAGACTGAACTACATAGGAGAGCATGTGGCTTCAGTCAGTGTAGCTGAAACTCAGAAGGAGAAGTAACATATAAAGCAGGCTGAGGTTTGGTCACGTAGGCAATGGCCAGGTCATGACTTGTAGGTCTCAAAGATTTTGATATTTACTTTAAGAGCAGTAGAGGGTATAATTCATTAAAGTATTTAAGCAAGGGGGTAATGTGATCAGATACATATTTCAGAAATAGTGCTGTGGAATTTAGGTTGGAGATCAGAGCAGAGGCATGGAAACCAGGCTTTAAACAGCTCTAGTAGCCTAGGTGATATATACGTATTTAGGCTAGAGTGATGGCAATAAAGATGGAAGTAAGAGGGTGGATTTGAGAGCTACTCAAGAGGCAAAATTACAGGATTTTGTGATGGAGGGTAGAGAGAAGCACTGGTAAAGAATGATTCTTTAGAATCAACAAAATCAACATGCAACCAGACAGTTGCGTGGTTGGTAATGCCATGGGCTGGAATAGAAAACACTGGAAAAGCGCCAGTCTAACAGAAACTGTTCAATGTTTATGAGTTCACTTTGGACAAATCAAGTTAGAGGTGCTTTAAAATATGCAAATGGGGATGTCAAGACAGTAGAGAGGTCTGGAGGTTAGAGAAAGGATCTGAGCTGGAGATATAAATTTGAAAGTCACTGATATATAGAAAGCAATTGAAACCATGGTACAGAGCAAGTATAATTAGGAAAGAAGAAGGCCTATCCAAGATCTCAGAAACCCCCACAATTTAACCTCAGAGTGTAAAAGCAGGAGCTGTGAAAGAGACTGGAAAGGAGAAACATAATTGAAGGGAAGCCAGAATGTAGTTTTAGAGGAGCCAAAAGGGAAAGTATTTGCTTGGAGGGAGGGCTCAACACAGACTCATAACTGGAGGTTGCTGATGATATTATGAAACTGTGTAAGCTCAGATCAAAGGATATCACCTAGCATCAGTCACACTGCAGGCCCTGGACCTTCAGGCTTAGTCCACTGTGGATGGTCCCCTTCCTCAAAGACATGAAACCATCACGTCATCATATCAGGGGGTGACCCTGCCCAAAGGTCCTCCTTTGTCCTCAATAATATAACATAACACCTTCCTCTGAAATACTCCTTTTCCCCCATAATGTTACTTTCTCCCACTGTCATCTTCAGTTTTCATCAGATTGCACCCTCCATCCTTCTCTACAATTTTCCAGCTAATGGTGCTAGTCTAGTCTCTGCTTCGAAAAGAAGTGAGGGTAGGAAGGCGAGAGAGGGTAGGAAGGCGAGAGAGGGTAGGAAGGCAAGAGGAGGCTGGGGAGTCCCAGGGAAGTTCCTGGAACATGTGTGCATGAGGAGCGTGGCTGCTGCCTGAACAAACCTCTTTAGTTNTCAGATTGCACCCTCCATCCTTCTCTACAATTTTCCAGCTAATGGTGCTAGTCTAGTCTCTGCTTCGAAAAGAAGTGAGGGTAGGAAGGCGAGAGAGGGTAGGAAGGCAAGAGGAGGCTGGGGAGTCCCAGGGAAGTTCCTGGAACATGTGTGCATGAGGAGCGTGGCTGCTGCCTGAACAAACCTCTTTAGTTTTCCACCTGGCTCCATGTGTGTATCTCTCTATCGACAGTGATTATGCAAATGTGGTATTTATTTTAATGAAAATGTCAGGTGTGTTTGGCTGTAACATTATATATGATTGACTGTGGTATTAAAGTAACAATTTGATAACAACTGCATAAGAATACGTGGACCCCAGAAAACAGAAGTTGACACACTTCTCTCTTCTAACAGTGGCATGATTTTTGTGGGTTTGGGAGCTGAAATATTCTCTAAAGCAATTTCCATGATGTGAAGGAAATTCAGATAATGAGGATCCATACCTAGTCATTATTTCTGCCCGACTTCTTTGAAGGCACAGGAGTGGCTTGGGCTCAGCTGGCCTGTTAATTGATCCTAGAGATCTGGTCTTCAGACCACATGTGGACTTTCACAGAGCTGTCCAGGCTTAGGGAAAAGGCATACCTCATTTTGGAGATGCAGAATGCCAGAGTGGTTTTAAAGTCAGACCACACCTCATGTTGAATTCTGGTTTCAGCCTTTTCTTGCTGCATAATCTTAGAAAAGTTACTTTCTCTGGAGGATCTCAGTTTTCTTATCTGTAAAGATAAAGGAAAATGCCTACTTCATAGGGTGTTGTATACACATCCTTAAAAAAAAATTTTTTTTAATATGGACCATTTTTAAAACCTTTATTGAATTTGTTACAATATTGCTTCTGTTTTATGTTTTAGTTTTTTTGGCCCTGAAGCTTGTGGGATTCTCAGCTCCCTGCATGCTTGCGTGCATGTGTGTTCAGTCGTGTCTGACTCTTTGCAACCCCACAGACTGTAGCCCACCAGGCTCCTCTGTCCATGAGATTCTCCAGGCAAGAATACTGGAGTGGGTTGCCATTACCTTCCCTGGCCAGGGATCAAACCCACACCTCCTGAACTGGAAGGTAAATTNACTCTTTGCAACCCCACAGACTGTAGCCCACCAGGCTCCTCTGTCCATGAGATTCTCCAGGCAAGAATACTGGAGTGGGTTGCCATTACCTTCCCTGGCCAGGGATCAAACCCACACCTCCTGAACTGGAAGGTAAATTATTAACCACTGGACTGTCAGAAAAGTCTCCCACATCCTTAACTTGGGGCCAGCAATGTACCTTCTGTTCTCTTCAAGTTGTTAAATTCACTCCTTAAAATGTCAAACCCTCTATATGTTCACACACACAATGGTTTGTCTTGTGGTTTAAGGCCATCTATTTACTTCCTGTGCCATCAGTGGGCCAGTGATAGTTTCAGGGTGTGATTAGCGGAAGCTGGATGTGAATATAGTCTATGCTCTCCTTGGGTTTCCAATCTGTGCTCTTCTTAGGTTTTAAAATGAATTTATACATTTAAATATTAGAGGCCTTTTTGAAACAGAAATATATAACATTTTTAGAATAGCTTGGCTTTAAGATCCACAAATAATCCAAAAGCTTTTTAATAATTAAAGGCCTCAACCTTCTCCCTCATGAAAAATTTAGCCAGAATTCCTAATGAAACAAAGTGATTTGAAATTTAACTCATATAAGATTAAATGTTTTCAAACCAGGTTGCTCAAAAAGATCCCAAAGGCCTAAATAATTCATTGGCAGCCAAGAACTGGACATCATTTCTAAACCCCAAGTGGGGTTGAGCTGAATGAGTGGAGAAATAATACATAAAGTTAGACACAGCTTGATGGGGCCTTCCCAAGCAGGCAGCCCGGTAACACCTCACCCCACACAGCAGAAATAGCGACTCATCATCTTATGGTACTATCTTCTCTATTTAAGAATAGCATTTAACAAGCTTATTTTAGAATCTGATTCATTATCATTTTTAGGAAATTAAAAGGCCTTAAAACTTCTCCATATTGTGTGTGATTACACTTAATTAAAGTTCACATCTTTCGCAGAAAGGTGGGACATTGGTTCTAATTTTAAATACTAGTGTGATTGAGAGCATAATGCATGAGACCCAGGTTCTATTTCTGACTTGGTCATTACTTTTCCAGCTTTTCTAAATGCCTCCGTTTTTCCATCCCCCCTAGTTGGGCAGAGTTCATTAGAAATTGGTGGAGTTCATGACAACAAATTATGTCATCAGCATTCGTGAAACTATCAAGTCCATACTGTGTAGTAGATACCATTTGCTAAAAATACAATAGTGAACAAGAAAGGTTTGTTCTTAATCTCACAAAGCTTATGTTTGCTCCAAATATGTTTACTGCCATCCAGTCACCTAAAGGACACTTTCAGGAACCACTAAAGACACACAGAATCACTAAGTCAACAAAGTCAACAAATATTTGTTGAATATTGACAACATGCAAGGCATTGTCCAGATGCAATGAGAGAAAAAAATGTCTCTCACTAGACATATGCTGCCAGAGGACAGAGATCATGCCATTGTGCTCTGTGTCCTCAAAGTCTAGCAGAGTGCCTGGTACTCAGCAGATGTCCAATATCTAATTGTTGAATGACAAAGAGAGGGAGTTTGTGAGGGAAAAAAAAAAAATCATGAGTCCTACTCTCAAGGGATTAGAATACAATGTAGACTTTCAAGCATCTGTGCATCTATGGATCAACTACAATAAATCACAGAATGTTATAGAAAAAAGAAAAACAAACACGAAAGATACAAAAGAAGTAAGAGCATAAACTCAAACAGATAGTTGTACACCAAGGTTCACAGCAACACTATTCACAGTGATTAAAGGCAGAAACCACCCAAATGTTCATCAACGGATGAATGGGATAAATAAAATGGTGTATTCATACAGTGGAATATTATTCAGCCTTAATAAGGAAGTTAATTCTGATATATGACGCAATATGGATGAACCTTGAAGACATTACAGAGACGTCAGATACAAAAGGACATATATTGTATGATCCCACTGACACGAGGTACCTAGAATAGGCAAATTCATAGAGGCAGAAAGTATAGTGATAGTTACCAGGGCCTGGAGAGAGAAGGAATGGAGGTAGAGTTCAATGGGTACAGAGTTTCTGTTGGGGATGAAGAGGAAGTTCTGGAAGTGGGCAGTCGTGATGGTAATTGTACAACGTGAATGTACCTAAGGCCACTGAACTGTCCACTTGAAAATATTCAAAATGGCAAATGTTACATTTTGCCACAATAAAAAATAGTGATAGTTATAAAAAAGACACAAAGGAGCTTGTCAGGCCGTGATAGCATTGCCTGCCTTAATTAAGAAGAGGGTTCCTAGAAGCAATATCGTGTGAGCTCGCTCTTCCTTTTAATGCCTACAAATCAAAGTTTTCACTGATAACAGTAAGACGCAAACGTTTCTCTTCATGTGGTTCACCACTTTTCTGTGACTCCTCCTTATATAAAAAACTGGCGAGAGCAGCTGTTCCCGGGAAGAGGAGTTGGAAGTCTGAAGTGTTAGGGACCTAATGGCCTGGGGTAGGAAATTACTTACTTTTCACTACACATTTATTCCTTTTTTTATCATGTACATTTATTCCTTTAAAAAAACTAATATTAAAACAAATTTCAGAACAAATAACTTCTGATCACCTTTACAAAAATTCCCTAAATGTGGTCTGAAAAAGACACCCATTTCCTATCCTCCTTTTGCTGCTGCTACTGCTGCTAAGTCGCTTCAGTCGTGTCCAGCTCTGTGCGATCCCATAGATGGCAGCCCACCAGGCTCCCCCATCCCTGGGATTCTCCAGGCAAGAACACTGGAGTGGGTAAAAATGAAAGCTGCTCAGTCATCTCTGACTGTTTGTGACACCAGTCTATGGAATTCTCTAGGCCAGAATACTGGAGTGGGTATCCTTTCCCTTCTCCAGGGGATCTTCCCAACCGAGGGATTGAACCCAGGTCTCCCGCATTGCAGGTGGATACTTTACCAGCTGAACCATAAGGGAAGCCCAAGAATACTGGAGTAGGTAGCCTATCCCTTCTCCAGTGGATCTTCCCGATCCAGGAATCAAACTGGGGTCTCCTGCATTACAGGCAGATTCTTTACCAACTGACTTTAAAATAGCCAGTGTTCCAAGTCAGAAGCATTCATCAGATAGCTACCAAAGCACCTTCCCAATATGAAACTCTAACTCTCTCTTATAAGAACATAATATTTATAATAGGGAATCTCCCTCCCTGCTAATCACTCTTCAACATACTAATATAAAGAACTAATAACATCAAATTATGCAGACAGTATAACTTTAACTACCACTTTAACTTCCAGATACTGTTAAGTCAGGGTCTTGGTCCTGCTCTTTTATGTCTATGTTTTAATTTTGGATCCCTTTCTAATAAATTGTACTTTATCGATGTATTCCTATGGCATAGTTGTTTATGATGGCCATGCCCCAAGTTAAAGTATCAGTTTCATTAGACTCCTTTATAGCCAGCTAGATATGGCCAGGTAACTAAATTCTAGCCCGTGAGAAGTACTGTGTTATTCTCTAGAAGATTCCTCGGGCAGAAGACACACACTTTTGCCCTTCCCTTTGCCTCCTTCCTGGAAGTGACTTTGAGGATAGAAGGCATGTGCTGAGGATGGAGACAGGATGTGGGGTCATTGACAGGCTCCTGAAGCTCCCATACAATCTGGCTCCCTCCTGCTCTTTTATATGGAGGAAGAAACCACTGTGTGGTCAGCCATCATTGTCTGGAGACTGTTACATGCTGTTTACATAAGCGTTTTCTGTCTATTCCTCCCCCCATCCCCTGCATATTCGTTCTTCCTCATGCTGCTTTCTGGAAGCTTTAGCTGTCCTGCGCACTACACCTTTCAGATCCCTTCAGTCTGTTGCTCAGAGCCACTACTAAGCATTCTCCTCTGCCTCTGACTGCTCAGCTGTAGCTGTTTTATCAGCCCCTTCCCGCTGTCCTCCACACAAATTGTTCTGCTATCTTACAGCTGGTTTCCTCTGAGAATGTCAGCTCCAAGAGGTCAGAGCTGTCCTATGGATTCACATCTATGTTCCTAGAACTTACAACAGTGCTTGACTTTAAGTAACTACTCCATAACTATCCCACTGAGTTCACTCAGCAAATATTGAGCACCTCATATGTGCCAAGCACCTTTCTAAGCACCCAGGACATCTCAGTAAATAAAACGGATAAAAATCACTTCCCTGGGGCATTTACATTCTAGTGTGGGAGAAAGAAAAGTAAACAACTAACATTCAGTTCAGTTCAGTTCAGTTCAGTCGCTCAGTCATGTCCGACTCTTTGTGACCCCATGAATCGCAGCACGCCAGGCCTCCCTGTCCATCACCATCTCCCGGAGTTCACTCAGACTCACGTCCATCGAGTCCGTGATGCCATCCAGCCATCTCATCCTCGGTCGTCCCCTTCTCCTCCTGCTCCCAATCCTTCCCAGCATCAGAGTCTTTTCCAGTGAGTCAGCTCTTCGGATGAGGTGGCCAAAGTACTGGAGTTTCAGCTTTAGCATCATTCCTTCCAAAGAAATCCCAGGGTTGATCTCCTTCAGAATGGACTGGTTGGATCTCCTTGCAGTCCAAGGGACTCTCAGGAGTCTTCTCCAACACCACACTTCAAAAGCATCGATTCTTCGGCACTCAGCTTTCTTCACAGTCCAACTTTCACATCCATACATGACCACAGGAAAAACCATAGCCTTGACTAGGCGGACCTTAGTCGGCAAAGTAATGTCTCTGCTTTTGAATATACTATCCAGGTTGGTCATAACTTTTCTTCCAAGGAGTAAG
>SJYX01022618.1:111683-171964 GCA_006410675.1 Oreotragus oreotragus
GTATATGGGGATGATCTTTTTTTAAAATTTTTATCAATGGAGATAAACATCATTTAAACCCAGTTAAATTCACAAGATAGTGTGGGTTGGTAGTGTATTTTCTGAGTTCATATGTATCTAAATATGTCTTTAAATTTTCCCATCACGCTTTAATAATTCAGCTGAGTATGGAAATTCTACTACAATTAGGTATTCTTCTACTATCTTCTCAAATATGTACATGTATGTTTTTTGGGTTACTTTTCTGGAACTTTGATTATCATAGAAAAGAAATCGAATAATCTATTATGTAGGTCTATGCAAAATAAGCCTTTAGTCAACCTTCACCTGCATCAATGTTTAGAGTGATAAAAGTAAGATAATGACAAAGTAGCTTATGATCAATCTCAGTTGCTCAGTCATGTCTAACTCTTTGCAACCCTATGGACAGTAGCCCACCAGTCGCCCCTGTCCGTGGAATTTTCCAGGCGAAATATTAGATTTGGTTGCCATTTTCTTCTCTGGGGACTCAGGGATGGAATCCACATCTCTTGTATCTCCTGCACTATCAGGCAGGTTCTTTAAGACTAGCGCCACCTAGGAACATCTCAGCTTATGATCCAGTACCTCTAAATGATTGTGTTAGTTTGCTATTTTAAGATGTAGAAAATATGTGATTCTGCCTACGGAAACATGTTAAAGAATTCACATGTCTAATCTGCTTATCTTGTGTCAGTAGCCATTATTCAATGCATAAGTAATCCACCAAATCTTTACTTAACACCTACTTTGTGCATTACATCATGCTGATTGCTGTCTCTGTTAAGTCAGAGGGAATTATGTTCATCTATACTAACAGTGAAGTCGCTCAGTCATGTCCGACTCTTTGCAACTCCATGGACTGTAGCCTATCAGGTTCCTCCGGCCATGGGATTTTCCAGGCAAGAGTGCTGGAGTGGATTGCCATTTCCTTCTCCAGGGGATCTTCCCGACCCAGGAATCNTTCATCTATACTAACAGTGAAGTCGCTCAGTCATGTCCGACTCTTTGCAACTCCATGGACTGTAGCCTATCAGGTTCCTCCGGCCATGGGATTTTCCAGGCAAGAGTGCTGGAGTGGATTGCCATTTCCTTCTCCAGGGGATCTTCCCGACCCAGGAATCTAACCTGGGTCTTCTGCATTGCAGGCAGACACTTTACCGTCTGAGCCACCAGGGAAGCCCATACTAACAGTAGGACCACAATTTTAAAAAATCACTGGCTTAATCAGTCTTCCTTCAAAAAATTATTTTTGTTCTCCTTTATAGAACTGACTGACTGATGCACTTGATGCACTAAGAAATAATAATGATCCCTTTTCTCATGACCCCAAATGCACTTCAATTCCAACCTATTGAGCTGTCTGCTCTTATGAGTAAATTGTTTTTCTCTCTAAGCCACTATATCCCAGATACAATTGTTTCTATAATTTTGTTTTTAATTGAATATTTGTACAGGTATAACTTTAAACTGCAAATAAAATCATTGTTATTTTGAAAACTAAACTGAACACTTTGCAAAACTCTGTGAGTGTGAAAGGCTAAAATATTATTGTCTTATTGAGTATTGTAGATAAAAAAATTAAAATGATAGATGACTCTTTATGGTATTATTTATGAAAAAAAAAATATCCCTTTTCTCATGACCCCAAATGCACTTCAATTCCAACCTATTGAGCTGTCTGCTCTTATGAGTAAATTGTTTTTCTCTCTAAGCCACTATATCCCAGATACAATTGTTTCTATAATTTTGTTTTTAATTGAATATTTGTACAGGTATAACTTTAAACTGCAAATAAAATCATTGTTATTTTGAAAACTAAACTGAACACTTTGCAAAACTCTGTGAGTGTGAAAGGCTAAAATATTATTGTCTTATTGAGTATTGTAGATAAAAAAATTAAAATGATAGATGACTCTTTATGGTATTATTTATGAAAAAAAAAAGCTTTCAAATGAGAACATTCTCTGCAATGCAATATCATATACAGTGAATGCACTTATATATCATTTAATATAAAATAAAATGTGTGAAATCTTTATGTGTTATTTATAACTTCATGCTCTCACTGATAATTTTGATTAATTGATCAAGTTGTGCTTCTGACACTGATGATTAAGATGAATTTTGTTGTAATTTACCAAATTAAGTTAGAATATTTTCCTTCTGTATGTTCATATCACCACACAAGCAGTAAATATTTAAACACGTACTACATTCAACATGATGTATTAGGTGCAAGTGGAGGGATAAGCCAGGAATATTAATAATCTAGAAAAATATTTGCTTTTGAAAATAGATTTACTTTATCTAAATTTCCCAATTGTTGCTTGCATTTACAATTCATTGAGCTATTGGATAGACAGATAGATAATAGAGATACAGGTGAGTCATAGGATGTTTAAATCATTCTCAGTACTAGAATATTCAGTCTACAAAAACAAATCTATTTAGAAGAAAAGATGTTACTATAAAATTTAGTATCTTAAAACATAATACTAATCCCTGTCTCCTTGGTTTGCATTTGGCTGCCCACATGGTCATCCTTCTGCTTCTGTGTACCTCTGATGTCTCCCTGCATGTCTAAATTTCCTCTTATAAGGACATCAGGCAGCTTGGATTGGGGCCTACCCAGACTGTTTCATTTTTATTTAATCACCTATTTAAAGGTTGTATTTCCAAAGAGTTACATTCTGAGCCAATAGGTTAGGATTTTCAACATATGAATTTTGAGCAGACATAAGTCAGCCCATGACAGTTGCATGCATAGGATTTTAACTATTCTGTACGTGCAGAGAGATCACAGTAGAAGGAACTGAACTACAAGACTAGAGGTACAGAAAGAATAATATTTAGATTAGGAATACTAAGATGTCCATTGCAATCTTTCTAGGAAAAAGGGTCATTTCAGTCCCTGGAAACTTAAGTCAGATTCAGATTATAGGAGGCTTTAAATGTATTTTAAAAGGATTCAGAATATATTACGTGTGCAAAGAAGAGTCAGGTGTGATTTTTGTTCAAGAAATAAGGATATTCACATCTGTGTTTTGACAAGAAGCTTTGACCTTTGGAGAATGATAAGTTGAAAGGAGGTGGAGAAAATAATAGTAAAAGTTGACTAAGTATTGCTAAAATTATATGAGTTAATAAATACCTCAAGACTAATATCTAATAAACAGCAGGGAGAAAAAATAAGAATCATTTTGAAACACTAATATGACCTATTGAATGTGGATATATACAAGAAGTATCAAGCATAATTGAAGTTTTAAATCTTGATTAAGTTGGAGTATGTGATAGCTAATTGATAAAGAATTCTGAAATAAGTGGCGAACATGTTGGATTCAAATTTTAGTGTATTGAATTTTAGCTTTTGATTGGGCACCTGAAGAAATGACAGAATTATATGTGTGGGTTTACTAATATAAACATAAATAATGGAAACAGAGACAAAAATGATATATGCATGTATGCACAGAAAATAGTTTTGTGTTTTCCTGAAAAGGGCAGATGATTGAGAATTAGAAGACAATAACTGGAAAGGTTTAATTTTCAGTATATTCTATATCATTAATATTTCAAAGCAAGCATTATTCAATAATGATATATTTTATATTAATGTTCTACATTACATTTTAGTAAGATACATACAGAAAAAGGCTTGAGCTGTTAAGTTTTGGAAATCTCTGATGTTGAGTAAGAAGACAGCATGTTTATGAGCTGAATTTTTAGAAATGTTCCACTTGAATTTGACCAAAGCAAGTTTGTTTAGTCATGGAAATGGAGAAACATGGAGAACAGGTGATTGAAAGGTCAGGAACATCTAGAGTCATTGAATCTTAATAGGAAAAAAAGAAAAATCCAGGAGAGAACAAACATTTCAGTTTAGAGCTGGAGACAAAATAAACAGGATGTGTATTGTGAGGAACATATGGAATTTCTTGACAGTGAGGTAAGCTTTAGGAGAATGGTGTGAACAGAAATCAGTGTGACTGACATAAGAAGTGAACATAAACTGAAAGAGTAAATGTTTTAATTTTGAATATCAGTTTGAAATAGTTCGACAGTAAGTTCAGTTCAGTTCAGTTGCTCTGTCCTGTCTGACTCTTTGTGACCCCATGGACTGCAGCACGCCAGGCCTCCCTGTCCATCATCAACTCCTGGAGTTTACCCAAATTCATGTCCACTGAGTCTGTGATACCATCCAACCATCTAATCCTCTGTCGTACCCTTCTCCTTCCACCTTCAATCTTTCCCAGCATCACGGTCTTTTCAAATGAGTCTATTCTTTGCATTAGTTGGCCAGAGTATTGGAGTTTCAGTTTCAGCATCAGTCCTTCCAATGAACACCCAGGACTGATCGCCTTTAGGATGGACTGGTTGGATCTCCTTGCAGTCCGAGGGATTCTTAAGAGTTTTCTCCAACAACACAGTTCAAAAGCATTAATTCTTTGTCACTCAGCTTTCTTTGTAGTCCAACTCTCACATCCATACATGACTACTGGAAAAACCATAGCCTTGACTAGATGGACTTTTGTTGACAAAGTAATGTCTCTGCTTTTTAATGTGCTGCCTAGTTTGGTCATAACCTTCCTTCCAAGGGGTAAGTGTTTTAATTTCATGGCTGCAGTCACCATCTGCAGTGATTTTGAAACCCAAAAAAATAAAGTCTGTCACTGTTTCCACTGTTTCCCCATCTATTTTCCCTGAAGTGATGGGACAAGATGTCATGGTCTTAGTTTTCTGAATGTTGAGTTTAAAGCCAGCTTTTCACTCTCCTCTTTCACTTTTATCTAGAGATTCTTTAGTTCCCCTTCATTTTCAACCATAAAGGTCGTGTCATCTATATATCTGACATTATTTATATTTCTGCTAGCAATCTTGATTCCACCTTGTTCTACATCCAGCCCAACATTTCTCATGATGTACTCTTCATGTGAATTAAATAAGTAGGGTGACAATACACATTCTTGATCTACTCCCTTCCTGATTTGGAACCAGTCTCTTGCTTCATGTGCAGTTCTAACTGTTGCTTCTTTGACTGCATACAGATTTCTAAGGAGGCAAACAGGTGATCTGGTATTCCCTTGTCTTGAAGAATTTTCCACAGTTTGTTGGTATCCACACAGTCAAAGGCTTTGGCTTAGTTAATAAAGCAGAAGTAGATGTTTTTCTGGAACTCTCTTGCTTTTTCAGTGATCCAGCGGATGCTGGCAATTTGATCTCTGGTTCCTCTGCCTTTTCGAAATCCAGCTTGAACATCTGGAAGTTCATGGTTCATGTACTGTTGAAGTCTGGCTTGGAGAATTTTGAACATTACTTTGCTAGAGTGGGAGATGAGTGCAAGATAGTAGAAGGGGGGATATCACATTGGACTCAAACCCCATACCCCCCAGAGATGTTCAGAGTGCTCAATCATACCTTGTATGCACCAAGACCCAGAGACCCCACAGAGACTGAGACAGAACTGTGTTTGTTGTCTCCTGAGGAGGCACAGGTCAACAGTGGGCTGCTTCAGGTACAACAGCTCTGGGTGCAGTAGATCTGGATGTGGCATAAACCCTCTCAGAGGAGGTCACCATTAACCCACCATAGAGCTGCCAGAACTTACATAGGACTGGGGAAACCGTCTCTTGGAGGGGACAAATAGAAACTTGTGTGCACCAAGACCCAGGAGAAAGGAGAAGTGACCCCACAAGAGACTGACCCAGACTTGCCCGTGAGTGTCCAGCATTCTCTGGTGGAGGCATGTGTCAGTGGTGGCATGTTGCAGGGTTGGGGGCACTGAGTGTAGCAGTGCATGTATGGAACATTTTGAAGGAGGTCCCCGTTATCTTCATTACCTCCACCATAGTTTGGCCTCAGGTCAAATAACAGGGAGGAAAGCACTAACACTTCAACAGAAAATTGGATTAAAGATTTGCTGAGCATGGCCCCACCCATCAGAACAAGACCCAGTTTCCCCCACTGTCCTCATCAGGAAGCTTCCATAAGCCTCTTATCCTTCTTCATCAGAGGGCAGATAGACTGAAAACCACAATCACAGAAAACTAACCAATATGATCACATAGACCACGGCCTTGTCTAACTCAGTGAAACTAGGAGTCATGTCATGTAGGGCCACCCAAGATGGACAGGTCATTTTGGAGAGTTCTGACAAAATGTGGCCCACTGGGAAAGGGAATGGCAATCCAATTCTTTCCTTGAGAACCCCATGAACAGTATGAAAAGGCAAAATGATAGGACACTGAAACATGAACTCCCCAGATCAGTAGGTGCCCAGTATGGTCCTCAGTGGAGATCAGTGGAGAAATAACTCCAGAGAGAATGAAGAGACAGAGCCAAAGCAAAAACAACTCCTAGCTGTGGATGTGACTATTGATGGAAGCAAGGTCCAATGCTGTAAAGAGCAATATTGCATAGGAACCTGGAATGTTAGGTCCATGAATCAAGGCAAATTGGAAGTGGTCAAACAGGAGAAGACAAGAGTGAACGCTGACATTTTAGGAATCAGTTAACTAAGATGGACTGGAATGGGTGAGTTTAACACAGATGACCATTATATCTACTACTGTGGAGAAGAATTCCTTAGAAGAAATGGAGTAGCCATCATAGTCAACAAAAGAGTCTGAAATGCAGTACTTGGATGCAATCTCAAAAACCACAGAATGATCTCTGATTGCTTCCAAGGCAAACCATTCCATACCACAGTAATTCAAGTCTATGTCTCAACAAATAATGCTGAAGAAACTGAATGGTTCTATGAAGACCGACAAGACCTTCTAGAACTAAGACTCCCAAAAGATGTCCTTTTCATTATAGGGGACTGAAATGCAAAAGTAGGAAGTCAAGAAATACTTGGAGTAAGAGACAAAGTTGGCCTTGGAGTTCGCTGGTAAAGCAAGCATCAAATACAGAATGAATATGTTCAGTAGTAAAACAAGGTTGTAGAAAGACTTTTCTTCACCTCTTATCACTTCATTAATCAAGAATTTGAATTTTATCTTTCACAGGGTGAGAGAAGAGCCAGACGAGAAAGAATGCACTAATTATTCCTGTTTTACAGATTTTTTGTGTGTGTGTCAGAGTTCTGTATATTTTCTATTACTGCTGTAAAAGAAAGAAAAAAAAATACCATAAAGCAATGGCTTGACACAACACAAATTTATTATCTCACAGTTCTGAAGGTCAGAAACTTGAAATGGGTCTTAAAGGGCTAAAATCAAGGTATTGGCAGAGCTGCTTTTTCCAGCTTCTGAAGACAGATGACTTTCCCAGGTTTGGAGCCATATATCTCGGACCTCTTCTTCCCTCCTCACATCACCTTCTCTGCCTCTCACCCTCCTTTCTACCTCTTAAAAGGATCATTGTGCTTACACTCTTCTCATTTAGGTAATCCAGATTAATTTTAATTTGTTACACCAGTAGAATCCCTTTTTGCCAAGTAAGGCAAAACATTCACAGGTTAGAGAAAATTGTATGAGAACATCTTTAGGCCTTCTTTTGGCCATTATTCTGCCTATTGTTTATCCCAACAAAACTGTTAATTCTATATAACTGAAATCCAGTGTTTCAGAATAAATCTGAGAATATCTAAATTCATTCTTATAGCAGAGTGAAATGTTTATCCTCATCAAGAGTTTGGCATCTATATTGATGGTTTATTCAAACTGATTAAAGATGATGTATTAAACTCTTTAATTTAGAGTTTTGTGAGCTAGTTAACATTTGGGGCCTATTACCCATCATTTTTTTTTTTGGGGGGAGCCATGGAATAATTCCAAAGAGAAACTTTCCCTAATTAAAAAAAAACCTATATATAGACATGAACCAATTGGAGCAGAGGGAATAAAATAGCACTACAGTTGTGATGACTTTAATTTTCATATACTTAAATTGATCAACTTTAATATTTTATTGATGTGAATCTCTTTTGGTATACTTTAAAAATTTCTCAATAGAGTTTACATTTGAAACGTTATATAAAAGATATATACACTTGTATAAATTTAGTGGATTTTAACGAACTATATACCATGTTCATTTGGAAGTATTCCACACACACATATGATGAAATTATCAATCACTTGAATTAATGACTCATCCTTACAGTCATGAGCAAATATCAGTTTCTTGCTCATTCATCTTGATTTGTGGATAACAGCATGTATCATGGCAATATTTAACTAAAGGTGCTTTCCACATATTCCAAATATTCTTCCTTACATATCAAGATGTCAAATTTAAATTTTTGTGAAAATATAGAATAACAGAAATTTATAATCCACTGCTTTCCAATTGGTATCATTATCTTCTGATCAAGATCCCTGGCTTTCTTTCCTTTCTTTATGCTCGTAAGTATAGAGTAAGGAGGATAGACTGTCCAGAGCCATTGCCTCTTAATGATATTACACTCCAGTGGCCAACATCTACATACATATTGTACTTCATGATGCATAGAAATGCTGGAAGGATAATAATCAACAAAGAAAAAATAAAAAATAATAATGGCAGGAAAGTCTTTCTTAATGTGCTATTTTATTGCCACTTGGATATAAATTTACCCACACAGAGTTTAGATTCAAATTTTAATGTCCTCTATTCAAAGTCAGCAGCAGTGAATTTTTCTTTTTGAGACTTGAAGCTTATAGAGAAGGCTAGAGAACTATCATTAAGAGCAAATAGAGTTGAATGTTTATTAATGTCAGACTTTAAAATGACCACGGATAACATAGGACACAGCAGGTCTCAAGCAAACAGTAACTCACAGCTCCCGTTTACACTCCTGCATAGGTCAGGGGAAAAACAGAAAGAGTATTCAGAGCTTTTTGGTAAGTCAGTGGACAGGAAAACAAATATTTTAAAGCTGTCAGCTTTGTCAATGTCTTTTAAGGTATGCATTATGAAAATTCTATTCCAATGCACTTGTAAACAGGTTCAACACTTTCCAGCACAAACAAGCCTTGATAATTCCTGTGGAGTTCTGCTCATTCTTCTGGAAAAACAAAGAACACTGTAGAGGACAGACATAGCCTGCCTGTCTCCATGGGTCTGTCATTTATGATGTGACAATTGTTGCTGGCTTTTTGAGTACCTGTGAGAGATGAAACCATGAAACTTTTTTTTTTTTNAAAAAAAAACCTATATATAGACATGAACCAATTGGAGCAGAGGGAATAAAATAGCACTACAGTTGTGATGACTTTAATTTTCATATACTTAAATTGATCAACTTTAATATTTTATTGATGTGAATCTCTTTTGGTATACTTTAAAAATTTCTCAATAGAGTTTACATTTGAAACATTATATAAAAGATATATACACTTGTATAAATTTAGTGGATTTTAACGAACTATATACCATGTTCATTTGGAAGTATTCCACACACACATATGATGAAATTATCAATCACTTGAATTAATGACTCATCCTTACAGTCATGAGCAAATATCAGTTTCTTGCTCATTCATCTTGATTTGTAGATAACAGCATGTATCATGGCAATATTTAACTAAAGGTGCTTTCCACATATTCCAAATATTCTTCCTTACATATCAAGATGTCAAATTTAAATTTTTGTGAAAATATAGAATAACAGAAATTTATAATCCACTGCTTTCCAATTGGTATCATTATCTTCTGATCAAGATCCCTGGCTTTCTTTCCTTTCTTTATGCTCATAAGTATAGAGTAAGGAGGATAGACTGTCCAGAGCCATTGCCTCTTAATGATATTACACTCCAGTGGCCAACATCTACATACATATTGTACTTCATGATGCATAGAAATGCTGGAAGGATAATAATCAACAAAGAAAAAAATAATAATGGCAGGAAAGTCTTTCTTAATGTGCTATTTTATTGCCACTTGGATATAAATTTACCCACACAGAGTTTAGATTCAAATTTTAATGTCCTCTATTCAAAGTCAGCAGCAGTGAATTTTTCTTTTTGAGACTTGAAGCTTATAGAGAAGGCTAGAGAACTATCATTAAGAGCAAATAGAGTTGAATGTTTATTAATGTCAGACTTTAAAATGACCACGGATAACATAGGACACAGCAGGTCTCAAGCAAACAGTAACTCACAGCTCCCGTTTACACTCCTGCATAGGTCAGGGGAAAAACAGAAAGAGTATTCAGAGCTTTTTGGTAAGTCAGTGGACAGGAAAACAAATATTTTAAAGCTGTCAGCTTTGTCAATGTCTTTTAAGGTATGCATTATGAAAATTCTATTCCAATGCACTTGTAAACAGGTTCAACACTTTCCAGCACAAACAAGCCTTGATAATTCCTGTGGAGTTCTGCTCATTCTTCTGGAAAAACAAAGAACACTGTAGAGGACAGACATAGCCTGCCTGTCTCCATGGGTCTGTCATTTATGATGTGACAATTGTTGCTGGCTTTTTGAGTACCTGTGAGAGATGAAACCATGAAACTTTTTTTTTTTTTAAGTTGAGCATATTTAGCAAATAAGAGCAATGTAATGGAATTCTACCAATTACACTAATGGCAGAGTTTATGATGTGTTTTAATATCTTCTAAGAGGTCATTCAGAAAACGAAGATCATGGCATCTGGTCCCATCACTTCATGGGAAATAGATGGGGAAACAGTGCAAACAGTGTCAGACTTTATTCTTTGGGACTCCAAAATCACTGCAGATGGTGACTGCAGCCTTGAAATTAAAGGACCCTTACTCATTGGAAGAAAAGTTATGACCAATCTAGATAGCATACTGAAAAGTAGAGACATTACTTTGCCAACAAAGGTCCATCTAGTCAAGGCTATGGTTTTTCCAGTGGTCATGTATGGATATGAGAGTTGGACTGTGAAGAAAGCTGAGCACCGAAGAATCGATGCTTTTGAACTGTGGTGTTGGAGAAGACTCTTGAGAGTCCCTTGGACTGCAAGGAGATCCAACCAGCCCATTCTGAAGGAGATCAGCCCTGGGATTTCTTTGGAAGGAATGATGCTAAAGCTGACACTCCAGTACTTTGGCCACCTCATGTGAAGAGTTGACTCATTGGAAAAGACTCTGATGCTGGGAGGGATTGGGGGCAGGAGGAAAAGGGGATGACAGAGGATGAGATGGCTGGATGGGATCACTGACTCGATGGACGTGAGTATGAGTGAGCTCTGGGTATTGGTGATGGACAGGGAGGCCTGGCATGCTGCGATTCATGGGGTCACAAAGAGTGTGGCGTGACTGAGTGACTGAACTGAAATGCACTGAAGCGGTCATTCACTGGGAAAGCTGGGAGGTAATTAAGATTATACATCAATCCAAATTCATTCAAAGTATGTACAAAGCACTGATACGCTGCTGATGAATGAGCATGATGCTAATGATAATGGCTACTTGATTTTTGTTCTGCCTGCTATTTACCTATCTTAAGTTCCAAGGATGAAATACAGGATAAGCATTTTTAAAACTTCTTGTAAGAAAAATGAAGCTCTCTAACTGGAAAGTACTTTTTAACTGCAGCTCATCCAGAGTATAAATTCACTGTTTTTACTGATTTGTTTTGTGTTGGGAGGGAGAGGTTGGCTTCTGTTTGTTCCACATTTATGTATGTATGCATAAAAATGTACAGAGTTCATAGAAAATTATTTTCAGCCTGCAATTTCCATATTAATATGATATTTTAGACCTTGCTCCTGCTGTCACTTCAGTCGTGTCCGACTCTGTGGGACTCCATAGATGGCAGCCCACCAGGCTCCCCCGTCCCTGGGATTCTCCAGGCAAGAACACTGGAGTGGGTTACCATCTCCTTCTCCAATGCATGAAAGTGAAAAATGAAAGTCAAGTCGCTCAGTCATGTTCGACTCTTCGTGACCCCATGGACCACAGCCTACCAGGCTCCTCCGTCCATAGGATTTTCCAGGCAAGAATACTGGAGTGGGGTGCCATTGCCTTCTCTGATTTTTGACCTTAGATTATCTAAAATTTTTAGTCTATTTACCAAGCAACTCTGCTGCTGCTGCTAAGTCACTTCAGTCGTGTCCGACTCTGTGTGACCCCATAGACGGCAGACCACCAGGCTCCCCCATCCCTGGGATTCTCCGGGCAAGAACACTGGAGTGGGTTGCCATTTCCTTCTCCAATGCATGAAAGAGAAAAGTGAAAGTGAAGTCGCTCAGTCTGTCCGACTGTTTGCGACCCCATGGACTGCAGCCCACCAGGCTACTCCGTCCGTGGGATTTTCCAGGCAAGAGTACTGGGGTGGGGTGCCATTGCCTTCCCCCACCAAGCAACTCTAGGGCGCATTTTCACTTTCTACAACTTTTCTCTAGCCATAATTTCATTATCTTTTCACTATTCAGTAGGAAGTACACAAGAAGTTATAGAAAGAAATGAATGAGGAGTAAAGTTTCCATATGCCTTTAAACCCTGGGTGTGCATTATTTTCATTCATGCTTTATCATATACTCTCAAGCTTTTAGACCCTTAAGCCTTTTTTTTAAAGACGATGCCCCCAGTTATGCAAATGGAGATTTTATTGGCAGAAAACCAAGTAGACTATGATCATTTATGTTGCTACCTCAAAAAAATATTTTAATCCAACCATTACATATATGATTTTATCAGTTGTATTCCTTATCAGTGCCCAGACACAATTAGTGATCAATTTCTATTAAAAATACACATATCATGTATGCCTGTGAAGTTTTACCTGTGTTGAAATATAAAAATTTCCCATTCTTAATAAACCAGCCAGGAATCACTTGGTAAGATGAAATTTGATTGCGAAAAATTGGAGAATGCACATATTTTCCTTATCCTTAACATCAAAAATGCATCATTGAGATACTTGCTGACAAAAAAGTAACTTGTTCTTCAATATATTTTTTAAAAATTGGGTGTTGTGTTTGATTGTATTTTGTTTTATTGCATAACTGGTCATCCCCATAAGTTTCTCCTTATGTGTTCTGAAATTCTTCAGGTTCTTGGTATTTTTTGAGCTTATTCATGTTATTAGATGATCAAGATTGTATTTGTCAGGTATGTTCATGTCAATTTATACAACATTGTGTACTCTTACATTATCATGTAGATGCAGCTGTGCCAAAAGTTGAGGTCACACTCCTCATTCTACTTGAAACTGAAGAAAGTGTGATAGCTGCCTCACCCAGTATTATGTGACAGGGAGTAATACTATATGACTTCTGAACCTGGAAGGTTATAAAATGTGATATTACTTCTGCTTATTTTTTGTCTCTCTGTGTACACTTTTTATGGATCCATTGTGTTGCATGAAGCAGAAGCTACATGGAGTGTCCATACATGTTACTCCAACTAAAGTAACAATGCCTTCAACTACCAAATATCTAAGTATAAGACTTCAGGTAATTGCAATCTGCCACACCAAGTCTCCCAGAGGAGATATTAGGCACCGTGGACCAGAAAAAAAGGAATGTGCCCTATACTCTGCCTGAAATCTATAGATATCACTAAATTATTGCTGTTAAATACATTGAAGGTTAATCTGTTATATAGTTAATAAATAACTAATATAGATTATCTTTGTTATGCAGATGTGTTTGCAGTGCTTCCACAAAAGTAAATGGACAATCAAACTCTAAAATTTGTGTTAGTGACAGTTATTGCCATCTTAAGTGGCAATTGAAATGAGCTTGAAGAAAATATTAGCAGAAGTCTAGGCTTGAAGCTTCTGTGTTAATATGTAGTGGCAGAAAATTAAAACAGCAACAAAATCAACAATGCATTTCCTGAGGTAATAAAAGAAAGAAAATGCACCAAATAAAATAGATATATTGAAGTTATTTATTTCTTCTAAGTGACTATAATAAAATGAGAACACAGATAAGTTTAAAAATGGGTGAGAAAACAGAAGGCAGCCACGGCTTTCTGTGTCTGAAAATGATTTTTTTTTTTTTCTGATTCATGGACTTTCCAGATGATAAATGATGCTAAAAGTATAAAATGGCTAGTGAGTTACTCTTACATCTAAGGCATTATTGAAAGCGATAATATGAAGATGAAGCTTACATTGTGATCTTAAAACTCTAATTAAGAACCCAAGGTTTTAAATTGGTGTCTCCAATAGAAAATAAATGTTTCTAAAAATCTTAGTGGTGTTATCCTACAGAAGCTTTATGGGAACCCCAACGTACAGAAGAGTCTATTCTACCCAAATTTTTATGTGTGTGTGTGTTTAGCAAAAAGAAATCCCCATAAGTTCCATAGAAAACACACAAAATTTTTAAGATAATTATATTGACAGAAATACAGCCAGATCAGAATCAAAAGGTAGAGACAGTATAACATACAAATATGCCTTTGGAGTCCAAATGACAAAGTCCAGAAATAGGCCAAGAGAAATAGTTGTATACATTGGCCATTTTTTGTGGGGATGTAATAAGTGACTCATAAAGTAGCCAAAAAAACTAGAATGTGTATCAAACAGCTGTGTCAAATCATTTCCAGGAAATAGGACTCAATCCTAATCAAGTAATCAGCAAGCATCATGTGCTCAGCTAAATTTCATAATCTTTACCGACTGGTAACATCTGTGTATGCCTTTAGTTTTCTCCCTTATTGAATAGTGGTTTCCGTGGCAATTATATCGTGTCTGCATAACCACTGTATATTGGGTAGGAGAGGGTGGGGTGCAATCACTTTTCCCTTAATTTTATGGGTCTTCAGAAGGCAAAGAAATGTATTTGAAGAGCTTTGTTCCAGGAACTGCTGCACAGGAGCTTTAGCTGCATTTGATCCTCATTCATATAAGATCCTGGAAATGAGTGGTTATTATGATGAGAAGCAATCTTGGGGTTTTTGTGGAAGAGAATGAGTTGGAATTATTTATACTTTTGTGGCCTGAAAATTAAACCATGGTAATGTGATATATCTGATTCCACATGCTTATAGTGTGATGTTGACAGGCTTTTGTCTAGAGGGACAGACTCTGCTTCTTCCCAGTGAGCATGGACAGATCTGTGCAACTGTCTATGCAATGGAATGTGGTGGAAGTGATTCTCTTCAGCTTCCAAAGTTTGAACAACAATAAAAGTATTGTTTCTCTTTGCCCATTCTCATCGGGGATGCTGCTCCAGGGACATTTTCAACATATTTTAAGGAAGTTTAGGCTAAATAGAGATATATGTGATTATTTCCAACCAGCTCTTGTCCCAGCCCAAAGTCAATGCCAACCACCGGCTGTGTGAGTGAATGAACAGTCAGATGCTATTATCCACCATATTCTGATTCCTCCATCCAAGGCCTTATATATTGACAGTATCTATGCTTTCCTCTGCTTTATTTTTGACCTACAAAAAGAATAAGAGCTAATAAATTAATATTTTTGTTTTAGGCTAATAATTTTAGGGATAAATTGCTACATAATGATAATGACTAATAGAGTGCTTTAGATTGTATAACCAAAATAATGTATTATAGAACTTAAGGTACTGAATGCCCAAGTTTCAAGAAATTTCCTCTTATGGATTTTTAGATATTGTTAAATAAAAATGTGTTCAAAGTATATTATAAAATTAAAATTATAATTATTTTAAAAGGAATAGATTTCTAACAAAAATATACAGCTAAAATATATGAAGTTTGGGATTTTTTTTTTTTCTTAAAAAAATTTCACATTTTCTACAAGAGAACTGTTTTAGATGCTAAGAAAATTTTCGTTTAAATATGGCTTTTTTTTTACCAAAATACCTTATTATTTTTTCTTTTTTAAGTTATAGTTGTTATATAATATAGCTTACAGGTGTACAATATAGTGATTCAAAAATTTTAAAGGTCATACTCAATTTATAGTTATTGCAAAATATTGACTCTATTCTCTATATTGTAACAATATATCCTTGTATCTTATTTTATATCTATTTCTACTTCTTACTACCCTACCCTTCTATTATTACTCCCATCCCTTCTTCCTATTGTTAACCACTAGTTTATTCTCTGTAGCTGTGAGTCTGTTTACTTTCTGTTATAGTAATTAGTTTCCTGTATTTTTAAAGATTCTACATATAAGTGGTATCATGCAGTATTTGTCTTTCTCTGAATTATTTCATTTACTCTAATGCCCTACAGGTTCATCCATGTTGCTGCAAATGGAAAAACTGCATTATGTTTATGGCTGAGTAGTATTCCATTGTACAGATATATATATATTATATATATAATATATATATATTCTTTTTTATCCAGTCATCTGTTGATAGATGTTTAAGTTGCTTCCTTATCATGCAATTGCAAATAATACTACTATAAACATTGGAATACATGCATCTTTTAAAAATATTGTTGCTGCTTTGTTTTTGTTTTTTTTTCCCTAATAATAATATTATTGTCATTATATATTATAATATATAATATATATTATTATAATGATTATAATAATAATATTTTCACCTAATAATTCCAAGTGTGAAATTGCATTCTGTTACATTTAGCCACCCAGTTTTCCCAACACCACTAATTGAAGAGACAGATTTTTTTCTCCATTGCCTCCTTTGTCATGTACTAACTGACCATAAGTTCATGGTTCAATTTCTGATCTTTCTATCCCATTCCATTGATCTATATGTCGGGTTTGTGCCATAGTGTTTTGGTTGACTGTAGCTTTGTAATGAAGTCTAAAGTCATAGAGAAACATACTCCTGCTCTGTTTTTCTGTTTTGGCTATTTATAATTGTGTTTACACACAATTATAAAATTATTTGTTCTAGTTCTGTGAAAAATTCTATTGATATTTTGATAGGGATTGCTTGGGTAGTATGGTTATTTTAACAATATTGATCATTTCAATCCAAAAACACAGTACATATCCATATGTTCCTGTCATGCAATATTTCTTTCATCAATGTTAATGTTTTCTAAGTACAGTTCTTTTGCCTCCTTCAGTTCAGTTCAGTTCAGTCGCTCAGTCGTGTCCGACTCTTTGCGACCCCATGAATCGCAGCACGCCAGGCCTCCCTATCCATCACCATCACCCGGAGTTCACTCAGACTCGCGTCCATCGAGTCCGTGATACCATCCCTGTCTCTTATACACATCTAGATGTGTATAAGAGACAGTTTGTAAAGAAGTAATACCTAGTGCTTTTAGAGTCTAAGAAAACCTGTTTTAGGGAATTCCTTGGCGATCCAGTGATTAGGATTCCTCGCTTTCACTGCCGGGGCCCAAGGTTCAACCCCGCAAGCCGTGGCACAGCTGCAGAAAAAAAAACTAGAATAAAAGGTGTGATGTGTGCATGCTAAGTTACTTCAGTAGTGTCTGATTCTTTGTGACCCTATGGGCTATATCACCAGGCTCCTCTGTCCATGAGATTTTCCAGGCAAGAATGCTGGAATGGGTTGCCATGGTCTCCTCCAGGGGATCTTCCCAATCCAAGGATCCAACCCACATCTTCTACATCTCTTGCATTGGCAGGCGGGTTTTTTACCAGTAGCACCACCTGGGAAACTTAGATTAAAAGGCAAATAACCCTGAATATTCATTGGAAGGACTGATGCTGAAGCTGAAGCTCCAATACTTTGGCCATCTGATGCTTAGAGCATCAGACTCTGATGCTGGAAAAGATTAAAGGCAAAGGAGAAGGGGGAAGCAGAGAATAAGATGATTGGATAGCATCGTCAACTCAATGGGCATGAATGTGAGCAAACTCCAGCAAATAGTGAAGGACAGGGGAGCCTGACGTGCTGCTGTCCATGGAATCACAAAGCATTGAACATGATTTAGCAAGTGAACAATAGCAACATTCAGTGATAGAGGTTAACTAGCTGAGGTTAAGTCCTCATGTAAGCTTGCTTTGAGTCTCTCCCTTTTGCAGTCCTTGTTTGAGCACAACTTGTTTTATGCCTTGCTCTCCTGCTGGACCATAAGCTCCTGATGGTGAGAATTCTGTTAATTTTTAAATTTTTTATATTGCCATATTTTAAAGTACATAGCGAAGAAGTTTATTGGTTCAATAAATAGATGAAAATATATCAGGAAACTTTGNTTGTCCTCAGCCTCACATGGGGTCCGGGGTAAAGGCAGCTACTTTCCCCCAAAGAAGTACTTCACATGTAGAGAATGAGACAGCAAATCCTTGGAATGTCACAGACCAGCTGTTGAAAGCAATTGTTCCTAACCACCAATGTCTCAGCCGCTCCTCTGGGCCAAAGCAGCAGTTGGGGGAAACAGAAGCAGCCGATGTTCTGTATAAACTCAGACACCCATGTAAGCTCGGGCCTCAGAACTTTCATTGCCTGCCAAGCTATTTAAAGCTAAGGATTATGCAGTGAGAACATATGCAGTGCATTGTGCCATCTTCTGAAATCTAACATTTTCAGTAACATTTAAAGAGCATAGTTTAAATTTTCTTGAATTCGGTCATTGTACTTTTCAAAGTGGTTTCCTAAACTTCATATTAGTTTAAGTATGATTTACTGCATCTTAATATTTCACAAATATCCACAGAACATACACTGTGCTTTAAAAAATGCTGCAGCTAAGATTCAGTTTAATATATTTCAGATCCAATTTTCCAGTACTATTTTTCAACCTTCACATTCTATATTTACAAAGCTATGCTGTAATAAAATACACTGAAAAGAAAAGCTTATTAAGGGAAGGAGATCACAGCTCTTTTTAGCAATATAAAACACTTTCATAAAATGGATAAGAATTTCTTAAATTGGTGTGGCTCTTTTGCCATCAACTGTTACAAATGCAAGCTTCTCTGCCATTGTTGAAGTAAGGAAGAAATAATTCTGAGTCGTTTCTACTATCAGACTACAATCTCCTAAACTGTCAATGTTTCAGGTGTTAAGAATAGCATCAATCTGAGCTCTAGGAACATATTTAACAACTTCTCTTTCAGAATAAAAATAACAAAGGCAACCTCAACATACCAGGAATTATGTCTGTGTTTTTAATCTTCATAAAAATCATTTCAAACGTGGGTAATACACACATTCCCGTGATACCATGGGCTAAACTAGAATCTTCCTCTCGACGTATGAACAGACACTAACCCGACACGATGTCACTTGGTCCCAGCCGAATCCTTTACTTCCACCACCAGAATTCCATCGTGACAGAGGATCGCTGACAAATCTTTGGTTTCAATGCCGTCGGGCAGTTTATACTGTCGAGTAAAGCTTCTGGAGATAAAACCATGTTCATCCATTCTGGTTCCATGTTGAGCTTTTATCAGCAGCCAGCCCTCGAAGGTCTGAATGATGATATCTTCGGGGAGGAATTGGACCACGTCCAGCAGGACCTGGAAGCGGGATTCGCCTCTCTGGGGCGGCATCTCAGCGGCGTCCACTGGAGGAGCCTGGGCCGCCTTGGCCTTCCCCAGGTCCACCGTGGTTGGCCCGGGCAGTGCATATAAAGCGTGATCCAGCCTGCAGTCTTCCAGACCTCGAGCTTCGAACTCCTGCTCGTATCTCACTGGAGTCTCGATGAGGTGCCTCAGGATGATTTTTGCCATAGTGGAGGCAAAGCCGGCATCCAGCAGCGTCCTCCCCGTCCGATGTTCACGTGGAGCTTCACCGCTGCCTTCCAACTAGATAATCAGAGGAGAGCTGCTCTTCGCTTATAACCGCGCGCAGACGCAACCCTTTAATTAGACCTGAATCACAGTGCCGCACGCTCCCTCTTGTCTTTTCGCTCCTGCTGACAATGAACGGCTATTTATAGGGTGTGTTTCGAAGTTGCTTTTAGCACACAGCCTGCTCGAGCTGCCGAGTCAAGGATTGCCCTTGCATTCTCAGTTATCCTTGGCAAGTGTGTCGGCCAAGCTTACCCAGAGAGAAAAAGAGAGTCAGGAACAATATTTGAGAAATATCTGAGTCCTCTGTCTTTGTGAACTAAGTGAACTGAGGGATCAGAACAACCTAGAGATGAGCACTTATCTTGTATGAACTAAGTCTGCACTAATCCTAGTCTCCGAGGCACAAAGTCAGGGGGAGGTGACTTGAGCGTTAAATTGATTAGGAATCAATTACACACACAGGCACATTAAAATCTCAAACATTCAACAAGCCCTCAGCCCTCTGTCCTATACATTTACTTTCATTTCATCCTTTAATCTTCTATCCTTAAGTGACATCTGAGCCAGGCCATCTGGGTTTATTAAATTTGACTCATGAAAAATGAGATCAAATGACTGAGCCAGACAACGATGTCCAACCTCAGATGGGGTTGGAAAGGCATAGAACAGAGAATCTTAGTAAGGAAAATAGAGCTCCAGGGCAGAGAAAAAGCTTAAAGCTTTTTAACTATTTGATACTAAAGCCCAGAAAACTAAGGATTAATCTAGTTGCAGCTCTGCTGTTGAAATGGCAAAAATAAATAATATAATTCTTAACTGTAACCCCCTTAACGTTAAACTTAGATTGAAAAAGAATGAGGTAACTCTTTATCCACTGCTATGGCAAGATCTCCAAGACATGTTAAGTACAAAAGGAAAAGTCCAGGACAGCATATAATGTGCTGTATTTGTCTTTTATTTTAAGTAGGCATTTGCTTGTGAAATAGAATCTGAAAGTTATGTCATGGGGAACAGAAGTTGCCTCCTGGGATGGTAGCAGAATGATCAGAAGGCAGGGGCTAGAGGGAGACTTGCTTATCACTATAAACACATTTGTGCTTTTAACTTCTATAGTGTGTTTGTAATGAACATACACACAAGAGGGTTTAAAATATAGAAAACTTCCTCTCCATGGAGGTTAGTATTCTCTAGAATAGGTAGACTCCAGAATACCTTTCCTTAAAATACATGTCCATTTTCTTAGAATTAAAAATAAATCTAACTAGTTTTTGGTTTTAGTTTTTTATGGTAAAAAATCTGCCTGCAATGCCAGAGACCCAGGTTTGATCCCTGGGTTGGGAGGATCCTCTGGAGAAGAGAATGGCAACCTTTTCCAATATTCTTGCCTGGAGAATCCCATGGACAGAGGAGCCTATTGGGATCCCATGGGATCACAAAAAGTCAGACATGACTGAGTGACTAACACTTTCACTTTCACTTAGGAAAGTCTAAAAAATTAAAAAACAAAATTTTTAATTTTTTAACTTTTAAAAATTAAAAATTAGAAAACAGAAGGGAACAATTTCCTTTAGCTCTTTTATAATACCCTAAAACTCTGAGTGGATATTTTGGTATATAGTCTAAAATATGCCTTAATTATGTTGTTCACACACAGCTTTTTTGACTTGCATTTTACAGGCTGATGACCCTCAATGGAAAAATGTATTCTCTGAAATCTTAATGTCCTCTGGCTCACAAAATATTGAGAGATGTTTTCATTGATGCTGCTCTGAGTGGTAAGTCAAAAACCGAACTCACTACCAGTGGCAGGAAATGTATATGGTACTAAGGATTTGGCTTTAAATTGCTGGAAAGAGTCATAGCAAAATTGAGAAGAAAGTATATAGATTTTCTATATATCCCCTGCCCCCACACATACATAGCATCATCCATTGTCAGCATCCCCACCAGAGGGTACATTTGTTACAATCAGTGAACCTACATTAATAGAGTTTACATTAGGTTTCACTCTTTGTGTTGCACATTCTATGAATTTGCCCAAAGGTATAATCACGTGTATCCACCAAAATAGTATTATACAGAGCTGTTTCACTGCCCTAAAAATCCTTTGTGCTCCATCTACTCACCTCCCCTCCTCCCAACCTTTGTTCTGAAAAACTGCTGTAAAAAATAAGCCTGCGTCTCTGCTGTGCTGGGTCTTCGTTGCTGCGCTCCTGCTTTCTCTAGCTGTGAGCGGGGGCTGCCCTTCACTGCAGTGCTTCTCCGTCGCGGAGCAGGGACTCTAGAGTGCGGGTTCAGGAGCTGTGGCACGTGGGCTCATTGCCCCACAGCATGTGTGATCTTCCTGGACCGTGATCAAACCCATGTCCCCTGCATTGGCAGGTGGATCCCCAGCCTCGGGTCACCAGGGAAGGCCAAAGAAGAAAAAAGTCTATTTAAAAAACTAAAACTTCTCTAAAAAATAAATGCTAGAAAGATGCTGGTAGGGTGGACAGAGAAAAACATACCCAGTTATGGGTTATTGCCTTTAAGGATCTCTAAGATAGGTGAGGAGGACTAGATATGAGTGATGTCTCCACATTGCTTGTATGACTGAGTTGCTGAGGTTTAAAGGGAGTAGTCACATTTCTAGAGCAAACACCCAAGGCTTCTACTTCTGCTGTTTCCCCCAAACTGCCCTTTGACCCCAACCCTGTGCCTTCTATCCTCCTCTAGGCTTCTGCTCAACCACTTACCCCTTTCTTGATGTCCTCTAGTCTCTCACTGTCCACAGGCCCCTTTCCATCAGCATAAAGTCAGTTGTACCCCATCTTTTTAAACCAAAACAACACCTGCTAGCCCTTATGTCACCCCCTAGCTAATTATTCCCCTCCCAGGCCAGCTCCTTGAATTCGTAGCCTGTGTTCAATGATCACTCTCTGTGCTATTGCAGAATAACTCTGCCCTGGATTGGTGTCAAAGCCAGCCTTATTGCCAAATCTATACTTTAACCTTATCTTCCTTAACCTCTTGAGCATTTGACATAAGCCTCTCAGCAGGAAAGAATGTGAACTATTTTTGTCCTAGCCCTGTCAAGAGAACAAGTAGAGTGTTCTCTTATCCTACTCCATGCATTCTCAGTGGAGGTGATATCACCCTTAAGGGGGCAAAATGGGTTCTTATGGAGCAAATCAATCAAACAAAAAATCCGTATTATCTAAGATTGTATCAAATCTTAGCTCTAGGGAATGGATTATGGTCTTCCAAAAGGCCCGGGTACATAAACAGTCATAAAGAATATCTGTGGAATTAAAATTTCATGGGGGAGAGGGAGGAGAAATCAGGTGGAAAATGTCTTAAAGACTCTTGGAAGTGGAAGGCTGGAGCAATAATAAAGAAAAAATTGAGGATACAATCCTAGTTGGCTACCAACAAGGCTTAGGGTCTGAGAAGGTTCCCTAGAAAGAGCAATCTCATGGCCTGGACAAAAAGATAATCAGATAGAGGGGGATAAATGAGCTTTGGGAATTCAGGTGTTCCTGGCAACAGAATGACATGTTCCAGGGCCTGGAGCCAGAAGAAAATTCTGTGATTGGAGGACAAAAGACACAGTGTGACCACAATGCAGGCCACAGAGTAGGAAGTGGGAGAAATGAGGCCGGAGAGGTGGGGAGCAGGGACCAGATCAGAAGAGACTTGTATGTCATCTTTGTTTTCAAATATCTACCAGTTGCTCTGTGATACAAGAATTCTTATTTTAGAGTAAACACTAATCTTTCTCTTCATAGTCAAAAGGCCCACTGAGGATTTTTTTTCCAAATTAAGGTTTAGATTCTATTCTGAAATATAGGAGTTAACTTCACAAAGACCCAAATCAGTGCCTTTTTCACTTTTCTGACTATACCCACAATAAGAAACATATCATCACCAGTGAACACACATACACACACGTGTGTGCATGCTCAGTCATGTCCAACTCTTTGTGACCTCATGCACTGTAGCTCGCCAGGCTCCTCTGGCCATGGGATTCTCCAGGCAAGACACCTGAATGGGTTGCCATTTCCTCCTCCAGGGGATATCTTCCTGACCCAGGGATCAAACCCACATCTCCTAAAGCTCCTGCATTAGCAGGCAGATTCTGAGCTACCTGGAAAGCCCACATATACCCATCAGTTCAGTTCAGTTCAGTCACTCAGTCGTGTCCGACTCTTTGCGACCCCATGAATCGCAGCACGCCAGGCCTCCCTATCCATCACCATCTCCCGGAGTTCACTCAGACTCACGTCCATCGAGTCAGTGATGCCATCCAGCCATCTCATCCTCGGTCGTCCCCTTCTCCTCATGCCCCCAATCCCTCCCAGCATCAGAGTCTTTTCCAATGAGTCAACTCTTCACATGAGGTGGCCAAAGTACTGGAGTTTCAGCTTTAGCATCATTCCTTCCAAAGTAATCCCAGGGTTGATCTCCTTCAGAATGGACTGGTTGGATCTCCTTGCAGTCCAAGGGACTCTCAAGAATCTTCTCCAACACCACAGTTCAAAAGCATCAATTCTTCGGTGCTCAGCTTTCTTCACAGTCCAACTTTCACATCCATACATGACCACAGGAAAAACCATAGCCTTGACTAGACGGACCTTAGTCGGCAAAGTAATGTCTCTGCTTTTGAATATACTATCCAGGTTGGTCATAACTTTTCTTCCAAGGAGTAAGCGTCTTTTAACTTCATGGCTGCAGTCACCATCTGCAGTGATTTTGGAGCCCAAAAAAATAAAGTCTGACACTGTTTCCACTGTTTCCCCATCTATTTCCCATGAAGTGATGGGACCGGATGCCATGATCTTCGTTTTCTGAATGTTGAGCTTTAAGCCAACTTTTTCGCTCTCCTCCTTCACTTTCATCAAGAGGCTTTTTAGCTCCTCCTCACTTTCTGCCATAAGGGTGGTGTCATATGCATATCTGAGGTTATTGATATTTCAGCTCTGGAAATCCTCCCTTCCTTCAGTCTCTACGTTGAAACCGTGTTAGTGGATTCCTTTCCCTGCTGGGGCCCTGACTGATCCAGTACTGATGCTGGTTGTGCATCTTTCCATCAGTCTTTTGTGCTGGTCCTCAAACCAGCCCCTTCTTCCAACTTGCTCTCCATCCTTGGCTTTGGGCACCAGCATTTTTCTAAGCATTCAAGTGTGACTTTCAGTCATCTCTGACTGGTTCTTCCCTCTCCCTGAGCCCCGACAATCCAGCGTCCTGAGACTCTACATTCCTACCCCACAGAACACCTCATGTCCTCCCCCTCATCTCCTTTCCCATGNGATGCCATGATCTTCGTTTTCTGAATGTTGAGCTTTAAGCCAACTTTTTCGCTCTCCTCCTTCACTTTCATCAAGAGGCTTTTTAGCTCCTCCTCACTTTCTGCCATAAGGGTGGTGTCATCTGCATATCTGAGGTTATTGATATTTCTCCCGGCAATCTTGGTTCCAGCTTGTGTTTCTTCCAGTCCAGCGTTTCTCATGATGTACTCTGCATATAAGTTAAATAAGCTGGGTGACAATATACAGCCTTGATGTACTCCTTTTCCTATTTGGAACCAGCCTGTTGTTCCATGTCCAGTTCTAACTGTTGCTTCCTGACCTGCATACAGATTTCTCAAGAGGCAGGTCAGGTGGTCTGGTATTCCCATCTCTTGAAGAATTTTCCACAGTTTATTGTGATCCACACCGTCAAAGGCTTTGGCATAGTCAATAAAGCAGAAATAGATGGTGTGGAGTGCTGACTGAAAGATAAGAACCCAAGGGCCTGTGTTCCTATTCCCTGCCCTCCCACAGTGCTTCCTCCCCGCCCCCTCGTGGCTCCCTTCTTCCCACTTGAACCCACAAAACAGAATGAGAGCATAGCCCCGCTCCTCATGCCTTGGGGCCCTGCCCAGGTACTGTTGGGTCATCTGTGGCAGCATAACCCACCTCAGGTCCTTTTTAAGAGAATTAAATGAGGTTAGACTAGCATCACTGACTCAATGGACCTGAGTTTGAGCAAACTCTGGGAGATAGTGGAGGAAAGAGGAGCCTAGTGTGCTGCAGTCTGTGGAGTCGCAGAGTCAGATACAGAAACAGCAAAGGCTTTGATGGGAAGACCATCTGTGATGGGAAGATACTGCTGAGAACCCCAGTCCTGTGTATGATTAAGAACAGGTGTGAGTGTGAGACACCACCCCCACCCACTCACCCTTCAGCCCCCGCCCAATCCAAGCAGCAGCAGCTGACCACTTCCTCAGTCCTCAGCCCCTCAAAACACTTCCCCACAGGGGCTGGGAAGGCGGTGGGCTTCAGCTAACCCCCCACAGGCCACCACCACCCTGCATTCCTTTAACCTCTTCATTACACAGTCAGATTCTACACTGGCTTCCCCATGAAGATAAAATATGAAACCACAAAATACCCATATTTTACTAAATATCTGGAAAGCTTTCAGAAGAATCAACAAAACCGAAGCTGACAGTTTTGTCTGAAAACTGACAGTAAAAGGAGGGACCGGAGCAGAGCAGGATGTGTTTCCCTCCAAGCTGTTTTCTCAGAAAATGGGCCAGGACCCAGATTCACAGACGCAACTCCAAGGCAGCTCCCACCTGTATCTCACCCAGCCATGGGCTGCGGAGGCCCAGGACCCCCCCCACCGCTTGCTCTGGACTCCAGGTGCATGCTGGAGAGGGTCGCATTGGCAGCCGCTGCAGGCGCAGGGAAACCGCCAGCCTCTGCCCTATCCCCCCTTCCTTCTCCGCAGACCAAAGGGGGACAGGAAGGGGCCCTCGGACCTGCACAAACTCTTAATCAGCCCAACATGCACATCATCTCCTCTCCTCCTCCCATCTTCTTCACTCTGTCCTCTCAGGCAGAATAAGCCATCCCTCGGCCATGTTCCAGAATGTTCTGGTGCTTCCCAAGCTGGTCCCTCTGCTCCCTGTGCGTTCACTTGGGGGATAAAGCTGTTGATCCCCCTGCCTGGTGTGGTGTCTGGCACATGATAGGTGTGAATAAATGTTTGTCATGTTGAGTCGAATAGTAATGACGCCGCCAGATGGAGCACACCCCTCAGACATCTAAGAATAACACAGTGGCCTGGCAACATTAACCGGTGCCCTGAGGCCACAGAGTGTGTTTTTGGCCTTGGTTCCTACACGGGTTGCGGGCCACGCCAGTGCCTCTTGGTGGTCCCTCCCTAGACGGTCCTCCCGAGCCATGGCCCCTCCCCCAAGCCACGGCCTCAGAACAAACGGCAGCCGACTTCCCTGGACGCCAGTCATCTCTTTATTCCACCGGTGACCAACAGAAAAGCACCACAGACGCGGCAGGGGCCTGCCTGCGACCCCGGGCAAGGCCAGAGGGGTGGATGCAGGGGCCAGGTGAGGGGGCTGCCCTTCCTGCCTCCCCGGAGCCCGGAGAGAGATGCCTGGGGAGGGTGTGCAGACAGTATGGCAGTCTGTCAGCTCCCAGCCTTCCTCAGAGCACCAGGGCCTCCAGAGGAAGAAATGCTCCAGGGTGGGGCCAGGGAGAGACCTGTTGGGCTAACCAAGGGTAGACTGTGAACTTGAGCGGGCGCTGTGTGCACACGTGTGCATAAGCAAGTGCGTCGGTGTGCGTGCGTGTCTGGGGACAGGTGCCTACCGTACTACTGAGCTCGTGGGAGTTGACTGCTGAGCCACAGGACCTGCCTGGGGCCAAGGAGACCAGGGATCAGGACTCGGGGGCTGGGGAAGAGCACCCAAGGGCAGAGAGCATCCTTCTCGCTGCTTCGCCTTGGGGCGGAGCCCCCGGCCAGCAGGTCTCGGAGCCTGGTTGCAGGGTGGCCTCTGGCATGACCCACCTCACGTGTAGGCCATCTTGCTGCACACCCAGGGCCGGGTCATCAGGCAGTCTGTCGACACCAGCCTGGTGGGCTCCACGAAGACGCACTCCCCCGGGCCCGCAATGGGGAACCTGTGGCCGGGAGAGACGAGACCAGGCACTCACCACTGGCAGATGCCACCCATCGCTGGGCAGCCCCGGAGGCCCTGTGACGCCCTTCCCTCTGGAGCTGCCCTGCTCTGGGACAGTCCACCCCACAGACCTTGCTAGTGTGGCTCCCACCAACTCACAACTCTGCATCACAGCTCCAGTCGCCCTGGTGACGCCCACAGATGTGTCCTGGACGCACCCTACACTCCCCAACACTCCCCATCCGGCTTCCCCATCCTGCCGGCTCAGCTCGCTCATGCCAGGAGACTGGGTCCCTGTCTAGGACAAGCCTCCCCTGACCCCACCTCCCCACGGCACCCTGCCTGCACTTCTTACAGCTATTAATAGCACAGGGGGTTCTCCCTGCCTAAAATCAACCTTTCTGAAGCTCAACATTTCTTCTTAAACTCATTTGGTCACCCTGACCTGAGCCCCCCACCACCAAGGCCAGAACGGGGGTCTCAGAAGGACTCCGAGAGGGGGTGGGGAGGCCAGAACCACGTCAGAGTGGTCAGAGAAGCCTGGCCCCAAGGCTGCTAGTTGCTGGGGGTCAACATCCTAGGGCCCCAGTCTCCAGGGCTCCCCGGATTCTGGGAGCAAGAAGCTTCCAGAATGGGAGAGGCAGGGGCAGCAGCAAGGCAATACTTTCTCAGCAGCTCTGAGAACAGATCGGGGATGAGGTCAGGACAAGGAAAGAGAATAAAGGAAGAGGCAGTGAGGACAAAGAGAGGCACCGAATGAAGAGTGCAGGACACAGGGAGACGCGGGGACAGGGAGTCTTCACGGCCCGAGGGTCACACCAGGTCCGCAGCTGTGCCCCCACCCAGCTCCTCGGGCCTAGCCCTCCAGCCTTAGGGTCCAGATCAGAGGCTGAGGTTCTTACGCCCCTGTGTGTGCTCTTACGCCCTGTGTCTCCCTAAGCCTAAAATGCACCCCCTCCGCTGCCACCATCACCCACCCACCACACAAATCAGACGCTCACTGCCACACCACGTGGGCCACACAATACCACCCTGGCACACGCCACCAACACCCTCAAGGTGTTTTCTCTAAGAGGACCCTCCTGGGACCCATAGTTCAGATCCCCTTTCTCTACAGTAAAACTGTTCAGGTGTTCACGTGACTGCCCAGCAAAGAAGTCCCAGCTCCTCCCCTCTCTCACTATCAGGTGGGGCCATGTGGTTAAGTTCTGCCCAATGCAAAGGGCTGTCCTGGGATATCCTCCCCTTTCTCTGAGCCACACTGAGCTGTGCAGTGGGATGAGGGAGTCACAAGATGGAAAGGGCCTGGGCCCCTTCCAGCAGCAGGAAGCTCTGATGCCTACATGGGACAGGACCACCAAACCAGGCTGGACTTTACTGGGGAGTGAGTAGTAAAGCCATTCCCATGCCCGGGTCTCTGTCCCTCACCCCTGACCCTACAGATGAGTGGCTCTAGCTAACACAAAACAAAGTTCTCCCTCAGGAGGTTTTTCTGGGAGGCTAGGTCTTTCCCGGTTTACGCTCGGTGGCCAGGAGATGAAGCCTCAGCTCACGTGTCCGGGTCAAATGGGTCCCCGTTGACCCAGTGGAATTCATCCCCAACTCTGCGCAGGCCGATCCAGGGCTCCCTCCGTGTGAACTTGAACATGAATTCCTGCGCCAAGGAAAGAGGGAAACCTCAGAGTCAGGTGCGGCCTCCTGACTGCTCACACATCCGCAGATGAGCCTCAGCTTGGACGACTGGCTCTTAAGATGTGTGGACACCATGAGAGTGACACCTCACTGCACCCCAAGAGTGAGGAGCTGGGTTTACAGATGCACTGCAATGGCCTTCAAGGGACCTGGACCCTGGGGACGTGCCAGTGGGGCAGGAACCCTGGAACAGGGTTTGTCTCCTAGCTCGGGGACCCAGCATGCCAACATTCCTGATTTTCAGGAAGCCTGGGATTGCTTGATGGATTATCTGGGATTGGCTGTCCTGGGCCTTTCTCTGCAGAAAGAGGCTATTAGACTGTGTATCAGGACAAACAAGTGATTTTAGACTTTGAATTGCACTGACTGTTGCCTACAAAATTCAAAAATGGCCAAGAGACCTGTTCATTGTGTTACATTCATCACTAGAAATAGTGATGTAACTGTTTGGGGTGTTAGGTGGGACCTCAGACCCTTTCATGGACTAGTTGAAGATGCCAATTTGATATACTGGAGTGGATTGCCATGCTCTCCTCCAGGGGATCTTTCCAACCCAGGGATTGAGCCCAGGTCTCCCGCACGGCAGCCGGGTTCTTTACTGTCTGAACCACCGGGAAGCCCTCACATTTCACAAATGCCTGTATAATTTGTAATGCTTACACTTGACTGTGTTGAGCTCAGCAAACCAGCCTTGGAATGAACGCAGCTGGCCTTGACAAGAGCAATGAGGACAAGAGCCCCTCGTGGAGCTGCTCAGATTCCACTTGCGGAGCCCACGTGCACACCTCACCCGTCTGGAAACAGGTCACAGGGGACACCAGGTCCTTGGGCGCGGCCCTCCCGGATGGCCCCGCCCCGTTCCCCGACACACCCAGGCCCCGCCCCGACACGCCCCCGCCCCGCACGCACCAGCTCTTTCTGACTCTGGATCACAGCAAGTGCCGCTTCGTGGCTGTGGCAGTACTGCCGGCCCGTGTTCCAGTCTCTCGGTTCCTCCGAGAAGAAGTAGCATTTCCTTCCGTACAGCAGCCAGTCCTCCGGGCAGGGCGCTTCGCACTTGATGCAGCCCTTGGAGGCTGCAGGAAAAGCAGGGACTCAGTAGCTGCCAGCACGGAGGGTCTCTGCCCGGCCCCCAAGAATCCCACTGTCTTTGGGACCGCCTGTCTTTGGTGACCATCAGTCATTCATCTCGGGGGAAGGCCTGTCACAGCGCCTGGCAGGTCGGAGGCTGGGGACTACATGAACTAGGAAGAGCAATTGGCAGGGACATCCCTGTAAGGGGAAGTATTACAGCAGGTTAACCCCCAGGTTATGTTCTCTCTGAGCCCCTGGAGGCCGTGGAACCCTAGAAACTCGGACTTGAACCTGGTGACCACGCATCCTCTCTCTTCAGCCAGGGTGGAAACCATGCCAGGCTCCATGGGCTCCATAATCCCCCCCACCTCAACCTGCAGCCCCCCAAACCCCCCCTCTGACCCTGTCTCTTATACACATCTCTCGNCTCTGGTCCTGTCTCTTATACACATCTAGATGTGTATAAGAGACAGACCTCAACCTGCAGCCCCCCAAACCCCCCCTCTGACCCGCACTCCTACCCGCTCTCATTGGCCACACCCTCATCGGCTACACTGCTGAAGTGCTGGAAATTCCTTTTCAATGCTGAGTCCCAACCTGCCTTCCCGTTGTGACCTAGCTCCGTGGACCCAGGATCTGCCTCTGGAGTGACCCGGACAGACTTGCTCTGCCTTCTCCTTGAAGTAGGACCCACATCCCCCTCTTCCAGAACTGAACAGACACCGTCTCTTCCACAGTCCCTGGGAGGGGATGCTCTTAGACCTTCTCCATCCTGCCTGCCTCACTGTGATGTGCCCACGTCCCCCCTAAAACGCTGCCACCAGCACAGGCTGTGACACATTAGCTGTGCTCTCCCACCCGGCAGCGATCGCCATACCCTTTTCGGCTGCCCTGGATTTTCCAGTCTGCAGACTCCAATGAGAAGAATCTGTGGGTATGTGCATAGGGGCACTTTTCTGGGAAGGAAGGCCGGAGCTTCCATGCGATTCTGTAAGGGCCTCCTTGCCAAAAGGAATTCAGCCATACTCTTCAACTATTTTCCTATGATCTCCTTCCAAGCCAGGGCCCCTGCCCAGAACATGTGTAAATCACATTTAAATCTAAATGCAGGGTCTTGTGTTTATTTCTTACACAGTCGCTTCATTCATGTTGGCTCATTTGCGTTTTTAACAATGAATTTTAATCTTGATTTCTTTTTCACCTGGCCTGTGGAACATCCCTTTTTGGGTTGTATTGCCTACAAGTTCCATAAGCATATTTTTTCGTTTGTTCTCATACAAGAAGGTTGATTAAAATGTAGACCAGGACAGAGTCAAGAACAGGCCCATGGTACTCAAGTGCCCAAGGGAGCTACCCCCACGCCAACACCAATTAATTAATTAATGGGCACTTGGGCATTCCTGCTCAGTGAGCTGCAGGCCCGCTTAGAAGTACAGGCCACACTTTTCTGTGAGGATGTCCTAAGACTGTTGTGCTTTCCTCTAATCACAATATGCTCTGTTTACACATCGCCCTGCCCTCCCAACACAGCAGTGGAACAGTTTAATTTGTGGCAATTAGTCTAGGTGGATCCAAGCTGGTGGTCACCATCTTCTTTTCTAAGCACCCACAGTGGCCTGCTTAGCCTGCATGCCCTGCAAGTGCAGGTTGGATAGAACTGATATTATCCATTTTGAGGTCTTAGGATGCTTCTCAAAGATTAAAGACAGAGGTCCTGAAATCACTTTGGCTTGAATCCATTACAAGCAGCAAAGCACCAGGTCATATAGCCTGGCCTGCCTTAGTTGTGGCAGTTTCCTCTTTTTTATTCCTCCTTCAACCCTTTCAGTCCTGCCTGCCACTGTGTTTCCCTGGGCTCTCCTCCTCAGAATGCCCTGTTCTGTGTTCCTCCTGGTCTCCAGGAAACTATTCATTCTTCAGGGTTTACCACATGGGAGACCCCCAGGCAATACCCTATCACTGGACAAGGGAGTTGATGTCATACTACACTTTAAAATATATATATCTCCAGCACTTAGCCCCGGGGAAGGCAATGGCACCCCACCCCGGTACTCTTGCCTGGAAAATCCAATGGACGGAGTAGCCTGGTGGGCTGCAGTCCATGGGGTCGCTAACAGTCGGACAGACTGAGCAACTTCACTTTCACTTTTCTCTTTCATGCATTGGAGAGGGGAATGGCAACCCACTCCAGTATTCTTGCCTGGAGAATCCCAGGGACAGGGGAGCCTGGTGGGCTGCCGTCTATGGGGTCACACAGAGTCGGACACGACTGAAGTGACTTAGCAGCAGCAGCAGCACTTAGCCCAGGGCCTAACACACAGCTGGGATAAATAAATGTTGAATGAGTGAATGAGATCTTTAAGGCCCTTAACTCCAAACTGTCTCTTTCATGAAGCACTGCCCGCCTAATGCACACCAAGTTTGTTCAGCGTTCTTGAAGCATTTTTGTAATGGTACCTAAGTAACATCTCCACTTTCGCTGCATGGCTTAGTTAAGGGAGTGGATATAATTGATGTGTGAACATATTATTTTAGGCTAAAATGTCATCTAGAGCCAACACTCTTCTTCCTATTTACTTTGACCCCCACAAAGTTGACGACATGTCTGGAACCTTTCTTGACCTAATTTGACATGCTTTTGAAAGGTGTATAGGAAATGGATTGCAAATGCTCTGACATCCATGCTCACCCAAGATGCTCATCACCACCAGGATGGCGAACAGAAGCACTGCGATGGCCCCCAGCAGGAGACGCGTGGTGGTGTCTGAGGAGAGAGAAAGGGATTGAATATGGCCCATCCCCACCACCCATCCCCACGGCCAACCCCAAGTCCTGATACTGAGAAACTGGGGCTGAGCCCAGCACTCTGTGTTTGAACAAGCCCTCCAGGGCAGTGGCCCCCAACCTTTTTGGCACCAGGGACCGGTTTCATGAAAGACAATTTTTCCATGGACCAGGGATGAGGGGGAGGGATGATTGGGGGATGATTCAACTGCATTACATGTATTGTGCACTTTTCTTCTAATTTAATGCCAATGCTGATCTGATAGGAGGTACCAGTCCACAGGCTGGAGGTTGGAGACCTCTGGTCCAGGCCATCTTGATGCTGAAGTCTGAAATGCCATTCTCAAGCACAGGTTTGTCTGATTCTGTGATACTTCTGCTTAAAAACCCTCCCGCAGGGCTACGCACTTGAACTCTTTCTGTGGCTGTTAGCACTTTCCAGTCTCTCATCTCCTGCTGCCTCTCTCCCTCATCCCCAGTTTCAGCCAGACCCCTTGAAACACCCAGTTCACCCTCTTAGCCCTGAGGCTGGATCTTTGCTCCCACAGAGCTCCTCTTCCACTGCTGTCTCTTGAAATCCTGCCCCACACCCTCCATCCTCTTCAGGAAGGCTTTCCTGACCCTCCGGCTTCTCCCTTTAGGTTTTTATTTATTGTTCTCACCCCAAATTTTAATTTGATTTTTTAAATGCTCATAGCAGGTTTATTCACAATTGCACCAAAATGGAAACAAGCTAAATGTCCATCAAAGGGAGAATGGATAAAATGTTGGGCATTCATTCAGTGGAATCGTGCACAGTGATTCTTTAACTCTCTATTTTATATTGGAGTGTAATTGATTAACAATGATGCGTTCGTTTCAGGTATATACAACAAAGTGATTCCTTATCTATATATATATATATATATATCTGTCCTTTTTCAAATTCTTTTCCCACTTAGGTTGTTACATAATATTAAACAGAGTTCCCTGTGCAATACAGTAGGTCTTGTTGGTTATTTTAAGTATAGCAGTGTGTACATGTCAATCCCGAACTCCCTTACCTTCCCTCCCCTCAGTCCTTCCCACTGGTAACATAAGTTCCTTCTCTAAATCTATGAGTCTGTTTCTGTTTTGTAAATAAATTTATTTGTATCCTTTTGTTTTTTTTAGATTCCACGTATAAACGATATCATACAATATTTGTACTTCTCTGTCTGACTTGACTTCACTCAGTATGGCAGTCTCTGGATCCATCCATGTTGCTGCAAATGGCGTTTAATTTGATATTTAATGAAAGAACGCTTATAGACTTTAGACATAGGGTTTTTGAAAGTTTTATTAATTGTGATACAATACACATAACATAAAAGTTGCCTTTTTAACTATGCTCAAGGGTGCAATGCATGGTGTTAATTACATTCACAGAGTTGTGCACTCATCCCCATGATCTACTTGTAACACTTTTTCATCATTTCAAACAGAAACTCTGTACTGATCAAGCATTAACGCCTCATTCCCAACCCCCTCCAGCCCCTGCTAATCTCTCATTCACTTTCTGACTCTATGTATTCACCTATGCTAAGTACCTCACGTAAATGGAATCATATCTGTCTTTTGGGGTCTGACTTCTTTTGCTTGACATATTGTTTTCAGTGTTCATCCATATTGTAGCACATATCAAAATTTCATTCCTTTTTGTGGCTGAATAATATTCCATTGTATGATTACATACATTTTGTTTATCCATCCATCCATTGACGGACAGTTGGACTGTTTCCATCTTTTTGTTATTATGAATCATCCTGCTGTGAGCATTGGCCAACAAAGATCTGTTTGAGTCCCTGTTTTCAACTCTTTGGGGTATATACCTAGGAGTAGAGTTGCTGGATCATATGGTAATTCCACATTTAACTTTTTGAGGACACACCAAACTGTTTTCCACAGCTGCAACACCATTTTGCATCCTACCAGAGATGCCGACACCACATGTTCTAATTTCTCCATCTCCTCACCAACACTTGTTAGCTTCCACTTTTGTTTGTTATAGCCATCCTTGTAGATGTGAAAAGTGAAAGTCACTCAGTCGTGTCAGACTCTGTGTGACCCTATGGACTGTAGTCTGCCAGCCTCCTCTGTCCATAGAATTCTCCAGGCCAGAATACTGGAGTGGGTAGCTGGTCCGTTCTCCATGGGATCTTCCCAACTCAGTGATCAAACCCAGGTCTCCCACATTGCAGGCTTATCTTTACCAGCTGAGCCACCAGTAGATGAGAACCTTCTTTTTGTTTTCAAGTCCTTTAAAAATGTTTTATATTATATATGTGCATAGATGAAAGAACCACCTCCACAGCCCAGCGCTGGGTTGTCCACCCGTATGAACTAAGCACCAAAGTCAAGAGGAAGTACCTATTAATAGAAACATTTACAGCAATTCAGCATTCCTGTGACATCCAAGTTCCTAATACTGTTTCTAGTAATTCATCTGTATGGTACTTCACAACAGATTGGGAAAAGAAACCTGGTCCTTTATCAAGGATCTGCAAAGCAACAGATCCAAAGTAAGAAATTCTAGCAGGCTTCACTACACAACCAAAGAACATCGTCCCTTCCATAGAGGCAACTACTTCCAATTTCTTCAGCGAATTCTTTCGGTATTTACCTCCAAATCTCTAAAAGCTTTGTGCCAAGAAGTCAATACTGCTCAACTTTTCTATTTAAGACATTACTTATTGACGTTCCACAATAATGAGGAAGATTTAATTCTCTGCATTATTGTCCCACCCTGACCGCTCACATACTACTTACCCTCTCAACATCATAGTTTGGGTTGGACTGGTAATTTGGTGAGGTTTTTTTTTTTTTTNGTCCACAGGCTGGAGGTTGGAGACCTCTGGTCCAGGCCATCTTGATGCTGAAGTCTGAAATGCCATTCTCAAGCACAGGTTTGTCTGATTCTGTGATACTTCTGCTTAAAAACCCTCCCGCAGGGCTACGCACTTGAACTCTTTCTGTGGCTGTTAGCACTTTCCAGTCTCTCATCTCCTGCTGCCTCTCTCCCTCATCCCCAGTTTCAGCCAGACCCCTTGAAACACCCAGTTCACCCTCTTAGCCCTGAGGCTGGATCTTTGCTCCCACAGAGCTCCTCTTCCACTGCTGTCTCTTGAAATCCTGCCCCACACCCTCCATCCTCTTCAGGAAGGCTTTCCTGACCCTCCGGCTTCTCCCTTTAGGTTTTTATTTATTGTTCTCACCCCAAATTTTAATTTGATTTTTTAAATGCTCATAGCAGGTTTATTCACAATTGCACCAAAATGGAAACAAGCTAAATGTCCATCAAAGGGAGAATGGATAAAATGTTGGGCATTCATTCAGTGGAATCGTGCACAGTGATTCTTTAACTCTCTATTTTATATTGGAGTGTAATTGATTAACAATGATGCGTTCGTTTCAGGTATATACAACAAAGTGATTCCTTATATATATATATATATATATCTGTCCTTTTTCAAATTCTTTTCCCACTTAGGTTGTTACATAATATTAAACAGAGTTCCCTGTGCAATACAGTAGGTCTTGTTGGTTATTTTAAGTATAGCAGTGTGTACATGTCAATCCCGAACTCCCTTACCTTCCCTCCCCTCAGTCCTTCCCACTGGTAACATAAGTTCCTTCTCTAAATCTATGAGTCTGTTTCTGTTTTGTAAATAAATTTATTTGTATCCTTTTGTTTTTTTTAGATTCCACATATAAACGATATCATACAATATTTGTACTTCTCTGTCTGACTTGACTTCACTCAGTATGGCAGTCTCTGGATCCATCCATGTTGCTGCAAATGGCGTTTAATTTGATATTTAATGAAAGAACGCTTATAGACTTTAGACATAGGGTTTTTGAAAGTTTTATTAATTGTGATACAATACACATAACATAAAAGTTGCCTTTTTAACTATGCTCAAGGGTGCAATGCATGGTGTTAATTACATTCACAGAGTTGTGCACTCATCCCCATGATCTACTTGTAACACTTTTTCATCATTTCAAACAGAAACTCTGTACTGATCAAGCATTAACGCCTCATTCCCAACCCCCTCCAGCCCCTGCTAATCTCTCATTCACTTTCTGACTCTATGTATTCACCTATGCTAAGTACCTCACGTAAATGGAATCATATCTGTCTTTTGGGGTCTGACTTCTTTTGCTTGACATATTGTTTTCAGTGTTCATCCATATTGTAGCACATATCAAAATTTCATTCCTTTTTGTGGCTGAATAATATTCCATTGTATGATTACATACATTTTGTTTATCCATCCATCCATTGACGGACAGTTGGACTGTTTCCATCTTTTTGTTATTATGAATCATCCTGCTGTGAGCATTGGCCAACAAAGATCTGTTTGAGTCCCTGTTTTCAACTCTTTGGGGTATATACCTAGGAGTAGAGTTGCTGGATCATATGGTAATTCCACATTTAACTTTTTGAGGACACACCAAACTGTTTTCCACAGCTGCAACACCATTTTGCATCCTACCAGAGATGCCGACACCACATGTTCTAATTTCTCCATCTCCTCACCAACACTTGTTAGCTTCCACTTTTGTTTGTTATAGCCATCCTTGTAGATGTGAAAAGTGAAAGTCACTCAGTCGTGTCAGACTCTGTGTGACCCTATGGACTGTAGTCTGCCAGCCTCCTCTGTCCATAGAATTCTCCAGGCCAGAATACTGGAGTGGGTAGCTGGTCCGTTCTCCATGGGATCTTCCCAACTCAGTGATCAAACCCAGGTCTCCCACATTGCAGGCTTATCTTTACCAGCTGAGCCACCAGTAGATGAGAACCTTCTTTTTGTTTTCAAGTCCTTTAAAAATGTTTTATATTATATATGTGCATAGATGAAAGAACCACCTCCACAGCCCAGCGCTGGGTTGTCCACCCGTATGAACTAAGCACCAAAGTCAAGAGGAAGTACCTATTAATAGAAACATTTACAGCAATTCAGCATTCCTGTGACATCCAAGTTCCTAATACTGTTTCTAGTAATTCATCTGTATGGTACTTCACAACAGATTGGGAAAAGAAACCTGGTCCTTTATCAAGGATCTGCAAAGCAACAGATCCAAAGTAAGAAATTCTAGCAGGCTTCACTACACAACCAAAGAACATCGTCCCTTCCATAGAGGCAACTACTTCCAATTTCTTCAGCGAATTCTTTCGGTATTTACCTCCAAATCTCTAAAAGCTTTGTGCCAAGAAGTCAATACTGCTCAACTTTTCTATTTAAGACATTACTTATTGACGTTCCACAATAATGAGGAAGATTTAATTCTCTGCATTATTGTCCCACCCTGACCACTCACATACTACTTACCCTCTCAACATCATAGTTTGGGTTGGACTGGTAATTTGGTGAGGTTTTTTTTTTTTTTTGGCCATGCCACAGCTTGTGGGATCTTAGCTCTCCTGACCAGGGATAAAACCTGCGCCCCCTGCAGTGGAATCGAGGAATCTTAACCACTGAACCACCAGGGAAGTCTCCGTGTTCTTTTCTTATAACAATGTAAATGCTGCTGCCAGCAAGCTATGCAGTGTATTACGATCGTTATTTCTACACAATTTCTTGTTTCCCTGTAAGTAATCATTTTCCTTTGCCTACACTTCTGTGTGCTCATCCTGATTTCAACTCCAAAGCTCCTTTAAGCTGATGAGGCAAAATCAGGAATTCTACTCCATTTCTGTCTTAGTCTTCACAGGCTAACAAAATCCCCAGACTAGATGGCTGAAGTAACAGACCCATCTCTCCCCCAGTTCTGGAGGCTGGCGAGTGCAGGATCAAGGCGACCAGCAGATCCGTTCTTGGTCAGGGCTCCCATGGTGGGGTTAATGCCCTTACAAAAAGAGGACAAGGCACCAGAGCAGACAGCGGAAGCCCTCATATCCACTTTGCCTTTTGCTCTATTTCCTGTAGAGTTATTTAAACTTTATCTTCTCATTCTCTACTGAATCTTTTTTACGATTATTTTTAACTTGCAAGGTTTTGGGGGATTTGTTGCTGCTGTTCCCTGAATATTCCCTCTTAAAACATCCTGTTCTTACTTTAATGATGCGAAATTTTCTCTTCTCTCTCTGAATAATACTGACAGTTTTTTAGTTGATATTTTTTTGGGGGAAGTGGGAGGGTTGGGGGAGAAGTGGGCAGAAAGTTTAGTCTATATAATTGCTGTTTTTTCCCAAACTGCTCCCCCACCACACACCCCGTTCATGTGTTTTAATCTCTAGCTTCCATGTCAGGGATCTTTCTTCATACATCTCAAGATTCTTGGTTATTTGTTCATAATTAAGGCAGGAGGAATAAGACTTTATTGGTGCCTCTGAGACTGTGAGAGGAGCTTATTAACTGTGGAGGTTATGGCAGAGTGACCTGGCTGGGTCAGTCCTCAAGGCTCTCTCTTTAACACCTGATTTTATTTTATTTTTTAATATTTATTTATTTGACTGTGCCGGGTCCTAGTTGCAGCCTATGGGAGCTTAGTTCCCTGACCAGGAGTTGAACCTGGGCCCCTGCCTTGGGAGCACTGGATCTTAGCCACTGGACCACCAGGGAAGTCCAGCTCTCTGTTTGTGGACCTCCTTGGGTTTCTCCCCGGGGGCTGCCCCTCTGTTTTCACTCCTGGAGGATGTGGTCTTGGCTGGCAGGAGAGGTGAGGAGGCCATCCTCAGCCCTCAATCTGTAGATGCTGCCTTGTTTGTTCTCAGATGTTCTGGTGTCTGGATGCCCTCTCTCCCCAGGGCAGAGGGCTGGGGAGAGGCTCACAGAGTGGGAAGAGGATTGGGAACCTGAAGTCTTCCTAACAAGGGTTCACCCAGCCCTCCTGACATCAGCTCCCTCTTCACTCACTGCCATGCTGACCAGTGTGGGGTCCTCCATGCTCCTCTGCTTCCTGAACTTTCTAAGGCCAGGGGAGTCAGTGTCAGTTACTGATCATTGATCATCATCACTGATCCCTAGCTCCCAACGGTGTTGCTATTGTTTTCTCTCCTGTTATTATTCTTGTGGTCTTTTTAAAAATCCCTTTACTGGATGTTAAAGGGAAAGAAAAATGCATGTCTTCAGTCTGCCATCTTTACTTGAAAGTCCCTTTATTGGAACTTCCCTGGCGGTCCCATGGTTAAGACTCTGCGCTTCCACTGTGGGGGGCATAGGTTCAATCCCTGGTAAGGGACCTAACCTGTAGGCTGCAGTGACCCCCCTCCCAAATAAAAGGGGAAAAACCCCTTTTACTATTGTATGAGTTTCAGAAGGGAAAGAAAAATGCACGTGTTTAGTCTGCCATCTTTACTTGCAAGTCCAACAGACATCCGGGAGTCCTTCCTATGGGCATGGTTTGTACTGACAACCGAGCAGGATCCAGAGGCGGGTGGCTCCAGGCCCGTTAAGAGCAGAGGGCTGAACCCCTCTGTGTCGGCTCTGCCGTCCCCAGGGGCTGCGTGTTGTAAGGCTGATGCCCGTGAGCTGCAAGGTGGCGCCTGTGGCAAGCACGCTGTGTGAATCTTTATATTCCCTCTGTAAACACTCTCAGTCTGCATCGTAAGCCACTTCACCTGGGTTCACATCCCAGCTCTGCCACTTTCTTGTGGCAAAGTTACTTAGCTTCTATTTCATTTTCCTCATCTTTAAGACAAAGTCATCATAGTATCTGCCTCTTAGAATTTTATGAGAATTCAACAAATAGTGCTTAGAGCAGTGCCTGGCACGGTAAGCTCTCCTTCAGTGTCAACAACTACCGTTATGATGGTTATTGGCCCACAGGCTCCTTTTGGACAGTTGTTCAGTTCCCCAGTTATGTCTGACTCTTTTCGACCCCGTGGACTGTAGCACGCCAGGCTTCCCTGTCCCTCACTATCTCCCGGAGCTTGCCCAAGTTCATGTCCATTGAGTCGGTCCTTTGGGGTAAGAGTTGTGCTTTCCTCACCTTTGGGTTCCTTCTAACAAGGCGCAGTCATCACCCGGTATGTTACAGAGCTCCCCCTGGGGCTGGAAACACACAGGGAATCTAGTTGCCCTGAATGACAATGCCCTTGACCATGTGGATATACACCTGCTCTCAGGGAAAGGGGAGTCTGTGCCCGCATCTCCAGCATCACCAGAAGGGAGGACTTTCCTCCTCTTTAACGGGATAACTGCCCTGGACACTGTGCTGTGGACAGAGCTACAGGATCTGACTCTTCGTTCACTCCCGAGGGCAGCCTTGGAGCTGGACAACCCCAGACAATGTGGTATTAGTTTCCTGGGTCAACATAACAAACCATCACAAACTAGGTGGCTTAAAACACCAGAAATGTGTCGTCTCATAGCTCTGAGGCCTGCTGCTGCTGCTAAGTTGCTTCACTCATGTCCGACTCTGTGCGACCCCATAGACGGCAGCCCACCAGGCTCCCCTGTCCCTGGGATTCTCCAGGCAAGAACAATGGAGTGGGTTGCCATTTCCTTCTCCAATGCAGGAATCTGAAAAGTGAAAGTGAAGTCGCTCAGTCGTGTCTGACAGCTCTGAAGCCTAGAAGTCCACAATCAAGGTGTCAGCAAGCCATGCTCCTTCTGAGACCTGTAGGCAAATTCTTCCTGGCTTTCTCCTCATTTCTCCTGTTTACTGGTGATCCCCGGCCCTCCTGGGCTTGCAGATGCATCACTCCAGCCTCTGCCTTCATTGTCGCATCCTTCTCCTTGTGTGTCTGTCTTCATGTGTTCGCCTCTTAGAAGGACACCAGTCACATTGGGTTAGAAGCCCACTCTACTCCAGTATACCCTCATCTGAACTAATTACACCCGCAGTGACCATATTTCCAAATAAGGTCACAATCTGAGGAACTGCGGAGTTAAGATTTCAACACATCTTTTAGGGGGATACAATTCAAGCCAGAACAAATGTCTAACTCAGCAATCCTTCCTTGTATGCACTGGCCTTTATTAAATGGAGTTTGAGGGTGCAGTTTACTTATGTTATAAATGCGTATGATTTAGCCTAATGTTAGAAAGAACAATTGAAAAAAATTTGGCTTCCAAGCCCAGACAAATCCCCTGACAACACTCATATCACAGTGCAAAAGAGACTCATAGCTGACGTCCCTAAATTGACAGTCAAAAACTCTCAAATGTAGAGTTTGGTAATTTTTAAATTTTTAAGAGGCTTTGCTAAATGCGCGTGTGTGGTTTTGAGCAGGAAGTTGTGGGTTTATGCCTAATCAAGAAACTTTCAACATTAAAAATTCAGAATTGGTGAGCACTGAAAAATCTATAGCCTGAGATTTGCAGAATCATTTGTGGCCCCCCTCCTGTACTCCCCAGGCTGCTTTTCATCACCCCCGCATCCCCAGTGCCAGAAATATTCCCATCTCCAATCACCTCCAGTCTTTCCAGCACCCAGATGGGAGCTCTGGATCACTTTTGCAACCTGTCCCCCAAGGCTGAGGGTGGAAGGAAAGGTTAATAGCCACAGAGAGGATTCAATTGGAAGAATTCCTGTTTGGCTTCCTATTTATAAAGCTAACTGCTCATCAAAGGAAAGTCTTAAAGACCTGGGCTCTAATCTTGGCTTTAGTTTTAAGATGTTTTCCACGTCACTTAACCTGTGAAGAGGAAAAAATATCTGCTGGAGGTGGCAGGGTCGTCTGAGGAGCACACGGAGGAGAGCTGCGTGCGTCACAAGCACAGCTTGATTCTCTTCAGTTAGCCTCACCAAGCCCTGTGCCCTTGGTCAGGTCAGGACAGGGTAAGAGCTCTCACGTCAGGGGCCTCGTGGCAAGCCCAACAGGGTTTCACGTGTGACAGAGCACCGTGTCCTTGGGCAGGACACTGAGCCTCTCTGAGTCTCCGTTTCCTCATGTATAAAATACACACGACACTTACCCAGCCCGTGGAAGGGCAGATGTGAGGGTTAAATGTGACAGTTACAGGAAAGCCCCAGCATGGGGCTGGCACGTAGTAGGGGCTTAACAAATATGCAGCATGTGGTAATAAAGGAGCACAAGTCCCCTGAGGGTTCAGCTTGGTCAAATCAAGAGGTCTCAGACAAGGCCTTCCCTGGCTGTCCAGAAGTTAGGACTCTGCACTTCCAGCGCAGGGGGGAGGGTTCAATAGCTGGTCAGGGAATTAAGACCCCACATGCCCCACAGCTCAGCCAGAAGAAGTCTCAAAACAGATGCCTGGCTAAGCAAGGGCTGCAAAATAAATCTCTTGGTCCGCAGACATGGCAGACCACTCATTCCATCACGAGGGTTTCATCATGGGCTCATTAAGTGGGCCCCAGTTTGATCCTTGGGTCAGGAAAATCCCCTGGAGAAAGGCATGACAATCCACTTCTGTATTCTTGGACTTCCCTGGTGGCTCAGACAGTATAGAATCCGCCTGCAATGTGGGAGACGGGTTCAATCCCTGGGTCGGGAAGATCCCCTGGAGGAGGGGATGGCAACCCACACCAGTATTCTTGCCTGGAGAATCCCATGGACAGAAGAGCTAGGCGGGCTACAGTCCATGGAGTCGCAAAGAGTCGGACACGACTGAATGACTTAGCATGCACACAGTTCAGGGTGGGGTGTGGACTCACAGTAGGCAGACCAGCAGTCAAAGGATTTTGGTTGAGCAGACAGTCACACACTTTGCCTGGGTTCCCCCATCAGGCTCTAGAGACTGGGGGAAGGGGTCACCTGCACACACCCTCCACCCCAGCACCTCTGTCTGTGTAGCCCTGAGAGGTAGAAATCCTTCTCTAGCTTAGCAGGTGGGAAAACTGAAACTCAGGCAAGTTTGAAAACCTGCCAGTGCACTGGCAGTGAGAGGATCTGGCTCAGGCTTGGCCAACCCCAGAATTCATTCTCTCTGCCCCTCAACAGGCTGCCTCGGCCCCTGCCCCGCGATCTCTTCAAGCACAGGGATGTACCCTGTGTCGAGAGGTGCGCCAGGACAGTGGGCCCTCCAGGAGTGTGTGTGGGAAGTGAGGAAGAGTTAAAGAGTTGGGGGGGTGGAGGGGGTGGCAGCCAGCACAGGGCAGGACCTTGGAGAGCACCATCCTGGTTTGAGAGCTCCCCTCTTCCCGTGGGAGATGCGGCGCCCAGGGAACACCCAGGAGATGCTCAGGGGACTGGCAGAGGGGAGGACCCTGGCAAGGACACAGGCTCCACGTGCTAAAACAATGGGAAAGGCTCATAGGCCCCAGAGGCTGAGCCACCAAGGTCCACAGGCATCAGAGTGGGCCTGCTTCTGATGGACCATGCGAACAAGGGCAAGGGACCAGAGGTGCCCTGAGACCCAGAGTCAGGCCAGGTAGGGAGCCATGCCCGGACAGGTGCGGTGAGGCCGGGCCACAGGTAAACACAGACCACAGGGTGGCCCGGAAGACCCAGTGTCCTGAGAGACCGCCTGGACCACTTCCTGCTGGGCGTGCAGCCTCTTCTTCAGCCTCACTTGCAGGTGGTTGGTCCAGTCACCCCTGGGAGTAGGAGGCAGACGGGGCCAAGGTCAGGATGAGGAGTAAGACAGGAGGCAGCAAGCCGGAGGTGTTGAAAGAGGCCACACCACCTCTGAAATGGCCCTAACCCCTGGGGGTTAGAGCTAGGTTGGGGCAGATCCTGGAGAAATGCTTACGAGTGAATGAGTGAAGAATACAGGTAAGAGGCGTGGGGGTGGCAGCCAGCACAGGGCAGGACCTTGGAGAGCACCATCCTGGTTTGAGAGCTCCCCTCTTCCCGTGGGAGATGCGGCGCCCAGGGAACACCCAGGAGATGCTCAGGGGACTGGCAGAGGGGAGGACCCTGGCAAGGACACAGGCTCCACGTGCTAAAACAATGGGAAAGGCTCATAGGCCCCAGAGGCTGAGCCACCAAGGTCCACAGGCATCAGAGTGGGCCTGCTTCTGATGGACCATGCGAACAAGGGCAAGGGACCAGAGGTGCCCTGAGACCCAGAGTCAGGCCAGGTAGGGAGCCATGCCCGGACAGGTGCGGTGAGGCCGGGCCACAGGTAAACACAGACCACAGGGTGGCCCGGAAGACCCAGTGTCCTGAGAGACCGCCTGGACCACTTCCTGCTGGGCGTGCAGCCTCTTCTTCAGCCTCACTTGCAGGTGGTTGGTCCAGTCACCCCTGGGAGTAGGAGGCAGACGGGGCCAAGGTCAGGATGAGGAGTAAGACAGGAGGCAGCAAGCCGGAGGTGTTGAAAGAGGCCACACCACCTCTGAAATGGCCCTAACCCCTGGGGGTTAGAGCTAGGTTGGGGCAGATCCTGGAGAAATGCTTACGAGTGAATGAGTGAAGAATACAGGTAAGAGGCGTGAGCAACTTCAAGAAATAATTTGGGCAGGAGGGAAGCAGGGTGTCACATGCAAATCTAACAATGTGCCTGGAGACGCACGTCAAAGAGAGGGGTCTGTCCACCTTTATCCTGCTCAGCTCTTCTCAGCCCGAAGCCCCTCTGCAAAAGTTCTTCTCTAAGTTCCAACATCTTTGCCTCCTTTGTCCCAAATCACCACCCAGGTGTCCAGCTTTCCCCCAAGTCTGCACGTCCGCCCACCCCGCTGCCCTCAGGCCGTCCGTGTCTCCTGGTCCACCCACCTTTGGGCCAAATGCAGACACGGCTGCCCCATCTCCCTCCTCGGCTGGCACTGGCTATGTCCCTCCTCTGACCACAGCTCCACCTTCCTCGCTGACCTGGCCTTGGTCTGACCCCTCTAGGCCACCACCAGTTTCCCAGGGGCAAACTCGCTTGGAAAATGAAACCCGCTTCATTTTCATTCTATGCTTTAAATCTCTCAGTAGTTGCCTCAGACAAAGTCCCAACTCTTTGGCAAGGCCTGGGTCGCCGGTCACAATCTGGGTCCTCCAGACTCCTCTCTTCTCACCCCTCCCCGATCCTGTACTCTGAAGGTCAGTTCCCCACAAGGGACAGGCTAGCTCTCACTATATGACCCCTGAACATGTCACTCCTTCTCTTTCCATATGTCTATGAGGTCACCTACTCCAGGAAGTCCTCCTATCCTGATATTCCCTCCCTAATGGCTGGGTAATCCAGTTTAGGGCTTCCCTTAGCTGATGCTGTCCGGGTCCTCAGCCCTGGGACTCTGGGTGTCAAGAGTACTAAGAAACTTCCAGAGGACCAGCCCTCTGGCCACACCTCCCACACCACACATCACCAGTGGCCACAAAAGCGGGCTGGGAGAGCTCATGAACTTAAACTCTCTTTTCCACTTTGGTTACCGCCCCGCTTGGCCAGTCAGGGGTCACCTCCTGAGCCCCTCTGACTGAAAGAGGTAGGTGGGACGCCTGCAGGTTCTCCAGTCCATCACCTCCAGGCCTTCACCCCCACCTCCCAGCCAACCCCTTCTCACAGGGCATTAACACCGCGACTGGGGTCTACAGCTTTTGAGCTTTGCCCAGGGCGTTTTCAGTGCTGGAGAGTCAAGCCACTCTCTCAATATGCCTCCCAGGTAAGGGCGGGACAGTAACCGCCCCCTTCCACTCGTGAGGAAACTGAAGCTCGGCGCGTGAAACCTACTCCCAAGGTCAGAGTGTGAGTTAGCTGCAGAGATAGGTGCTCCCCAGTTACCTCCTCCCACTGCCCCGCATTGTGGCATCCGACGCCCTGACATCCATCCCCGGGAGTCCGGAGTCGCCCTCCCCGCCCTCCCCACGGGAGATCGGCCAAGGTGACTCTGTCCCGCCTCTCGCGTCCCGCTCACCGCTTACCCTCCAAGGCCGCTTTCCAGCTGGTGCTGCCCTCGTAGCCCGACCCCGATCGCCGCAGCAGCCCCTCTGGACCGCGGCCCTCCGCCTCGGCGGGCGAGCGCGGCCTGGGGGCGGCAGGGGCTGGCGCGGGGCGGACGGCGGGAGGCGGCGGCGGCCGGGTGCGCGCGGGGGGCTCCCGGTCGCTCCGCCGCGCCGCGCCCGCGCTCCTGTGCCGGGGTGCGGGGCCCAGCCCCAGGCGCACTCGGCGCTCCGCGCGCCCTGCGGACCCCCCAGGCCGGCCTCGGTGGGCGAGGGCCGCGGCTCGTGCAGGCCGGGGCTCAGCCCGGCTCCCCGCTCCGGACCCGCTGCACTCGGTGGCCGCCGCCGCCTGCTGGGTCCCCGCGCGCCTGCCCGGCGGAGCCGCAACCTCAACGCAGAGCCGAGGCGCGGGGGAGGAGCGCGGGGAGGCGCGGGGGCCCGGGCAGGGCGGGGGCCGGGAGCGAGGGAGGAGGCGCCGCGAGCGCGAACGGCCCCACCGCCCGGGGCCGCCGGCCTCCCGCCCCCTCGGCAGGAGTCCAGATGCTGCGGAGCGGGGATCGCGGCGCCGGGAGCCCGGAGTCCTGGCTCCCAGTCCACCAGCCGGTTTCTATTGAAACGGGAATCAAATTTGCGCGGACGACGCAGCGAGGCTCAAGGAAGATGAGGGGCTTTCCTCCGGGCCACCCTGGAGCCAGAGCAGTGGGGTGAGGGCTGGGACGTGGCCCAGACTCTTGGCAGATGAGAGAAACGACGGAACCGGTGAGCACGAGAGAGCCAAGGGCCGAGGGGACGCGTGGAACAGCATTTCCTATTCACTTAAAGTTGACTGAGCCTCTAATACATGCCAGGAGTTTTTTTACAAACCTTAACTGACAACATCCTCAGTTTAGGTTGAGAACTGGGAATTAGAGAGGTCAAGAGCATTGCTGAAGGCAGCACCGTGCAGGGCGTGTGAGGCCACTGCTCTACTCTGGGGCCAGGGCTTCCTGGATGGTCTTCACTCGGGCCGGCTCTTTCCGTGGTTGACCCCAGGTCACCTCAGGCTCAACGCAGAGGCTGGCATGTCCTTTTCCAGGCCCCATCCCACATCTGTTTCCTATCTCAGTCTATGATCCCTCATTCTCAACCCTCCTGCTCTCTCCCCTACCAAATCCAGCAACCAACAACTCCTATGAATTCTCCCTTTCAGTGGCTCCGTCTGTCCATCCTTCTCTCTTCCTGCAGCCACTCACCAAACACAAGTCCATTTCATCTCTTGTCTAAGTGCAACCCCAGCCTCCTAATGGTCTCCCTCAACGTTGCACAGCCATCATCACTTCCTAATTCCAGAACATGTTCAGCATCCTAGAAAGAAACCTGGTACCCATCAAGCAGTCACTCCTGATCCCCCTCTCCCCCAGCCCCTGGCAACCGCTAGCTGCTTTCTGTCTCTGTGAGATTGCCTGTTCTGGATATTTTGTGTCAGTGGAAGCATGCCCTATGTGGCCTTTGGTGCCTAGCTTCTTTTTACTTAGCACGCTTTTGAGCACCATCCCAGTTGTAGCATGTGTCAGCCCCTCGTTCCTTTTCATCTCGTTCTGTTTTGAGAGCTGCTGTCCTTTCAAGGTTGTATCAGAATCCCCAAAGCTTACAAGGGACATCCTGGCTGACACCTGTCCTCTGAGCTGAGCAGACTCTGCTTCCTGGCTCTCATGAGATGTGGAGTCTTTGCTATCCCTGGGGTGCTGGGGCCAGAGCTGCCCCTCCAGGCCACCGGGCCATGTGGCCCCTCCAGAGGCTCTCGTGGAGCTGTGGTGGCCCTGCTGCCCTGAAGGAGCCTCCAGACTTCTCTGCCCTTTCTGGGCAGGGGCCCACCCTCCTTACTCCTCCACTTCTCCAAGGCCACTCTCCAGGACACCCCATCATCTCATCAGTGACCTTAGGTTCTTAGTATAAGTCAGCTTTATTTTCAAGCTGCTTTCCTCTCTGCCCCACCAAAATTCTTAAGGCAAGGACATACAAAGCCTAGTGAATTGCTTTCAATCAGGCTCAGTGGGTAAAGAATCTGCCTGCAATGCAGGAGACACAGGAGAGGAGAGTTTGATTGCTGGGTTGGGAAGATCCCCTAAAGGAGTCATGGCAACCCACTCCTGGAGAATCATTGCCTGGAGAATCCCATGGACAGAGGAGTCTGGCGGGCTACAGTCCATAGAGTCACAAAGAGTCGGACGTGACTGGAGCAACTGAACAGGCACAGGAAATACATAAACAGTCAAACAAAAATTTCGCTAGAATAGCATCTTCCCTGGTGGCCCAGTGGTTAAGAATCTGCCTTCCAATGCAGGGAACATGGGTTTGATCCCTGGTTCAGGAACTAAGATCTCACATGCCACAGGGAAATTAAGCCCGCGTGTGCAGCTAGAGAAACCTTCGGGCTACGCAAAAGATCCCGGATGCTGCAACTACGACCTGACGCAGCCAAATAAATTTCATTAGAACAGGCTATTCTTCTGCTAGCTGTTAGAGTGTGATGAATGTTACACCTGCATCCTCACATGCACTGAGCTGTTCTGGAATGATGACACCTGATATGGTGTTTGCTAGACCAGGAGGGCACAGAATTGCAAACCCAAATGCCCAGGGGCAGACATCTGAAGGAAAGAGGGAGTAAATCCTACCAGTGGGGGACTGTGGAGGATGCCCTTACTCAGGGCAGTGGGTCATGGCCAAGTGGGAACACCGCTCCACTGTTATCAGTGCTTCCCAGCGTTTGGGTATTTTCCACAGGGGTTGGAAATATGAGTGGCTATATGAAACTTCATCATTTCTAGTTCTGGAAAACAGCTCATATTTTAATAGAAAACTTGTATAAGCCAAAACACCACCACCACACACACACACACACACACACACACACACACACCTACAGGATTGATTCAGCCTCTGAGGTACCAGTTGACAGTCTCTAATTTAAGGATATACTTGATGTCAGGGACCCCATATAACACAAGACATCACAAACCTTTAGGAAAAATGGTCACTGAATGAGACCCATGAGGGCAATTGTCTCCTAATTAGACAAGGGCCTCCTTTACTGGCCTGTCTCCATCATCTGGAAGGAAACTTCCTCACTGCTTATTATGTGAGCATAACAGGGTCCTTATGGCTATGAGCAGGTGTTGAACTGGGAGAATATTAGGAAAGTCATTTCCATACAGATGAGGGCTGAACCTAGGTACTGGTTATAGGTTTTTCCTCTTATTCCTTTGAACTAGGCTTGAGGAATTACACTACCTTCTCCTCATAAGTCAATGGCATCACCTGAGATCTGCCAGCAGACTGCATATTACTGTGGGATACCAGGAAGGTCTTCGCTCTTGGCAATAAGAGGAGTAGGAACAGATCATTTATAATAACAAACATAAATAATTCACTTTATTGTCCATAAGTTAACAAAGTAAAAAATTGTGAAGCCAACACAAGGAGAAACTAAATATTGGTAGTAGAATATATGTTGTCACGATTTATTTTGGCATCATCTCCTTCACGAGTCTATTCCTGGCTGTCAACAACCAAATTCTCATTGCCAAGTCCATGTGAGTCTTGCCATATGACTCACAATGCTGCTTGGAGTCATGGGGTATTCAAGGTCCTTCTTTCTTGAGTTCAGGAAGTCAATTAGTTAGTGTTAGTCACTCAGTCACCGACAACTCTTTGCAACCCTATGGACTGTAGCCCACAAGGCTCCTCTGTCCATGGGATTCTCCAGGCAAGGATACTGGAGTGGGTTGTCATTTCCTTCTCCAGGGGATCTTCTCAGCCCAGGGATAGAACCCGGGTCTCCCTCATTGCAGGCGGCTTCTTTACCCTCTAAGCCACCAGGGAAGTCATTGTCCTTTTCGTAGCACAGAAGAGACATCCATCTGTTGAGGTCCCTCTCCACTGGGGCAAAGCCCCCTCGCCCACGCCCCCCATCAAGTTGTGCTGTGTTTCTCTCCAGAGCATGGCTCATCTGCTGAAATAAGTCTCCTCTCCCCGGTCCTGTCCTTCTTTGTCAGGGGTCCCCAGTGATGGGATTTGTCCTCTGCCAGTCTCAATCAGGCCAGATGATGACTGACTTTTTCTCATCCTCAACGTAACCCTAATACACAGGCTAAGCTTAAGACCCCAAGTAGCGCACACAAGCAGACTGTTCAAGCAGAAATAATGAGCGTAGCCAAAAGACTTCAATCAGGAGATTTTCCAATCCCAGAGTCAACTGTGAGACACAGGAAACAAGGAATGAGTGTCAGCTCCTGGACTTGTGCACAGCAAAAGAGGGCTTGGTGAGGGACTTCCCTAGGGGTCCAGTGGCTAAGGCTCCATGCTCCCAATGCAGGGGACCCAGGTTCCATCCCTGGTCAGGGAAGTAAATTGTACATGCTGCAACTAAGAGTTTGCACACCACAACTAAAGATTCCACATGTGGCAACAAAGATGGAAGATCCTGCATGCTGTCACTAAGATTCGGTATAGCCACATAAGGAAATTAAAAATTTTGAAAAGACAACTGTAATAGTGTTTCATTACACTATCAGAGGAAGTTAGGGAGTTTGGGATCGACATGTGCACACTGCCATATTTTAAATGGATAACCGATAAAGACCTACTGTATAGCATAGGGAACTCCGCTCAACGTTATATGGCAGCCTGGATGGGAAGGAAGTCTGGGGGAGAAGGGATACATGTATACGTATGGCTGAGTCCCTTTGATTTCCATTGTTAATCAGCTATGCGTGTGCTAAGTCGCTTCAGTTGTGTCCCCCTCTTTGAGATCCCTTGGAGTGTAGCCCTCCAGGCTCCTCTCTCCCTGGGGATTCTCCAGGCAAGAATACTGGAGTGGGTTGCCACGCCCTCCTCCAGGGGATCTCTCCCACCCAGGGATCAAACCTGCGGCTCTTATGTCTCCTGTATTGACAAGCATGTTCTTTTACCATGAGCACCACCTGGGAAGCCTCCAATACAAAATAAAAAGTTTAAAAATTAAAGAAAAACTTAATATCATCCCCACCAAAAATAAATAAATAGAAAGAGGACTGTGGTGAATGAATCTTGGAAGCACTGAATAATTTTGTAGGGCCAACAGTTTTCCAAAACTTCTCCATAGACTCTTCTCAGGAAAGACGAGAGTCCATGGAAATTGAAGCATGTGAGAGTGAAGAGGAGGGGGGCGCAGGGCAGCTGTGACGTCCCCACTCTAGGGCTTTTCTGCACCTCTGGTCACAGGCTGGTGCAGCAGGACCTGGAGATTGCCCTGGGGCAGAGGCTTCGTGAGCCAGCGCTGATTTCTCTGACTACACGATCCAGTTGGGATTCCAGGGGCTTCCAGGCTGTCCCTTCCCAAGTGCCATGGAGTAGGAATGAAACCACTGGCTGCACAGGTCATAGCCAGGACTCTGTGCCTTACCTCATCAGGATTTACTTGCTTAACTTCCTCCTGTTTTTATTTTCCTTATCTGAAAATCAGCATCTCCCCGAGTGGGTTGTTAGGAGTAATGAGCTCATAGATGCGAACCATACAAGAGACACCTAAGTGTCAGGTCGCACGACTAGCCTCCTCAGTCTCACCCTTCTCTCTGGCTGTTTTCTGCCTCTTGGCCTGTACTCCCAGTGCCCTCAGCTTGTTGCAGAAAATTCAGCTTTTCCAATAGAACTTGACCAGACTCTTAGCCATACTGGCTTGCAGGTCCCTGGCAAAAAGGGGCCTCTCATAATAGAGCTGCGTTTCTTTCCTTCCGTGTATGTTTTAACTAAAATACCTGCAAAGTAATATTTACCATCTTAACCATTTTTCAGTGGCTCTCGGTACGTTCACGTTTTGTGCAGCCACCACCACCATCCATCTCCTGAGCTCCTTTCATCTTGCAAAACTGAAACTCGATATCCGTGAAACAACCACTTTCTGTTTCCAGCTCCTCCCAACCACTGGCAACCACTGCTCTACTCTCTCTCCTTCTGAATTTGACTAGTCTAGGCACCTCATGTAAGTAGAATAGTGCCCTTAGTCTGAATGGCCACAATTTAATTAGTTGCTTCATTACTATGTGATAAGAATGGCCAACTTGCTACCATGAAGAGAAGGATCTCCACCTTCTTTGACTCAGCCGATTCAGCATGCTGGGGTCCCTTGCCATCCCTCATTTCTTTATTTATTTGGCCGCATTGAGTCTTAGATGCAGCACTCAGGATCTCTGTTGAGTTATGTGGGACCTTTTCCTTGTGGTGTGTGGGCTCCAGGCCACGCAGGCTTCAGTAGTTGTGGAGCACGGGCTTAGGTGCCCCAAGGCACGTGGGATCCCAGGTCGCCAACCAGGGATCACACCCAGGTCCCCTGCACTGCAAGTCAGATTCTTAACCACTGGAGCAACAGGGAAGTCTTCCCATTCCTCATTCTTGATGCCAGTTTCTATAGCAAGACTCGTCCTAGGGTGAGCTGCAGAAAGCCCTGTCCAATTTGCTTAGGCAAAAAAGGAATCCATTGGCACATGTAATTAAAAGTTCAGGGTGGAGAGGGAGGGCTCTAGGTAAACCTGAGGTGAGGTGAGGTGAAGTCGCTCAGTCGTATCTGACTCTTTGCGACCCCGTGGACTGTAACCTACTAGGCTTCTCTGTCCACAGGATTCTCCAGGCAAGAATACTGGAGTGGATTGCCATTTCCTTCTCCAGGGGATCTTCCCGACCCAGGGATTGAACCCGGGTCTCCCGCATTGGAGGCAGATGCTTTAACCTCTGAGCCACCTGAACCAGACTCTTAAAACTCTGCCATCAAGACAAGCAACTCCCTACTTTGGCTCCGTTCTTCTTCACATAGGCTTCATTCTCAGACTCCACACGATGGACGCTGCTCCAGGACCACATTTTCCTGGTTCCACGTTCAGCAGGAAAAAGAGAGCTTCTCTTACCTTAATAATTCAGATAAAACTATGGCCCTCACTGACCTTGCCGGCATCTGGGTCACGTGTCCACCCTTGAACTAGTCTCGATGATAAGGTCTGGGTTGTATGTCCAAGGCTGTAGCTGAGGTCAAGACCATCCTCACCCAAGTCATAGGACTGAAGGTGGGGAGGATACAAAGGAACTCTCACAGGATGAAATGCTACTCTCCCAGGCTGCTGGGCAGGAAAAATACAGCAAGCATTCCCCATATAGACAGTGGAACAGGAAAGCCCTTTAGAAAGAATAAGGTGACTTCCCTGGTGGTCCAGTGGCTAAGACTCTGTGCTCGCAATGCAGGGGGCCCAGGTTCAATCCCTGGTCAAGGAACTAGAGCTCATAGGACACAACCAAGTCCTAGTGCAGGCAAATAAATACAGTTCTTTCAAAATAAAAGTTTGTTTAAAAAAGAATGAGGTAAGTCTGTATCTGTTGGTTTGGAGCAGTCTCCAAGCTAAGCTAAAAAAAAAAAAGGAAGATGCAGAAGAGTGGCAGAGGGTGTGTCTGTCTCTGGCCACCAAAAGGTGAGGATGTGTGCGTGGCGCTGGCCCAGGAATGAAGATTGTTATGAGAACACACAAGAAAGAGTTAGTGGGTATTTATCTCTGTACAGGAGAACTAGGGGGTGTGGAAGGAAGAATATTCTTTGTTTTCCATTCTTGCACATTTTCATTAAATATCAGCCGACCACAGGCTCCATGTTTGAGCGGCATTCAGAGCACCTATGTCAGAATTTTTATCTCACAGAAACCGGGAAAGATCACTGGGAGTAAGGACTCTGAGGTCTGGCTGAGATTTTGACTGGAGGGCAATGGACCTGAATAGCAAGGCCAGGGGGCCTGGGCCAGAAGCTGGACAAAGCAGGGCCACCAGTCATGTTTTCTGTGTCGGGGTGGAGGCCAGAGAGACCTGCAGAAGGAAGGGGAGCTTGAGGCTCAGCTCTGAGAGCTTGCGGCTGGGGACCACCCTCCTTTTTCAGAAACAGAGAGAGAGTCGGCATGTTGGTGGGCCTGGTTTGGAGTTCAGAGCATCTTTGAAAGGAGCTCAGAGCAGTTACAAGTCCACTAGACCCCTTTTCGGTGCCCAGGCTCCAAAGACACCCCAGAAGTGGTTGATATGCTTCAGCCATGAACCCACTTACCATTATTTAAGGTGTTTACCATTTACATCAGGGCTTCCTCGGTGGCTCAGAGGTAAAGAATCTGCTTGCAAAGCAGGAGACATAAGAGATGCAAGTTCGATCCCTAGGTCGGGAAGATCCCCTGGAGGAGGGCATGGCAACCCACTCCAGTATTCTAGCCTGGAGAACCCCATGGACAGAGGAGCCTCGTGGGCTATAATCCATAGGGTCGCAAAGAGCTGGACACAACTGAGCAATTAACACAACAGCTGTGTAGCAGAAACATTCTGCAAATTGCTAACACATGTCACTTCAACTCCATGGCATCCTGTCTGAGTCCAGGACAGTGTCTGCTCCTGTGTGTTAAGACTTTACCAGGTTCTGCTCAGGTGGCTCGGCCATCTCACAACTGTACAGAGTTAGGAACCCAGGAGGGACCCTGGGACTCATGACCCAGGAACTTCCAGCCACCTTCAGACACCTCACTGCCCCAAAATCTGAAAATCAAGCCGACAGGGATCAAACAGCCTTCCTTCAACAAATTCTGTTAACAGTTATTGAGCAGCAAATACACACTGAGCAGGGCATCAGGTGCTGGGAACACAGAGGCTGAGGACACACCCGGTCCTGACACTCAGAGCTTCATGACAAGGGCCCCACCAGTGCGTGGGAGCTGGGTCGCTTGGTGAGCGTCCTGGGTACCAGCTCTGACAGTGAGCTGTATTTGCTATTGGAAGCAGTTTCTGCAGTCAAGAAAAGCTAGTCTTGGGGCTTCTCTGGTGATCTAGCGGTTAAGACTCCACGCTCTCAGTGCAGGGGAGCAGGTTTGATCCCTGGTTAGGGAACCAAAATCCCACATGCTCTGCAGCCAAAAAAAAAAAAAGCTAGTGTTGGCCAAAAAGATTGACTTTATGATAAGAATGATGTCTTCAATAATAATCCTGCTCCAAACCACTGCCCCATGCATTAGCCTTCTCCCCGGAGGGTAACCGGAACCTGCAAGGGACACAAAAAACTTACACTGGCTGAGGATGGAAACCAAATCTGACTTTGTACCTTTTTTTCTAAAACAACCAAAATAAACACATTTTTTAAAATTATAAAAGCTAATACAGAAAATGTTTTCACGCTGGCAATATATAAATTTTTAAATTTTAACCTTTTGCTAGAGTTTGGTATACTTCATGTGCTTCTAAGCACCTTTTAATATATGTAAAATAAGTATTTATGATTATTTTTTACAAAAATGAAGCTAATACATCCTGCAACTTGCTTCTTGTATCACTTCCTATAGCTCTATAGCATTTTTTTTTAACATATAGAATTCCACAGTATGGAGATATCATAATTATTATTACTTCATTATTCTCCTCTGGATGGACATTTAAATTATTTGTAATTTTTTTAATGGTACGAGCAGTGCTGCAATAAATATTCTAGCACATTTACTTCTGTGCCCTGTACAAGTGTTTCTGTGGAAGAAATTTCTTGGAGGGGAATTACTGGGTCAAAAGTTCTCTGAAATGGTTCAACTCAAAACACCGTGTGAGTAAACATTCTGCAGAGCTGAGAGTTATAAAATGATGCACAAGATTAATTATTCAGAGTGAGAGTTGAAGTGTGCCTAAGGGTATGCTTCGTGCCTTTGCACTGCCTGGTCAGAAATATTCCACTTTCCTCCTGAGGACAAGAAATCAGGAAAGCAGGATTCCTGAGCCGGGGCTCCTTGACCCCACTGACAGGAACGTATAAAGGGTTTTGATGGCAGCATCAGAATCATTCATGGACTGAACACATCAGTTGATCACAGGAGGGAAAGGACCACAGGTGAGCGTAGCCCTCAGACCCCTACGAAGTGCTGTTCTGAAGAGAGAACAGCGCCCCCAAGAGGCGTTTGGGTGTCAGCACCTATCCTCACGCAACGGGGCTGTATCTCCCCCTGCTTAGTTTCTCACATACTCTAAACCCACTCAGTAAATACTCGCAGTCTAAACCTCCTAAAGAAAATCAATACCATACAACCCAAGAAGACTCTGGGTAGGTTGTAGTGAGTCTAAGTCTTAGTGTTCTCATTTTGTGTGACCAAAGTCCCATGATATGTAGTGGTGTGTAGTTTTTCAAAGGTGTAGAACAGTTATCCAGTGAGTGGGCCTCACTTAGCAAGCATCCACCTCTCACCGCGATTTTGCTGTTGTCCCTGCGTTACTGAGGGCTTCCCAGGTGGCGCTAGTGGTAAAGAACCTGCCTGCCAATACAGGAGACAGATCAGATGAAGGTGCCATCCCTGGGTTGGGAAGATCCCCTGGAGGATCCCTGAGTTGGGAAGATCCCCTGGAGGAGAAATAGCAACCCACTCCAGTATTCTTTCCTGGAGAATCCCATGGACAGAGGAGCCTGGCGGGCTACAGTCCACAAGGTTGCAGAGTCAGACACAACTGAAGCGACTTAGCACACAGGCACGCATGCAGTACATTACTGAACATTAAGCGATGCTCCAGAAATGATACAAACTGGCACAATGGTTTGAAAAAAGGTCACAAAGTAAGAAAGAAACTAGTAACAAGTAGACAAGTTAACAAGTAGCTAACTTGCAGTATGAGAATAAGCACAGGAACACTCTCCATTGAGATTTTTTAAAACTATATTTGGTTTATAACATTGTGTTAGTTTCAGGTGTACAGCAAACTGGTCAGTCGTATTTTTCAGATTATTTTACATTATGGGTTATTACAAGATATTGAATATTGTTCCCCATGTTATATAGTAAACCATTCTTGCTTCTCTACTTTACATATAGCAGTGTGTACCTGATAATTCCATATTCCTATGCTGGGAGGGATTGGGGGCAGGAGGAGAAGGGGACGACCGAGGATAAGATGGCTGGATGGCATCACGGACTCGATGGACGTGAGTCTGAGTGAACTCCGGGAGATGGTGATGGACAGGGAGGCCTGGCGTGCTGCGATTCATGGGGTCGCAAAGAGTCGGACACGACTGAGCGACTGAACTGAACTGAACTTGGTAACCATAAGTTTGTTTGTTATGTTTGTGATTCTGTTTCTATTTTGTAAATAGATTCGTTTGTATTCTTGTTTTTAGACTTCACATATAAGTGATATATGATATTTGTCTTTTTCTGTCTGATTTATTTCATTTAGTATAATAATTTCTGGGTCCATCCATGTTGCTGAAAATGGTGTTATTTCACTCTTTTAACAGCTGGGTAATATTCCATAATATATATATACACCAAAACTTCTTTCAGATTGAGTTTTTTTTTTTTTTTTNCGGACACGACAGAGCGACTGAACTGAACTAAACTGAAGAATCAGTAAATTTCAACATAGACTAGTTGAGATTATCCAATCTGAGGAACAGAAAGAGAAAAAGAATGAAGCTGAACATGACCTCAGATGTCTGAGAACTCACAAGTACTCCAACATGTACATAACGGAAGTCCCAGAAGGAAAAGAAAGGAAAGGGCAGAAAAAATATTAAAAGAAACGATGCTGAAAACTTCCCCAAACTGACAAAAAACCCTAATATAAACATTTAGAAGCTCAACAAACTCCAAATAGGATAAACCAAGGGGACTTCTACTTAAATATCACACTATTGAAAGACAAAGACAAAAAGAATCTTGAAAATAATGAGATAAAAACAGCTCCTCAAACATAAAAGATCCTCAGAAAGTTAGCTGGTATCTTTTTTATCAAAGACTATGGTGGCTAAGAGGTGGTGTATAACAAAATGCTGAAAGCAAAAAACCTGTCAACCAAGAATTCTATAATATACACAGTGATAGTGAAAGAAAATTAAGACAGTCTGACATAAGTAGAATCCAAAAGCATTTATTATTAGTAGATGACCTATGAGAAATATCACAGGGAACCTTCAGACTGAAATAAAAGAATACCAGACAAGGCTTTAAGTCTGTATAAGGAAATTAAAAGCATTATTAGTAAAGGAAACATAACTAAGGAAACAGACTAGACGGGTAGATGGGACTAGCCTTACAAAGATTTTTTCAGAAATAAAGATCACGTTTCAAAGAATCCTAAACAAGAGAAAAAAAAAAAGCTAAAAAATCCTCACATTTTAAGCTGTGATCCTAAGAAACATGAAGAAAAATTATTGGCATTTGATTTTATTGTCTGAAATTATGTATAAGCAGCAATTTAAAGTTTTTCACTTATTTTTTGTTGTTGTTTTCCACACTTTGCCATAATCTATATGACTTAAAGAAGTGACTTTTCTAACAAAAATAAACTACATGATCTTCTAAAAAATCATGAAGAAGGAATAATGGCTTTTCAATAAACTAACTGGCTTAATCAAGAACTCTATTTTGCTCATGTTTTATTGATGCTAACTTTTTTTTGATAAAACATTTCATCATTCAACTGAAGAATGAGCTTCAGCTAAATAGAAAGTTTCTTGGGTATGTGATAATCCCATCTTTCAATTTAGAAACAACTCCAAATATAATAAAATCTTGGCTTTCTATTGCTTATGATAATAGACTAATGAATTTGGACCATAGTTCAGCTTTTAATATTTCTTCTATTTGATCTATTCTGCAAATTAATAATAGTCTGTATGATTAGAAATAGAAGAAACTAAATGAATTTTAACTATCTTGAACTGCAGTTATTATTGAAGTAAGACTTTGTCTCACTTTTAATAATTTATATTCAAGTTACCAAATTCTAAGAAGGATTTATTTCCTTTTTTTAAAAATCAAATGAACTGTATAGTCTAACTACATAGGTAGCCATTTAGTACCAATAAATAAAACATTTTGAATAATTCATAATTTATAATTGCAATTATTCAGAAAGAAAAATGTCAAAATAATTATTTTATATTTTTCTCTCTGGAATCTGGATAGGAAATTTCCATTAGTTTGTTACATGTGTTATCTTCTTAAATTAACATAAATTAATAAAAATCTTCCTGAAAAACAAAAACAGAAGTTGTCAAGTTATGCTGTAGGGAAGTCTGAAAACTTTTAATAAGGAAGAAATACAGCTACCCAAAGGTTATGCAAAACACATTTCTAGTAAATCAATCTGCTCAAGCAACAAATCAATAAGCTACCACTTTGTAAACAGAAACCAAATAAAATGGCAAATATCCAGGAACAATTATAAAGTATATATGAGTGTCATGTTAAAAAAATAATAATTCTATTCAAGAATGTTTTTAAGACAAGATTTTGTTGCATTTGTTAAAAAATATAAACAAGAACCAATTATTATTTATAAATTAGAATAGAGAAACTTCAACAACAGCTCAATCAATATTAAAATACCTCAAAACAGAAAAAAAATTAAAAAAACAAAATATAATGTTTTAGAATCATATTGGATACGTAAATACCAAGTGAGAATCTTTAATTTCCTAGAATACTGAGGTATAAAGGAACCACATAGA
>SJYX01022618.1:173360-189709 GCA_006410675.1 Oreotragus oreotragus
CTTGTCACGTCCAGGAATTTTTATTGACTTGGAGCTGCACGTTTACTCCTTCTCCGAGAGAAACGGTTATGGGGGAGAGCCCCCCGGAAGGTCAAAGGTGTAGGTGAGAGCAAAAAACAGACTCTGGTGTTGGGGTAATGCTCAGGAACAGGGGGTCTCCTGAGGCTTGATCACGCCTTTGCGTATGCCGAAGCCTCCTTCCTCATGGCCTTTGCCATGGGCGGAGTTCCTCACGCTGGCCCCCCGCAGACTGGTTGGATTTCCTTGCTGTCCAAGGGACTCTCAAGAGTCTTCTCCAACACCACAGTTCAAAAGCATCAATTCGGTGTCTGTCTATCCACTAGATGTCACTAGCACACACACAGTTGTGCCAGTCACTAAATTCTCTAGAGCCATTGCCATGTTTGAACAATTCAAGATCTAAAAGAGCCCCTGGGAAACAGGTCTCTTGAAGACAAAGCAGCTGCTGCGGACTCTTCCCCCAACCATGTGAACTGCTTTGGACTCTCGGCAGTTACTATGAGATGTTTTCCCTCACCCAGACCGGAAGCCGAATTTGGCAACCGTGGGGCACAGTGAACAGCCAACAGGGAAGGGGAGTGCCCTCTGGGGGGTGGAAGCCAAACAAGAAACCCATCGCTCGGTTTCTGGAGCAGCAGCTGTGGTGGCAGGGAACACTTCTAGAGAACTGAAAGTTCCGGGCAGCCCTGCCCAAAGAGAGGTCGAGCAAGAAAGCCCGGGTGAGAGGGCGGGTTGGAGACTGGAGACTTGCAGCCATCTTCCTGGGCCTCAGGAGTGGATGCTGTAGTGGGGGGAGGAGTAGGCAATAAACCTCACCCAGGTGGGGTAGTTTGCTATGAAGAGACTTAAGGAGAGCGGGTAATGACTGTTGGCAGGTAGGGGGCGCTGTTTTAGGTGGGGTGATCAGGGCCCAACATTTCTCTGAACAACTAGCAACTATCAAAAAGAGGAGCCTGGCATCTTATTGCGTGCCGAATTCCCTGAACTTACACAGCGTCTAGAACACAAGCCATCTTGGCCCAAGCTTCCTGTGATACAGCACAGACTAGGTTCGGCCCTAGTTGGGCTGTTAATTTACCACTGGGCTTGGGCAAATCACCTCCTTGCAGTAAAGCTCCATTCCCCATCACCCTGAGGGAGTTGTTTCAGGACTGAAATGAAACATACACAAAATATATAGTACTGCGAATTAATATAAAGGGTGAAGATTCGAAAGTGGCCACTTTTCAAATAGGCCCAGACAGCGTCCTTGTGGCTCAGTTGTAAAGAATCCACCTGCAATGCAGCAAACGCAGGTTCGATCCCTGAGCGGGGAAGATTCCCTGCAGGTGGAAATGGCAACCCATTCCAGTACTCTTGCCTAGGAAATTCCACGGACAGGGGAACTTGGTGGGCTACAGTCCATGGGGGTCACAAAGAGTCGGACACAACTGAGCACCCTCGGACCAATTCCACAAGCTTCCAAACACACTGCAGAGCTTTCATTATTGTTGCTGTTTTGGCGAAGTCGCTTCAACTGTGTCCGACCCTTTGCGACGCTATTGACTATAGCCCACCAGGCCCCCCTGTCCATGGGATTCTCCAGGCAAGAATACTAGAGTGGGTGGCCAAGCCCTCCTCCAGGGGATCTTCCCGACCCAGGAATCGAACCTGCATCTCTTACGTCTCCTGCGTCGGCAGGAAGGTTCTTTACCACTAGCGCCACCTGGGAAGCCCGCTGTTGTTATTTAAATTGTACAGTAGCGAGCACACAGATCCACCCTGGTTTTTCTAGGAATCCGCCCCGGGTCTGACCTTGCTGCGGTGCGCGGGCGCCACCTTGGCCGTGGCCTTGAGCCTGTGCCTTGGAGGCCGGTGCTAGCCGTGAGTGTTCTCTCCCCCTCTCGCAGGGCTCACGTCCTTGCCCTGAGATGGTGCTTCACCTGAAAACAGCCTTTGGGGGGCAAAATTGGTCCCCAGCGGGTAACGCGAGGAGCCACTCCGCGTGTGCGCACAGCTCCGGAGCCGCGGGAAGCTGGGCTGGCGCTTCCGCGCACTCCTGGGGAACGACATCACCCGCTCCAGGGGGGTCTGGGGGAGGAACTGCCCCCCGGAGCCACGTCCCCGGAGCCCCTGGGCGAACCCGAAAGCCAGCACCTTCCGCCTGCACCGTCTTCCGTCTCGATTCCCTCCAGGGACCCCGCCTCGGCCGAGAGGCAGGCAGGCGCTGAGCGGCGCTGTTTCCAGCGATGTTTCCCTTTCCCTTAACGCAGGGTCGCCATCTAGCGATATCTAAGGGTATACTACCGTGTTCTAACTTCGGGTGGCCAAGGTACACCTGTGGAACGTTCTGATGAGTGCGGGAAAGTTCTGTGGAGGGGACTGAATCCCGTTCCAGAAGGCCTTGTTGGGGGCGGATGAGGAATGGCGCTTCCCTGCCCGACAGCAACACGCGGCCCGAAGCCATCTCCGTGGGTGGGGGCGGGTCTGGTCCGAGCTCTGAGTCAGGCCTCCTGTTGAGGATGCCTCGCTCTTCAGCACGGCGGGCCGGTGGCCCCACAGAGGTCGGCTCAGAGCCACACTGCGCATAAGACCTCTCTGGGAGAATTCTGGCTCAGGATACCCCACTACTTGTCGGGACTGGGGAAAGGTGATCAGGAAGACCAGGGTGTCAGAGGGAGCACCACCAGGGTTAGCCTGAGTGCACCCTCCCTGAGTGCACCCCGGGTTAGAGACTCAGAAGACCCAGCGGGAGCGACCTCCGAAGTTTCTGGACCGGCCTGACCCTGGGCCACCTCATCCCCACCAGCCCACTTGCTCCAGAAAAATCTCAGGAGGCAAGTGGTTTCTGCAGCTCAGCAAACAATCAGGTGGGAAAGGACTCCAGGCTCCTCTTTTCAGACACCCCGCTTAGGGGTTTTCTTGCGGTCCTCAACTTGGCTTCATGGAGGGAAGGCACCACCCGCCTTTTAAGAGAATAGCTTCTCCCCACAAGCACTGAGCTCCCAAAGGCTGCTGACCTCCTTCCTTATTGGGTGTGTTGGGGGAGGAGGATGAGGAAAAGGGAAAGTTTTCAATAGGCACCACTCAGTAAGCCCTGTGGATAGGCTCGGTCTGATTGTTGGCCTCCTTGGACTTAAAATGTGGACCACCCAGCACTTCTTACCCACATTTGGCGCCTTGGCTGCCATTCTTTTTTTTAATATTTATTTTTACTTACTTGGCTGTGCTGGGTCTTAGTTGCGGCATGTGGCATCTTTGGATGTGGCATATGGGATCTAGTTCCCTGATCAGGGATTGAATCCAAGCCCCCTGCGTGGGGAGCTCCCAGTCTTAGTCACTGGAGCACCAGGAAGTCCTGGCTGTCATTCTTGAGCAACAGACAAGTGCGTGAATAGAAGCAGATACAGTCAGAACCAAGAGAGCAATCAGAACGGCCATTCACGTTTGTGCAAGCTGCTCGCTGAACACTCGACGCCTGGCCTGGGGCGGGGGTAGGGGGTTGGGGCGGGGTGGAAGCCATTAGGACCTGGAATTCAGCTCTTGCCTGATCGCAGAGCCATGTCATCTGAAGGAAAGGGCACATTTTTCAAATCTACCTGCTCTCTGTGAGCCTGCCCACAGTGGATGGGAATGGTGGGGCTTTTCCTAATTCTCACACATAAGGGCCAGCTGCAGCTTTCGGGGAGTTAGGTGACTCCTTGGAGAACAGGCTCCTGCATGGAGTCCCAGCCCATGACTCCCTGGCTTCTCTGGACCCCTTCTCACCTGTGTTCTCCCACAGGTAGAAATCCCTTCCCGAGTTGCTCCGTGTATTAGCTGGAGTGGCAAATCTTTTCCTGTGCCTGTGGTCTCCACCAGGGGGCGCTGCTTCGGAGTGTAACGTCAAGACTCTTACCTCTGCATTTGCTCGTAAGGTTTTCAGGCAGAAAACGTGTTTGCACCATTCTGCTGACTCTAGCCTAGCTCTTCAAGCTGTGAATGGCTCACTTTCGTTTCTCTTGTTCCCAGACTATCTCAGATAGACAGACACTTCTCTGTAAATAGAAAGGTCATTACAGTTCCGGCAGACAGAGATTAAGGTGGGCCGAGGGTGAGTTTATGGTCCCACCACCTGGTCTGTAAAAATCTGTGTAGTTGATCATTTTTTGATGATGTTTGAAACGGGACAATGAGGCATTTCCTTGTGGCTTACCAAAGGCCCGGGTCAGGGTGTTTGTTTTCTGGGGCTGCTGTAACAAAGTATCATAAACGAGGTGACTTAGAACAGGGGTCCCCAGCATCCAGGGTCTAATGCCTGATGATCTGACGGGGAGCTGACATCATAATAATAGAAATAAAGTGCACAGTAAACATAATACCTTGAATCATCCTGAAACCATCCCCTCCCCGGTCCGTGGAAAAGATTTCCGTGGAACCAGTCCCTGGTGCCAAAAAGGTTGGGAATCACTTGCTTAGAAAACAGAAATGTCCTGTCTCACAGTTCTGGAGTCTAGAAGTCCGAGATCAAGGCATCAGCAGAGTTCGTTCCTTCTGAGGGCTGTCAGGTAGAATCTTGCCTCTCTCCTGGCCTCCAGCGGTTTGCTGGCCATCTTTGGTGTTCCTTGGCCTGTAGACACATCTCCACCATCTGCCTTTAGGTTCACATGGCGTTCTCCCTGCATGCATGTCTGTGTCCAGACCTTCCCGTTTTATGATGGATTAGGACCTTTCCGGATGGCTCAGTGGGTGAAGAATCCACCTGCAAAGCAGGAGACACAGGAGATGCTGGTTCAGTCCCTGGGTTGGGAAGATCTCCTGGAAGAGGAAATGGCAACCCACTCCAGTACTCTTGCCTGGAGAATCCCATGGACACAGGAGCCTGGCTGGCTGCAGTCCATGCGGTCGCAAAGAGTCAGACTTGACTGAGTGACTAAGCACATACATGTGCACGCAGGGCCCATCCTAATGACCTCACCTTAACTAATTATATCTGCAAGGACCTCAGCTCCAAATAAAGTTACATTCTGAGCTACTAGGGATTAGGACTTCAACATACGAATTTGTGAGGACACAGTTCAGCAGATACCGTTAAGATCCCCAAACAAGATAGCACTAAACCCTTCATCTTCTCCTCCATTGCCATGGTGATGGGAGGAGGGGAGGCGGGAGGGACAGAGAAATTCAGCTCATAAAAGGTACTAGAAAGCTTTCCTTTCTGTGTCAGGTTGGATTCAAAAACTTGTCTGATCTCCAATAAAATCTTAAGATAAACAAGACAGACAGTCTCAAATTTATGTGTCTCCAGACCCCAAAGCAAAGGGAGGCTTTGTAGCCCAAACAGACCCTGAGCTGTCTCAGCAGCCAGAGAAACATAAGTCTATGAAAAGCTGGCCTCCTCGGCCAGAGCTATCATCATCCTTGCAGGAGTTTACCCCTTCAGGTTTTTAAAATTATACCTTGTCTTAATCATCGCAGTGAAGGTCTCTTCAAAGTTAGCCACAGCTTAAATGCCTGTTTCAGTTGTTGTATTTTGCTTGCAGAAATGGCACAGTTCTGTGTCTAATTCTCAGGCACAGTGACCAGACTGGCTCTCCTGCTGTCTGCATCAGGGTATTTAAATCTGCTATGTATGAAAGTCATGTAATCCCAGTTTGGGGGTCTGAGGAGACAGGTGGAAACCAGCCTTCCAATGACCTATGAAAGAAGCTTCATGGGCAAAAATGCAGTGGAACAGATAAGCCAGATGGTTAGAGCTTCAGCCTGTAGACCAGGGGTCCTTACCTTGCTGCTCATGGGTGGGCTTCAGGGAATCTGTGACCCCACCCCCCAACACTGAAAACTGGAAAGTATACGTATTTTACTAGGGAGGATGCTCCCAGGATTCACTGCAGAGTCAAAGGAATCTATACATAAACCAATTAAGAAATACTGTCCTAAAAACTCTCATCCCCTCACACATCTTTAGGGTAAACGAGTAGATTCAATTTTCTTCTAAAGCATAGACGTTCATCGTGAAATTGGGAATTGATCTTGACAATGGTTATCTCCCGATCTGAACCCTGAAGGAACTTCAGGGCTGTGTACATGGATCTATAATTTGGATTGGTGCAGGCTAGGCTCTGTGGTCACAGAATGGCATGTAGTGTGGCCCCTGTGGCCTGGGTTCTCTGATGGGTCCCCAGGAATAGAAGTATCTGTTCCTTTGTAGAGAAAGATGGACCTTGATGGAGTCCATGAACTTGGTCCCAAGACTGACAGGGATGTAAGACCCTTTCCCTAGAAGTTTGCCTCTCTAGAGGGTTTTTGTTCACATCACCCAGAGCTGAGTGACCGACGACTTCTACTTGACCAAAGATTCACAGAGTTTGTATTTAAGACAGAAGTTGGTTCTGCTCTCCCTGTCTCTCTCATTTGTCTGACCCTCTGCCACCACTGTGTGTGGGCATGTTCAGTCGTGTCTGACTCTTTGCAACCAGATGGACTGTATCCCGCCAGGCTCCTCTGTCCATGGAATTTTCCAGGCAAGAATACTGCAGCGGGTTGCCGGTTCCTTCTCTAGGGGATATTCCCAGCCCAGGGATCAAAGCTGAGTCTCCTGTGTCTCCTGCATTGGCAGGCAGATTCTTTACCACTGAGCCACCTAGGAAGCCCTCTGCCACTACTCTGCTCTACGATAAACAGATGAAAGAAAGATGTTAGATGGACGGCTGTATACCTTCCTGGTACATGGTAGAGAAAGTTCTCAGTCTGTGTTATTATAAAAAATCTAGCTTTCCCTGCCAGATTTATTTTACAGAAATAAAAGAAATTTTAGCAAGCCGTTTAAACTAAATAGTTTCCTAAAACGAATAGTTTCCTAAATAGTTTCCTTCACAGCCAGAGGTCTCCAATAGCCTCCCCATCAGACATCAGTTTTTCACTACCTGATGAATTTGGCTTCTATTTTGGGGGGAGAAAGCCTCTTGTTTTCTACTTGCCTGCATTTTTGCTTTAAGGTCTTCTAGAAAGCTGGGGTGTTTTGATGCACATGGATCACACCTGGGAGTATCTCCACCTCACTCTGTGCTGTGAGTGTCTCCATCCAGCCATCCCTCTCCTTGTATTCGACAGGCTAGCAGCCAAGTCACACGCATCACGGGTGGGTGCAGGACTGGGGAGGGTCTGCACAAGTACACGCACTGCTTGGAAAGCGTCTGTACAACGACGTCACTGAGAGCCCCGTCTGATGGAAACCCTTGCCCCGGCTTAGACTTGCTCACGGGCGTCAGTGCCAGGGCGTCACACTCTTGCCTGGTCCTGGCCTCCCCGGAAGGCTGTGATCCTTACCAGTGTTACTCGCCCGGGGCAGGGAAGAGCCTCACAAGGCCTGCTCCTGTGGCCATGGGGTGTCCTGGCATCAGGTTGGCAGGGAGGAGAGGTGGCCAGGATTTGGGGGCAGGGTGTGGAGAATCCCCTGGGTCCCGGGGCTGCTCCCTCATGAAGGGGGTGGGTATCCCTGTGGGGGAGGGTATCCCTGGGGAGGAGGGTCACAGTGCAAATGTGAGACCCCTCTTATTTCTCACGTGGCAAGTCCTTTAGGTGTGGGGCCCTTCCAGTGTCTGAGACAGGTCTCGGGAAGCACCGCCTGTCTTGAGCTGGGTGGAGGGACTCAGGGGACAGATGGAGGCAGGAGAGGGAGCCCTTAGAGAAGTGGGATGGGCGCGGCCTGGGAGGGCAGAGGACTGCATGCCTGAGCCAGGCGGCCCCTCATCTCCGGCCAGGTTACCAGAAGTAACCAGGTCAGCTCAGCCCCGACAGAGCCAAGTCTCGGGCCCGAAAGACAGTCAGGGGACCCCCTTGTGGGCCGTGGGGCTGCTGAGACCTTTCATCTTGCTGTTTTTGTCCTGAGTGGCCTTGGGCGGCCTGCTGTCTCCAATACCACCATGTAGCCCAGCATTGGGCCACACTGGAGCAGCCCACCCTCCTGGGAAGACCAGGCTCTTTGTCCTCACTCAGGTCTGCACGGTAGGCCTTGAGAAGGTAGTTGGGGTCTTGCAGGGAGACCCCGCATCTTCCACTGTGGTCACTCACCCCTGGGGCCTGGGCACAGAGCTCAGCGGCGGGTCTCTTGACCAGGGTGTGCATTCAGCAGTGCAGGCCGTGAACTCCCCTGGACTCTGATGTGAGCGCAAGCCCAGCATCTCATCCCCTCTGCTCCCGAACGGCAGTGAAGAGATAAAGCTGATGGGTAGGAATGGTCTGATTTGAAGTTAGCCACCTGGGTTTCCGATGGACTCACTACCAAAAGAGAGGTATTTTTCTGCCTCTTCCTCTTCAGAGGGCGGTTGGACCTGGTGTCCTAGAAATTGAATTGTTCCTAGCCCCAGGGGAGAGTTGAGTGCTTTCGTTTTTAAAAGCCTGCCTAGACTCATAAAATAATCATAACACAAGAGGTTTTGGATAGAGGAGGACTCCACGGACTGAGTCCAAAGAACAGCCCGAGGCTGGCGGGGACTGGGCGGNGGTTGGACCTGGTGTCCTAGAAATTGAATTGTTCCTAGCCCCAGGGGAGAGTTGAGTGCTTTCGTTTTTAAAAGCCTGCCTAGACTCATAAAATAATCATAACACAAGAGGTTTTGGATAGAGGAGGACTCCACGGACTGAGTCCAAAGAACAGCCCGAGGCTGGCGGGGACTGGGCGAGGACAGGCATTCCCACAGCGCCAGGCGCCTGCCCCGGAGGGTCAGGGAGCGGCAGGACCTCGCCCAGGGAGGGGCAGGACCTCGCCCAGGGAGGGGCAGGACCTCGCCCAGGGAGGGGCAGGACCTCGCCAGGGAGGGGCAGGACCTCGCCCAGGGAGGGGCAGGACCTCGCCGGGGAGGGCGCGAGTGGAGCTCCCTCTGGGAGGTGCGGCCCTGGAAGGACGGCAGCGGGGAGGGAGTCTGTACCACAGAGGCTGGGTTTGTCAGGGTCTTTAGAGAGACAGAAACACTGGGGACATCTTGTTGTTGTCTAGTCACTAAGTCGTGTCCAGCTCTTGCGACTCCGTGGACTGTGGCCCACCAGGCTCCTCTGTCCATGGGATTTCCAGGCAAGAATACTGGAGTGGGTTGCCATCCTCTTCTCCAGGGGATCTTTGCAACCCAGGGATCAGAACTGCATCTGCTGCATTGCAGGCAAATTCTTTACCCCTGAGCCCCCAGAAGGCCCATTAGAGACATACGTGTATATATATTTCCTATATATATATATATATATATATTTTTTTTTTCTCCTGTATGTATAATCAGAAGCCGGCTCATCCCATTATAGAGGCTGAGCAATCCCCTTTGGCCCTCCTTGTCTCTTTCTGCCCCTGTTTCCTGTTCCTTGCACCTGCCCCCATCCAGGTCTTTCCATGTATGGAGCCCCAGACCCCTAGAGGTCAGCTACAGTGGGAACATTAATCCACAGGAGGGCTGGATCTGTCCCACGTGTCACTGTCTATTCACCAGGGTTCTCTGTTCACACAGGTCAGTCACTACAAGCCTGAGTGTACAGCATCCAGTGTGCTGTGTGTTGCAGGGGAACGGATTCTAGGAGTGGAGCTCCCGGCAAGGGAGGCTCTTTGTTTCGACAGGCAGGGAGCAAGCAACCGATGACTCAGGGAGCTGTTTTCCTGCCGTTATGGCTCCTGAGTCTCCTCGGGTGAGCCTGCGTGCGTCCAGATGGGACGTTTTCTCATCCTTGCTGCAGCCCTCCCTGTATCTGCACACCTGCCTGAAGGCCACCACTTGCTCCTCCACTGGTCCACATTTATCCCTCCTCCAGCTCAGGTGGATCCTCCACCAAATAACCGAGGCAGAAGCAGGATGCCATGGCGCTCCCAGCCAACAGCTGCCGTCTCAGAGAGCAACAGAGAAAGGATCGGGGTGAGGAGGTGGCTGGAGGAACTTGAAAGCGAGTAACTGCCGAGTAACTGGGTCAGCTCCTTCACCTTGGTCTCAGCCCGTGACTTGCAGGGAGCCTCCAGGGACCAGGAGAGAAACCTCCGAGGGCCCAGGCGGGCAAGAAGTAGGAAATGGGGAGAAAAGCCGTGTCTAGGGTTCAGAGATCCACGACCGCATCCCAAGTCTCCCACTCGTGGTCATGTGACCCTGGCAAGTGCCTCAACCTCTCTCACTCTCAATTTCCTGTAAAGTAGGAATTTTAGTAATTTTAGTGTCTTCTCCACAGGGTTATTAAGGTGAAGAGTAACTAGACCTCACAGCCGAACGCACTGTACCAAAATAAACTGACTGGATCCTAGTTTGAAACTAATTGAGGGGATTTAAACTAATTGGGGGGATTTAAATGGGGGGATTTAATTGGGGGGATGTCTCTGCAACATCATCTGGTGTGGAGTACTTGTTCATTTCTTGGCACGAGGATGGTCCATACTGTGCTGAGTCATTTCAGTTGCAACCCCGTCGACTGTAACCCGCCAGGCTCCTCTGTCCATGGCATTCTCCAGGCAGGAATACTGAAGTGGGTTGCCGTGCCCTCCTCCAGGGGATCTTCCTGGCCCAGGGACTGACCTTGTGGCTCCTGTGCCTCCAGCATTGCAGGTGGATTCTTCACCGCTGAGCCCCAGGGAAGCCAATGGACCTCCGTAGAACACTATATTCATGGATGATAACATGCTAAAGTATTTAGGTACAAGTTTCTTGAGGTCTGAAGCTCATTCACGTGGTTCAACACCAACAGAAAGTACATTTGTGTGGAAAGAACCACAAAGCAAATATGATTATATGCTAACTGTTGGAGGCTCTGCAAGTGTTCATGTTCACTGGGTATGCTTTCCAGTTTTCCTTAATGTTTAAAATTTGTCGAAAATTGGCGGAGGGTGGGGGAGGAAGAAATGAAACAAGATATGTCAAGCATCCCGCCCAGCACCCATTCAGCAATGTTTATTCCATAAATATTCATGATATGTCACCAGGGGTAATGTCAGCAGAGAACCATAGAGGGGCCTGCCAGGTACTGTCCGGGGGATACGAAACAGTGGCTGCTAGAGGACTGGAGACAAACATTAAGCGACAAAACAAATATATGAACACGTCGGCCCAAAACAGTGCCGAGTGCTAGGAAGACAGTCACAGGTGAGGGACCGGGGCCCCGGCGGTGGGGGGAGTGCCACACTGGCTCGGGGGCCCCTGAGGAATGTGAACTGAAGATGGACTGTGCCAGCGAGCCAGCCGTGCAGAAACCTCTCCCTCCCCATCTAAGCATCCAGGGGCCCGGGGAGGGCTCAGGATGCCGCAGTGGGTGACATCAGCCAAGAGCCAGGGCTGGGCGTGTCTGCTCCTTCTCTGGGAACGGCCAGCTGTGGTTCAGTTTACACTCAGACAGGCCAGATACCATCAGCCTCCTGGAGCAGTGAGCTCTGTGGTTTGCCAGCAGGTGACAAGGGTACCTGCTGGGCCACTTCCTGGAACCAACTCGAGATCTGGAAGGGGCCTCAGAGGGAATCTCCGTGGCCCTCTTCACCGAGGCTGCCAAAGATACTTGTCAGCAACGCAGTGAACAAAGCGTGTTCAACCTCATTCACGCCTCAAGAAATGCAAGTTGAAATTCCACCCATCAGATGTGTAATGACTACGAAAATATCAAGTCCAATGAGAGAGGGACCATCATAACAGATTCCACAGGCATTTAAGGGAGGGACTTCCCCATGGTCCAGTGGCTAAGAATCTGCCTTCCAATGAAGGGGACATGGGTTCCATCCCTGCTTGGGGAACTAAAAGCCCACTTGCCCCAGAGCCTGCATGCCACAGTTAAGACCTGAAGCAGCCAAATAAATAGATAAAGTTTTTTAAATATTAAGGAAATATTGAACAATGTTTTGCCAATATATTAGAAAACAGGCATGAAATGGACAAACTCCTTGAAAAACACAACTTTCCCAAACTGACACGATGAAACAGAAAATCTGAATATTGTAGTCCTATATCTATTATAGAAATTGAATTTTTTATCAAACTTTTCCTACAAACTCCAGGCTCAGGCAAGTTTTACCAGCGAGTTTTCTTGCGCCTCCTGTATTGGCAGGTGGCTTCTTTACCACTAGTGCCACCTGGGAAGCCCCTTTGTCTCTAGAGAGCTGTGGAGCTGTGGAGCTCTTGGGAGCTGTGACAACTCCCAGCTCCAGCTCTCTCAGAATCAAGTGCCAAATTCCTGCAAGGGACAATCTGATTGGCCCAGCTGAGTCAGTGGCCGTGAACCGTCAGGGTAAGCTGTCCCCTTGACAGGGAGCCATCTGAACTGGAGACACTTGTATTGGTTTCCAAGGGTTGCTGTAACAAAGTACCACAAGCCCAGTGGCTTAAACAATAGAAATCTATTGTCTCACAGTTCCAGAGGCTGAAAGTCCAAGATCATGGCATCAACAGGGCTGGTTCTTTCTGAGGGCTGCGAGGAAGAACTGGTTCCAGGCCTCTCCCTGAGATCTGGTGGCTTGCCAGCAATCTCTGGCATCCCTTGACTCATAGGCACTTTACTCCAATCTCTGCCTTCGTGTTCACAAGGCGTTCTCCCAGTGTGTGTGTCTGTATTCACACCTCCCCTTTTCACAAGGACACCAGTCATATTGGATTAGGGGCCTACCCTATTGTGGTGTGACTTCATCTTAACTAATTACCTAATTTCAGATAAGGATACATTCTGAGGCTCTCAGGGTTAAGACTTCAACATGTGAGTTTGGGGCAAGACAGGGTTGTGGGACAAAATCCAACCCATGGCGCAGCTGTTATGGTCAAGGTCAGGAGACAGATCTGGGCTGGAGAGAGAGCTGGAGACTCCCTGACGTGACGAAGGATGCAGAGCTCTGGGAGCACTCAAGGAGGAGCAGTGGGGCAGTAAAGGAAACCCAGCAGAGTGTGGGGCTAGGAAAGCCACAGAGGCATGGGGCGTGAGGATGAGGCAATGATTGAAAATGGCGAGAGCTTCTGAGAGGTAAGAGGTACTGAAGGAGGTCTGCTGGGTCTAGTGATATATTAGGTTCTTGGCAAAGAAGGCTGGCAGACTAGCGAGGGCTGAAATAGACCGTAAGTGGTTTGGGAGTGCTTGGGATGTGATGAAATGGAGAGAGAGGGGGACAGTTCTCTTGTTAAAAAAAGTTTGGTTGTTATAAGGAAGAAATAGAGAAGGTGTTTGCTGGAAGGGACTTGAGGTCCAAGGAGGCATGTAAAGCTTGATCATGTTTAATGATGATGGGAAAGAACCAGTTGAAAAGGGAGAAACTGAAGACAGAGGACAGTCTTCCCTGGTGGTCCAGTGGTTAAGAATCTGCCTAGCAATGCAGGGGATATGGGTTCGATCCTTGGTGGGAGGACTAAGGATCCCACATGCCAAGGAGCAAATGAGCCTGCACACATCTCCACTATGGAACCACACACCACATCTGGAGAGTCTGTGCACTGCAACAAAATGATGTGACTGAAGATCCTGCTTGCCACAACTAAGTCCAAATGCAGTCAAATAAGTAAATATTAAAAAAATAGAGCCCTGGGAGCACTCAAGGAGGAGCAGTGGGGCAGTAAAGGAAACCCAGCAGAGTGTGGGGCTAGGAAAGCCACAGAGGCATGGGGCGTGAGGATGAGGCAATGATTGAAAATGGCGAGAGCTTCTGAGAGGTAAGAGGTACTGAAGGAGGTCTGCTGGGTCTAGTGATATATTAGGTTCTTGGCAAAGAAGGCTGGCAGACTAGCGAGGGCTGAAACAGACCGTAAGTGGTTTGGGAGTGCTTGGGATGTGATGAAATGGAGAGAGAGGGGGACAGTTCTCTTGTTAAAAAAAGTTTGGTTGTTATAAGGAAGAAATAGAGAAGGTGTTTGCTGGAGGGGACTTGAGGTCCAAGGAGGCATGTAAAGCTTGATCATGTTTAATGATGATGGGAAAGAACCAGTTGAAAAGGGAGAGACTGAAGACAGAGGACAGTCTTCCCTGGTGGTCCAGTGGTTAAGAATCTGCCTAGCAATGCAGGGGATATGGGTTCGATCCTTGGTGGGAGGACTAAGGATCCCACATGCCAAGGAGCAAATGAGCCTGCACACATCTCCACTATGGAACCACACACCACATCTGGAGAGTCTGTGCACTGCAACAAAATGATGTGACTGAAGATCCTGCTTGCCACAACTAAGTCCAAATGCAGTCAAATAAGTAAATATTAAAAAAAGAAACAAAAACAGATCACTGTGGTGCAGGCTCCTAAGCTGGTGCCCTGGCTATTTACCCACATGCCAGGCACACAGCCTGTGCTCCATAAATAGTGGTAAACTGAAACAGGACAGAGGGGACAAAATCCAGGAAGCAGGTCTGAGGGGCGGGCCAGGCTCTCACTCTGCTGCCCTGGGTCTCTCCACACCAGCGTCCCATGAGCACTGTGGTCTACAGCTCAAATTCAGGATGGAACCCTGAGTGCCTCTGAGTCTGGAGCCCAGCCTGGGTTGGTGGCTGTGGCCAGGGGAGCCAGGCCTTGGCGTCTCCCTCTTCACCGCGTCACAGCGAAACGTGTCATGTTTTCCTCGCTGACTCTCTCGAGTCAAAACACCTGGAAGATAAGAATCTTTTAATTTTTATAAACAATATGTGATGATCATCATCCCAGGTGAAGATATTTAAGCAGGAAAGCAAGTCAGGAAGCCTCCCTCTCAGCTCCAGTCCACGCTGAAAATGGAAGAGTGGTCCATCTCAGCAGGGACAGTGGCTGCCCCTGAGAGGTGACATCCAGGTACAGAAGACAGCTTTTTATATTTTATATACTTGTTGACTATTTTCATTTTTATAGTAATCTTTCAGTTCAGTTCAGTTCAGTCGCTCTGTTGTGTCCAACTCTTTGCGACCCCATGAATCAGCACGCCAGGCCTCCCTGTCTAGCACTAAAAAACCTTAATATTATTATATGCCATCTCGTTAAAAACTGAATTTTTATGTAACAATATACATATTTTCCAGTAGTCATGTACAGATGTGAGAGCTGAACCATAAAGAGGGCTGAGCGCCAAGTTGATGCTTTCAAACTATCGTGTTGGAGACTCTCAAGACTCTTGAGAGTCCCTTGGACAGCAAGGAGATCAAACCAATCCTAAATGAAATCAACCCTGAATATTCATTGGAAGGACTGATGCTGAAGCTGAAGCTCCAGTACTTTGGCCACCTGATGTGAAGAGCAGACTCATTGGAAAAGACCATGATGCTGGGAAAGGTTGAAGGCAAAAGGAAAAGGGGGTGGCAGAGAATGAGATGGTTGGATGGCATCACTGACTCAGTGGACATGAGTGTGAGCAAGCTCAGGGAAATAGTGAAGGACGAGGAAGCCTGCTGTGCTGCAGTTCATGGGGTCCCAAAGAATCGGACACGACTGAGCAACTGAACAACAAATACATACAATAAATACCTTCTCTTTCAAGAAAGTGGAAACATCGCAGATCAGGTTAAGTCTCCTAGACAATCCCTCCACCCACCCTCCAGACAACCTACAGCAAAACCCACTAGTATTATCACTTTGGTATGTATCTTTCCATATCTTTTAAAATTCACTTTCATGCTTATATATGTCCTCACATTAAATATATAGCCTGGGTTTGGAAGACATTAAATATAAAGTATTTTCATATTGTGTTTTCTTTTTCTCACAGTCATGTGTCTTCAGGGAGCTTCCTTTCTTGTAGTTTAACTGCCCTCCTAAGATCCTTCCCCTTCACCACCTCCTTCCTCCTTTACCCCGGGAGTAACAAGTCTGTGGTCTTTTCAAATGCTATTCCCAAGACCACTCCAGCAGAAGTCCCTGGAAATAGAGTTGCCTGGTTTCATGAGTAAAAATATAGGAGGCAGGGACTTCCCTGGCAGTCCAGTGTTTAAGACCCAACCTTCCGATGGAGGAGGTAGGGGTTCAGTCTCTGGTTGGGGAACAAAGATCTTGCATGCTGCACAGCGTGGCCAAGAAAAAAAAAAGGTAAATAAATACAATCACATCATTTTTAAAAAAAGAAAAATATAGGAGGCAGGTTAAATTTTAATTTCGGATAATGGAGCACTTGGGACGTACTTATCCTAAAAAAAAAAAAGAAAAGCTTTTATTTATCAGAAATTCGGATTTAACTGAGTGGTTTGTATTATATCTGCCAATCCTACCCTGGGGCTGTGCTCTGCCATGAATGCTAAATCCCAGTCAAGTCCTACTCTTTGCGACCCCACAGACTGTAGTCCACCAGGCACTTCTGTCCATGAACACTGGAATGGATAGCTATTTCCTAGGATTCATGAAGCCCTTGAGGGGGTTGAAGAACAGAGAGAGGTTACTCTGAAGTTAGTTGTTTGGTAGAAAAAATAGAAATTTTGGTGCTTCCTTTCAAATGAAGAATACT
>SJYX01022619.1:0-48341 GCA_006410675.1 Oreotragus oreotragus
AAAAAAAAAAACAGTAAAGGTAGAAAGTCAACCATATACAAAGCTAGTAGGAAGGTTAAAAGACAAAGTAGTAAAATATATCCATAATAAGGAATTAAGGAATACGCAAAACAGATATAAAATATAATGTAAAAAACTAATTATGAGGGGAGGAGAGTAAAATGCAGCGTTATTAAAATGTTTAAGGAGTCAGCAATTTAATCATATGTATGTGTGTATACATATATGTGTGTGTACACATACACATATATAGGTTCAGACACCTTATGGTAACCACAAACCAAAAATCTGTAGTACATGCACAAACAGAGGATTTCAAACATAACACTAAAAAAGAACTCCCGAAGTACATACAATGTAAATTGTTGCAGCCACTGTGGAAACCAGTATAGAAGTTCTTTCCTCCAAAATCTACAGATATTGACAGAACTACCATATGATCCAGTAATTTCACTCCTGGGTGTATATATATCTAAAGAAAACGAAAACATTAATATATATGTACCTCAATGTTCACTGCAGCATTATTTACAATAGCCAAGACTTTGAAGCAACCTAAATGTCCATCAACTGGTGAATAGATAAAGATATGTATAAATACAATAGAACAGTAGTCAGCCAAAGAAAAGAAACTTTGCTATTTGCAACAACATGGATGGACTTGGAGGGTTAAATTTGCTGAGTGAAATTTAAAGTCAGAGAAAGACAAATACTGTATGTTATTACTTTTATATATTATCTAAAAAATAAAACTAGTGAATATAACGAAAAAGTAACAGACTCACAGATACAGAGAACTAGTGGTTTCCAAGGGGGAGAGGGAAGCAGGGAGGGGCGTGATAGAGGTAGGGGATGAAGAGATACAGAGTTCTATGTATAAAATAAACAAGCTACAAGGTAATTGTTTACAGCACAGGGAATACAGCCAGTATTTTATAATAACTATAAATGGAGTATAATCTATAAAGCTTGAGTCACCAGGTTGTACACCTGAAACTAGTATTACTGTAAATCAACTATACTGCAATAAAAAAGAAAAAAAAGAGAGAGTATAGTAAACTGCTTTGAAGGCTGCTTCCACATTAAGATTCCTTTAAAAGCAACAGATGGAAGAGAAAAAGAGCTGGCCATTGCAACGTTACAAAAATCAATGTGTTTCTATTAAGGCAAAGAGGTTTTGAGAGATTTGCTACAGAAACTTACTGCCCCGAACCTCTAAAACCTCCCAAAGTAAGCCAATCCTCTTTAAATTTCTGAAGTAGAAACTGACCTGTAGCCGGGGAAGTGGTCTGTGATTGACCCAGCTGCCAGGCAGCAGAAGATAGGTTGCTTATGATTGTGGTAAAATGTCCCACCACGGTACAAGGCGAAAACTGCAGAGCTTTTGAAACAGCACTCAAGCGCTTGAAAGGTAATGGAGATTGGAAACACCTGTAAGATATGTATCACTTTTATTAAGAAATAATGATTGTACAATTCAAGATTAAAAACCAGGTGTCTGATGAGTTGTTTCAAAAGGCAGAAATTTGCTTTTTATAAGAAATCATGGTAAAAAGACTCATTCAATTTGTTTGGCAAAAACATTTTATTCACAAAATCTTGCTTTTCTCCATAACTCTCTGCTCAGATAACTCAGAAGGCTGGAAGCTGACATTTGATATTTACACAGCTCAAAATCTGAATACTCACTAATATCTTAGCTGTTCTACATACTCTACTACTGTCTAGCCACTGCCCCCCTCCCACCGCCATCTTTGTTCTTAAATCACAATATGAATGAAGAGCTCAGAGGCTGGATAAATCAAATCCCCATCATCCTTCCCCAGCCCCATGCCACATAATCTGTTACAAAATCCTACTTTAAAAATCATCCTCTTTTTGGGGAGGATGATGCCATTCTCTGGAATGAAAGCAACTAGCACAGAAATGACTTGTGATTGCAAGTGACACACAAAGAACATTTTTATCACGTTGGGGAATAATTACTGCTTCTCCTGGTTCACGGGAGTCTTCTTTACATCTCAAAAGCTATAAATATATCAATGTACCAAAGAATCATTACAACGTTTACTTTAAAAAGTATGAGTATTATCAATGGAGACCAAGCTTTCCTCCCCGCAACCCACCTATTTCTGGTACCCTTGCAGCTTGCCTTGATTGAAATTGAGGGCATTTGGTAGAACACTGAAGGATTTAAGTAGGTAAATCTCCGTGTGATTCTGAGGAGACAAAAAGACAATGAGCTTAAGGCATCAGCCAATGCAAACCCACTACACCAGCTTTGGAGATGTAAGGGACACCCCAAGCAGCCTACTCCAAAAACTTTTAAGCATCTTTAACGGTACCCTGAGGGCCTCTGCTTGCACTGAGCATCAAATGATGCAAGGTGCTGAATATGTAATGCTCTGCCCTCCTCCCACTGGCAACTGGAGAGCAGAAAGCAGCATTTGCACAACTCCCGGTGTGCATCCTCCCTTCCTTCTCTGGCTTAGAATCTCAGGAATGTTATCTTATTTGCTTTCTTGCTGACCTACTGATGAAGGGTGGGAATGGGTATAAGAACCAATAGAAGCTTTCTCAGAAACTTGAGGGAGTAAGAGATCTTGGCAAGGATTTATTTATTCATGAGATGCAAGTCAGATCCTGGTCCCTCCCTCCTCTGCAGTGCCCACTATAAGGAAGGCACTAGAGAGCACACACAACTATAGTGTCTCCCAGCCCAGCCTGGTACACACCACATGTATGCTAATGCTTATTATTAATTTTACTGTTTATACTCATTTCCAAAGGTCACACATCTGTAATAAAAATGGATTTTATCTATACTGACAGTTCTTTCACCCTAAGACTGAACTCTCATAGGTAACTTCCATGCGCATTTTTCAGGATAAAGCTATTGAGACCAAAATGCTCATAGTTCTAGCCAAAGGGAAACAAACTACAGCAAATGTAGGATCTTGATTTCCTATCTCCATGTTAGGGTGTCTTTCACCGTGCATTTGTGGAGATGCTCAGGTCTTTGCTACGTTGGCTTATGTGCTAGCCCACCAATAAGCGTGTCCGCCAGCCCAGAACTGATTCATTGGTTTACAATTACTCCTGACCTAATGCGGCCCACCTCCTCTCACCACAGACATTTGGCACTGTGAGTGAAGTCAGCTAGAGGTAGGGTAAAAAGAGCAAAAGATGAAAACTACTGCTTCCCAAATATAGACAAGAATGTGGTAGGATTGATAGGATTCTCCACCCCACTTTGAGCTGTAACAGTATATAAACATTTGTACATTAACCCTTCTTGTTCTTACTCATCTACACATACATTCGCTCTGCCCGATATTTGCATATGTATATATACCCACCCCTAGTATCACTGCTTAAAACAATATATAACAAAATACATGCTACACAGATATGTATATCCTATAAAAATCCACAAAAGACACCTAGAGGCCCCAAACAATAGAGGCATAAATAGATACAAGATTATAGGTGTCGCTCAGTAGAAAACTACACAAGTAACCAGAAGCTGCTGAAGAAACTGGAGGTAGGGGTTAGGATGTGAAAAAAAATATATGCAGAAGGGAGGAAAGGTGCTCAGGGAATGACACAAGCTATTATAATCCTTACAAAACACCAGGTAATCTTCCCAGAAGAATGGAAGGAGTTTGGTGAGGTTGGCAGAGATCAACTCAGCTTCTGTGTTTTTCTTCACTGGACGCAATGACCAAATTTCAGGTACTGTATTCACTTTGGGTAACTGTGCAGAAAGAAGGAAAAGACTATCTAGACTGTGTCCAAATACTTCAAAACTTGACAGAAACTTATTAAATGGATTGATGTTTCAGCTGGGTGAAAAAGAAAATAAAAGACCAAAAACAAATTCCTAATAAATAATGAAAAATCATTTATAATACAACAATGGAACTATGGTAAAGGATATGCAGACATTAAATGAAATAACTCAAATATCACCAATTTTCTCCTTTTGCCTCATTTATGACCCTGGTCAAGCTATGAAGTGAGTTCACAGGTACATTTGCACACACAAAACTTGTGTTTTCTAGCTAGTCATTTGCTATTTGATCTTTGCTCTAAGGGTAGAGTTTTGGATGCCTTAAAAATCAATCTCTTTTGTAAACAAACCATACCCTCTCTCTCTGGGGCACAAAATTACAAGGTCTTGATTCAGAGAAAGAGGAGAGCCATTTAACAGACATTTTTCTCCAGTTACAGATGAGCTGGATCCTCTATAAAATGGTTTATTTGCCCTTTTAACAGGGATTGAAATCAAGTTCAACCAGGATTGAAAAAAGTTAACCAAGGTGGGGAATAAAAAGTATTAACTAGGATCTGTTAGATGTATTTCCTTATATGCAACTACTGGAAAGAAAAACCAATTCCCAGGGCATTGTGTTCTTACATGCACTCATTTGGAGTGCCCTAAGCTATTCATGCCCATCCTCCTATGAATAAGACCAGCAGAAGTGTTTAGCCTGAGAGAAACACATGCTCCATAAGCCAGAACCTAAAACCTCAGGAACCCAGTTAAATGCTGTCTGTGTACATCAACACTGTTTCAGTTACTAAAAATTGTAATATTTCCCATCCACATTAAAAAAAAAAAGATACTATTTCATGTATAGTTATCCTGTCAAGACTCTAGACATGCAGCAATCAAATAGCCCCTGGGGACAGGTTCTTTTATTATACAGTAAGAAAAGTAGCTTTTGTTCTTAAGAGGCTATTTAACACATGGTATTTATAGCACCACCAGTCTGAGAAACTCTACACTGTTCAAAGAAATTAAATACCTTTTGAGTCCATGAACAAATTCACACTTAATTCAGCATCTTTTAGTATAGATTCTTACTGGCACAGCACAGCTGTCAATATCCAGAACGACAAATCGATCTGAAAACCCTGGGACTTAGGTGGAGAAACAGTATCCATACTGTATGTAACAAAAAACCCGAGGCAGCTTAACTGACTTCCCCCAAAGTGACCCAGGGTTTTTAGGACACTCATCTCAGGCCCCATCAGAGAACAGCTCCTGAAAATGGAATAAACACATCATACCCTGGGTGAGCCCAGGAGACCTGGAGAGCCACCTCTCGATTTAAGAACACAATCTGTGCCCAGCACAGAAGGAGAGGCCTCTATGTGCAAAAAGAGACAAGCTGGTAAGTCTGATGGACCCCAAAGCACATACCTGGTGAGATGATACAGGTCAGGGCTGTTGAAGGATGAGGAAATAAAACACCGACTTTCATGTTCTCCTCTCACCAGTGATCACAAACCACACAAAAGCATACACACCCCTACACACGCCACTCTAACACTGTTGTTCTTTCTCAAAATTATCCCATGGGAGGAAAACGAGACCTTTGAAATGATTAGCGAAAGGTGGGGGCAGGTTTCTACATATAAAAAAGTACACTCACCCCAAACCCAGCAAGAACATTAAGATGCCTTGATTAAAAAAAGAAAAACCTTCTATTTCAGATGTAGTTTGGCCTGATACATCACACCCACATGTACTGAATATATTGGTTTACCCATTAGCCTGACTGGTCATAACTCTGAAAAGAGTTGCCAGGCAGAGATGAACCTCTCTGATTACGCAGCATTTCAAAACTTAACCTCTCTCCCACATGGAACCCGCCCTGAATGCCTGGCTGGGTGTAGAGGCGGGACAGCCCGAGGCTCTCCGAGTGCCCTCTTGGCCAGTTTCTGCTGTGTCCTCCTGGCATCACCATCTAACCTTGAGGCTAAATGACTCAGACAACTGCGAGAAGACAGAGAGTAAAAGTCTCTCTTTCCCAATTCATATACGACTCTTCTTTAGCACTGTGCTACAGAGAATTGCTGCAGTAGAAAGCAAAAGGTATGAAAGCACATGACTGTCGCATAGAGGGAGAAAAAAAGGAAACATGTGGGAAAGGATTCCCACCAGTCTTGCCCCAGTGTCACCAGGGCACACAGGGACACCTGCTGCTTTCCCAACTCTCCGGAGAAAGTCCAGCCCCACTATCACCAGAGCCTCAGTTCTCTTCCTGCTGAGGGTGCCTGGAGCGTCAGACGGAAAAGTGGAGCTGTGGGTGGCAGGGTGGCAGAGCAAGGGGACAAGGCCCCAGGAGGAGGATGGCTGTTACAGAAGAGAATCATCAGAACAGGGAGAATCTTGTCTGAGACCATGGATATAAAACTAGTAGCTCTGGGGACTCAGAATTCAGTAAGCCAGTACAGTGCTGAATATTTTGGTAAACAAAACAGAAATAACAAATGAACAGGGCTACCCGATAGTCGAGAACCGTTCTCTTTTCTACTTCAAGGTAGAGGGGCTTCTACTCAGGGTCCACAAATGTGGGTCTGCAGAGCCATGAGAAATCTGAGAAGTCCCTCCCTCTGAGGATCCCCTGGTGCCCGGCGGGTAACTCAGCATTAACCAAGGTGAAACAACGGCCAGGCCGCAGCCCATCGGCCTCGGGTCTCTCTACTGCAGGTGGGCCTCAGTTCTTCTTCTCCTCCTTCTGAGGCTGGCCTTTGGTGGGCCCCAGGTTGTTCCACACCTCTGTGTACATGAGGGTCCCAATGAAGACAAACAAGGTGCCCAGCCAGTGCCACAGGGTGAAAGGGTTCTGGAAGTACAAGATGGAAAAGATGAGGCTGACGAACTTGCGCAGCGTCACGACGAGGGTGACAGTGAGGGAGGCGCATTCTGTGGTGAGAATGAAGACGCCCCGGATGCACACGTACCTGGGGGGGCCAGGTTAAGGCAGTTTTCTGTAAACAACCCGGAGATTAGCGGGAGAACCTTCTGGCAAGGTTTATGGCTTCAGCGTTCATGTTCCAGGAACCAGAAAACAGGGCGTCGGCCACGGCCGCCCTGAGGCGGCTCCTTGATAGAACACCCTACAGAATTCCTGTCCTGCCACACCATTTGTGGATCCTAACTTGAAGCTGCCTGAAAACTTCCTATGATAGTTATTTTGGATTTTTTTTTTATTCTTCCCATAGTTTACAGTGAAGGTCACCTCCCAAGTAATGACAGAAGGTAACACTGTCAGTAAAGCTAATCACATCTCCAAAAAGGAACTCTGTAGGGCAAGCATATGAGGTGACTTCAGAGGAATGAGGTCAACTACAATCTGTTCCATTGTTTCAAAGGCTCAAGGGTTTTTCTAATGGGCATACGGTGGTTCAAGGGCTTTCCCTGTGGCTCAGCTGGTAACGAATCCACCTACAATGTGGGAGACCTGGGTTCAATCCCTGGGTTGGGAAGATCCCCTGGAGAAGGGAAAGGTTACCTACTCCAGTATTCCAGCCTGGAGAATTCCATGGACTGTATAGTCCACGGGGTCACAAAGAGTCGGACATGACTGAGCAACTTTCAAGGTGGTTCAAAAGAGCCATTTTAAAATTAGGCCTTATTTAATTTGAAATTTCTTGCAGAATTTTGTGGCAGCTTGTGAAATATCCTAGGATACTGGAAAATTCCATGTAGAAATCATAGAGGATTTCTGTCACATACTAATTCTTAGTTACCCACTGACTTCTATCCCTCCACCCAGAGGTTTTCCTTCCTGATGTCTTTTGACTTACTGACCCTCCACACCACCAGCATCTCTTTGCCTCCCTCTCCCTGCAACAAAGGAGTTCACTGGATGGGCCTGTCTCCTACTTACTGCAGAACAGATCAGAGCAAAAGTGAAATTCATGTCGCTGCACCATTAGAAGAAAAAACATTTCTGTGGCAAAGTAGCATAGCAACGACCACATGGCAGACGAGTGCAAAGGATACTGAGTGATGACATTCATGAGGAGGTAGAACCACATGACGGGCACTGTCACACCAACGACTGGAACCTGATACAGTTCTGCAGAGATTGAGAGACAGTCGTATCACTGTGGACAGCTTATGTTTTCATCCCTTTAAACACAGTAACACAGATGAACATAGTAGAAATAGCAACGTTATTTCTCTTGCAAATAGACTTGGGTCATATACTTTACTTGCCTTGATGCCAGGCTACACTGTCCTCAAGAGTCATTACACTGGTTTCTTAAAACAAATTATATTTTAACTTTAAACTTTTTACCTTTCCCCTGACTAGGACCCCACTTTACAGAGAAAGATTGTGCGACACAGAGAGGTTCAAAATGATATGGTCTGAAGTATACTTAAGATACTTGTCTTGAGAGATAAGCCCTAAATAAATGCCATTTGGAAATATGTTCAATCCTACCAGTAATCAAAGAATTCTAAATTATTACAAGGCTACACCATTCTTGATCTATTAACTTAGCAATTAAACAGTTATAATAAATCCTGATTTGGCAAGGTGGTAGCCGAACTAGCAGCCATTCAGCGGGCGGCAGTATGAATTGGTGTTTTCAAAATCAGTTTCATAATAGGTACCGAGTGGTCAGAAAGGCACTGATTCTTATTCTCAGGAATTAGTCCTAGTTAATTCAAGAGAAGAAACAAGTTCAACATACATTGTGGTGGTGTTTATAATACAGGAAAAACTAAATGAGTCACAACGCCCAGTGATAAGAGCAAGGACTATGTACGCAAAGGTACTTTAACTAGATGTGACATTATACACTTGGTTAAAAAAAGAAATCACAAAGGTTATATACAGTCACATAAAACACACAGAACGAAAGTGAAAAAGAAAATGTAAAATTACATTTACACAAGGATTATGACTGTGTGAGAACATATGTAAATAGTGTCAGGACGGAAACTGGTAAAATGAAATTAGCTCGTGTGTAGGACAACAGAACTGTAACTTTCCTTCCTTGAAATACATCCTTATGTTTAGTTTTATATAATGAGGCTTGCACAATAAATATGTGGGAGGAAATAAAATATTCAAGATCAAAGAGAATAAGGACATAGTAATCCTTGAAGGATCAGTCTTTTTATACTGCTAAACTGTTTGGGAGGCTTGAATTATATGGGCTTCCCTGGTGGCTCAGACAGTAAAGAATCTACCTGCAATGTGGGAGACTCGGATTCAATCCCTGGGTTGGGAAAGATCCTCTGGAGAAAGGAAAGGCTACTCACTCCAGTACTCTTGCCTGGAGAATTCCATGGACAGAGGAACCTGTCCATGGGGTCACAAAGAGTCAGACGTGACTAAGCCACTAAAACTTTCACTTGAATTATACAGCATAACTGAGTAAAGTCTAACAAAGTGATGCTGAAACATGGTTAGTAAATGAACATTAATTTTCTTCTGCAAAAATAAAAATTTATATACATATAAATAATTTCTGAAATTCTACATCTGGACTAGTGGGAAATCCCAATAATTTAGTGTTCTATTGTCTTTGAAATACTTAGCAAGTGCTGAAATGAAAAGAAAGTCAACAAATGTTATTACTATATAATAACTTGAGAGATTCACTGTATCAGCTTGCTGGGGAAAGACAATCCATATGATGTAGAGTATTTAGACGGATGTTCAGTTTCCTTGCAAATAACAAGTTCATCTGAGACGAAAAAATGTATACTTAGGAATGGTTTTAAAGAAGTTGAAGGCAGACCTTGAAAGATTTTTTATAAAAATACCCATCCCTGTGACTTCTAGAAGGGGCATTCAAGCAACTAAATCAGTATCAATCTCAAGGAACTTGATAATGTATTTATTTCAATAGCACTTTGCTATATAGAACCTCTTAAGAGACCTTAGAAAACACTGGGTCAAAAATCAGCTATACGTCAATTATATCTCAATTTTCTTAAAAAGTCAGAACCAAATGAATAATTCAGAGCCTTAAAAACTTTCTCACATGCCATCATCACACACTTTTTTGCAGTCAAATGGGAGATACAACTTTGCAGACTCATAGAACAGTCAAACTTCACAACTTGTGACCAGATAGCAAGCAAATGTTTACTGAGCCTCTACTGTCATTCTACAAAACACACTTACCATTTTATAGGTCTGAGCAACATAAAGCCCTAATTTAAAAAATATTTGTTCCCTGTGTATTCATTTGTCTGTATAACACGCTCTGTCTTTTAGTAGATAATCAGATTGTATTGAGTTGACCAAAAAGTTTGTTCAAATTTTTCATTACATCTTATGGGAAAACCCGAAGGAATTTTGGGGCCAACCTAACATTGGTAATTTCTTTTAAGTTACCTAGCAATTATTAGTTAATGTACTAAACAGCCACTGTAAAAAGTAATAGCCAGCTTACACTGTAGACACCTGAACTAATTTTGCTCATTCTTGCGGCCTATCTACCCTGTTGTCATTTCTGTTCCTCCTTGCTTGGAGGCAGCTCGGCCTGTATCTATAAGCAGATGTGCCTTTCCTACAGAGAAGGAGGAACAAGAGGAAAGAAGCTGGACTGCTGTCCCACTTCTCATGGCTCCAGTCACTGCAGTATTATTACTATTTGTTTGCATTCTCAGATCATCATACATTCCCTATTCAAATGCAAATAGCACACAAATTCCAAAACAAAACAGAAAATTTGAAGATACTATCTTACTTCATTGGCAAATAATTGAGCAATGCCTGCAAAAGCTTTTGTTTCTGCAACCACTGATTAATGGCACTCTATTTCAGGAAGCTGGCATGGGGATGGGTGATCTGGATATGACAAAAACTGCAGAGGTGAAGTCACGAGCAAAACTGAGACGTTGCCTCTGAAACTGTCGGGTACTTCTACTGGATAACCGCAAACTCACCAGAATTATTGAACAGAACTGCATGGTCATAAATGTCAGAAGCCAAGAAGATGAAACCAGGAAGTGGAAGGGCATGCTAGGGGAAGAAACATTTCATGTAAATTTAAATGCAAAAACATCACAGCAGTATACTATAGCGTATCTTTTACAATGGTTGAAAGCAGCAGTATACTATAGCGTATCTTTTACAATGGTCGAAAGCTTTACAAGTTGTGTAAAAAGCACTATCATGGAGAAGGCGATGGCACCCTACTCCAGTACTTTTGCCTGGAAAATCTCATGGGCAGAGGAGCCTGGTAGGCTGTAGTCTATGGGGTCGCAAAGAGTCAGACACGACTGAGCGACTTCACTTTCACTTTTCACTTTCATGCGTTGGAGAAGGAAATGGCAACCCACTCCAGTGTTCTTGCCTGGAGAGTCCCAGGGACGGGGGAGCCTAGTGGGCTGCCGTCTATGGGGTCGCACAGAGTCGGACACAACTGAAGCGACTTAGCAGCAGCAGCAACAAGCAATATCAAGAAAAACAAGTCAGACTTGTTAAAAGTATCCAGTGCTTTCAATAGCCTCCCAGGTGGCACCAATGGTAAAGAACCTGCCTGTCAATGCAGGAGATGTAAGAGACATGGGTTCAATCCCTAGGTTGGGAAGATCCACTGGAGAAGAGAATGGCAATCTACTCCATTATTCTTGCCTGGAGAATCCATGGACTGAGGAGCCTAGTAGGCTATAGTCCATAGGGTCGCAAAGAGTCAGACACAACTTAAGTGACTGCGCACATATGCAGTGCCTTTTAAAGCACTGGATGCTTTTAATAAGTCCTGACATTGTATGGCATGATATCAACCCGTGAATTACAGTCTTGCCCCAAAGAAGCTGATGGCCATTACAAAACTAATAGAGGTAACATCCTTTCCTCAACAAAAGGGAATGGGAAATTGAAACACAGTCATTCTGCCCAAAGGATCTGCCTACATCTTACTATTTTGGAGAATGGTTAAACAATATAATGGATTTAAAAATTATACAGAACGTGAAGACGGATTTTAGGGAGTTCATGAAACTAATGGGAGAGAGACTAGAGGACAATATGAAGTCAGGGGAAAAGAAATGAAGACAGAGAGAGAGACTGAAGAGGAAGTAGAAACAACAGGTAAACAAACATTAAGGTGCCTGACACTCACCCACCTACCACCACCACCACAGTAAACATTTACTAAGGAATCACAGTAAACATTTACCAAGCAGTTAACCATGTGCCAGGTACCGTACTAAAAGAAACATGGGAACCAAACAGAATGCTGCTTTATTTTTTAAACTCCCAGCCACATACTGTAGCTACAATTAAGTATCTCAAATTGCTTGTTTGCAACTTCAGTTCAACAGGTTCACCGGGAAGGATTCCCTGAGGTTTTACTGAACCTGGAGGCAATGCTATCCCTGAGACTTGAGGAGCTGGGCGTTATCTCAACACAAATGAGTGGGGAGAGAGAAGAAAGCTAGAGAAGGTGGCTCTAGATCAACTTCAAACAAGAGGTGAAAGGGCATGTAATTAGCTAATTAAGCTCTCTCTCAAAGGAACAGAGCCTGTCTGAGCGGCTTACTCCTCAAACCCCCCCAGTTCTCCCCAGCTCCTGCCTGCACATCTTTTCCTTAGGCATAGGGCTTTTGGAACTTCTGTTCCCTTTCCAGGTTTCCATATTGGTTTTAACTTGATTTCATCTTTAGGAACATTGGGTTCCTAGAAGGGAATGGTTGTTCTTGGTTGGCAGACATATTCTGTTCACACTGACTAATAACAATCATTTCTTGTAGAGAACTATGGCAGGCTATTGAAAGTGCCAAAGTCAGTGGGCCCCAAAGCAGTTTACTGGATAATAAATTGATCCTTCAACTATATCACAAAGATGGCATATCATACTTGAACTAATATACTACAAAAACAACTCAGTAATTTTCCTTTTCCCTGGGTTCAAGAAATTGCTTACATTATAAAACAAAGCCTCCTTGGAGTGTTTCCCGAATTGTTTGTACAGAGTCTCTTGGAAAATACCCATCCTTGCAGACATCAGAAGAGCGAAAGTCAGTGCCCCAATGCCTGAAAAACAAACATGGAATTACAAAACGCCCATACTGGCTAACTTCTCAAAAAACATTTATTCTTTTCCTAAAAAAAAACAAAACATTTATTCAGTTCTACAAATATTACACACTAAACATGGACCATGTACGAAATTTAAAAAGAAATAAAAGTCAACCACCATATTACCATCCAGTCCTAAATAGTTTGCTATCTCTCCCTGTATATGTTACTTAGATATTGGGTTGATGAAAAGTTCATTCAGGATTTTCTAAGATCTTACAGATTGCTCAAAGGAGATTTTTGGCCAACCCAACAGATACTTTATGCTGAGATGGGATCATAATGAGTATATAATTTCATATCTTTTTCTTCATGATCTTTTTCCTGGATTTTCCTTCAAGTCATTTCATTAAAAATGTTTTCAAAAGTATGATTTAAAAACGGCATACTATTCTATCATGTGGACTGTACCATACTTAAATGTCTTACAAGAGGAGAATGGTTAGATTACTTCTAATTATTTCATCATTAAAATCAACATACATCCTAGTACATAAATCTTTAAACAAAACGTTGATTATTCCCTCAGGGAAAACTCTTATAAGGGGGATTACTGAGACAAAAGTTGAAGACATTTAAAAAGCTCAATACTTAATTTTTTGACCAGAGAGTCTGTGCCAATTTACCATAAACAATTTATATAAATATAAATTGCTGCCTTACTGCACCCTCAGCAGCAATGAGAATAATCACTATCTAGCCAATATAATAGACCAAAACAAAAAGGTACTGCATTTTGGTTTCAGTTTGCATTTGTTTAGTAAGCCAGTGAGGCTGAACCTAAGTTTGTTGAATATTAATTCTGTCCCCATGAATTGTGTGTTAACGTCTTTCATTCTTATTGGAGAAAGTATCTTCCTAATAGCTCATAAAGATCTTCCTGTGTTAAGACTAGTAACCTAAAGGGATAAAGCTGCAAAGTCAAGAAGCAAGGAGAATCCAGTTCTTTCACTGCTACTTTTCTTCCGTTTGGTCAGGCTCCATCTCTTATTGCTGTCACTGACTCTCCCTTCCTTATAGGATACAGCGAGGGCAAAGCTCTCTAGGAGTTGTTTGATTAATTAAACAAAGAGATATCTGTATTTTTAAAAATCACCCAGGAGATTCTGATGACCAGTCAGGTTTGGGAACATTGGCATGTGGAAGAGCTTATGAAGAAAAGAAATCTAAGATTTAGAAATGGGTCCTATGGAAATTTAGAGAGTCAACTGCTATAATGTGCCCTCCTTTTGTAGAAGCTTCTGCTCCAGCAGACAGATCATAAAGAAATGGATGACACTCTCATCGTTCCCAGAGAGTGTGATGGGCAACTAGACACAGACTTTTCTTTCTATACTAGTGGTAACCAGGAAAAACATTCATGTTGTAGAACACGCTACCGTGAACATAGACATTTTCTTTTTAGTTTCTTCAGCCCTAAGGTTCAGAGATATATAGTTAAAGGTGCCTCTCTCTTCCATGGCATAATCTGTTCAGTTGAAGCTTCTTGCCAAGAAACATATCCCTTAGGAGAAAACTCTGAAAACAGAACTGCAGAGGCAATTAGCTTTACTGTAATTACTGTACTTGCCTAGCAACCACCATGCAAATGCCTGGAATCCATCATTCTCAGTTGAGCTGGACTGGGAAGTCTAGGAAATAAAAAAAAACATACAGGGTACAGAGACCAGAACTACATGCAAGGGGCCTTGATACAAGGAAAATATATATGTTACCCATTTCCCTTCATAATTCTCTTTTGAAGATGTAAATCCTTGTATTACATGAGTACTTACATTTATTGTATCATTAATAAGTACCTGGGCATCCCTGGTGAGGAGTGAATAGAAATCATTTGTGAACAGACTCTTACCACCTGCTTCGCTGACATGAAAGTGCAAACAAATATCCCCACAGACACCAGGGCAATGGAGGTATATTTGAAGATACTGTATCTGCAAAAATAATAAAAAGAGCACAGATATAAATTTCCACATGATGCTGACAGTAAAGTGTGGTTCACGGAAGTACAGATCACCGAGACATGATCAAGGGGATCACTTCTCAGCAGAGTCCACGTAAGTCTGTGCGTGAAAGAATCAGGATACCGACTCGCTTCCAGACCACACCCTTTCTCGTGTTGTCCAAGACTTGGTACACCAGTAGACTGTTTCATCAGAAAACAAAAAAAGACAGATCAGGCACGGCAGTCCATTCTGCTCTTGCATCTCAATGAAAGCCTGACAGATCTTAATACGGAATTCCTGTTGCTTTTCCTGGTTTCTGGGGCCCAAACATAGTTTGAAGAGACACAGCCTGCAGAGGAAGGACAGGACAGAAGGACTACCAGGACAAGCAGCAGGATTCCACACTCAGAAAAGAATTCAACTGTCCCTTTTCAGGGGAGGGTGCTGTCTTAATGTCTCTGCATGACTTAAATATTGTTTTTAAATGTTGGCATAGTTGGATAAAGCGAGTAATACTAAACCAATAGGACTATTAGCAGGAATAACGGTGGCATTTCACATTAACTAAAATAGTATCAATTAACATCCCTCTCAGGCTCTTGGTGAAGCAAAAAGCTTCCGGCAACAATAAAAAGGTGTTAAAACCTTACATCTGAAATTTTCTACTGAAATATTTTGTATAGTTCTGGTCACAGAACTATATGCGTGTCAGAAAAAGGCCAAGGGTGACTAGGAACTGGCTAACGGGTGGGACAAGGAGCCAAAACCACCACTCTAGAGAAGAGGGCTGGGCGAGGAGACAGGCACCGCTACCGCAGTGCGTGGACAACGGGAACATTCCGTCTGCAGTTATCAGAGAGAGGCCGAACAATCATGAAGAACACAGTTACGGTGGAGAGAGGTTTGGTCTACACTGGGGAACACACTATAAGCTTGAAGGGGTGCTACTCAAGATAAGCAAAAGGAGATGCTAGATGACTAATCCATGATATAGATAGTTAGCTTAGAGAAGTTTCTGCTCTCTGGGTAGGACCTACTGGACTGAGTCAAAAAGAAAGAGAGATGACAGACTCAGAACAGGTTCTTAGGGAAAAAGGAGATGTTTGATAAAGTCCCCTGACATTTGGGGTATGTCAGAACATTAACGCATTCCTTTTATAGTAAGTTCTATATCCCTGCTATGCACCAAAATCAAAGGTTATAAAGACCACAGGTCTGTCCCAATGTGAATTTTACACTACCAAGAAGCACAGGGGTCACTTCAAAGGTAATGAGCCTGAGCTCATTATGCTTGAACAGAAGAGCCTAGAAAAGCAATCAACTAGAAGGGTGCTCTCATCGGGAATATATGAGCTTCGGGAGATAAAGAACTCATCACCAGGAGCCAGCAGGACAGGACAATTATCCTTTTTATGACCCAGTCCTTTTTACTTAAAAAACCCTAGGTTCCCATAGTGAATTGACAGTTACTTTCCAAGCTGGTACAGAGTTCCAGTACTAGGATTGGGTATGGACTACACTGAAAAGCTGGCACCAACTCACATTTTTGGTCCTAACAGTGAGGCTGAACTTTCCCTAAGAAACGTTCCGGCCTGTACGTGCTGTCTCTGCCCCTTGCCCCTCCTCCTTGGGTGTGAGGGGTGAGGCTCTGAACGAAGGTGAGACACAAATCCCTGGAAAGAGCATCCCAGGTACTGCTACTTTTTTTTAAAGATTGTTTTTTGATGTACACCATTTTTAAAGTGCTTATTGCATTTGTTACAATAGTGCTTCTGTTTTATGCTTTGGGGTCATGTGGGATCTTAGCTCAACCAGGGATGGAACCCACACTGCCCGAATTAGAAGGTGCAGTCTTAACCAGTGGACCTTCCGGAAAGTCCCTCATGTACTTCTGATACTTCCCAACTGTACTCAGACAGAGCTGCTCGTGATAGTCACAAACACCAGTCCTAAGACTTTTCTTTGCCTCTTCTTGGCCACTTGGGCCTTTGTTAGGAATCTTCTTTGTAATGCGTATGATTATTCCTTAGTTCGCTATATTGTATGCTTCCTAGGAGAGCACTGTCCCACAGAACTTTGGTAAATCTGGAAACGTTCCACACCTGGGCTCTCCAATATGGTTACCACTAGTCACACATGGCTACTGAACATTTAAAATGTGACTAGAGAGATGGAGAAACTATATATTTAATTATATTTACTTTAAAAATATATATTTTTTAAATTTATTTTACTTTACAATACTGTATTGGTTTTGCCATACATCAACATGAATCCGCCACGGGTGTACATGAGTTCCCAATCCTGAACCCTCCTCCCACCTCCCTCCCCATACCACCTCTTTGGGTCATCCCAGTGCACCAGCCCCAAGCATCCTGTATCCGGCATTGAACCTAGACTGGCGATTCGTTTCTTACATGATATTATACATGTTTCAATGCCATTCTCCCAAATCATCCCACCCTCTTCCTCTCCCACAGAGTCCAAAAGTCTGTTCTATACATCTGTGTCTCTTTTGCTGTCCTGCATACAGGGTTATCGTTACCATCTTTCTAAATTCCATATATACGTGTTAGTATATAGTCACATGTAGCCAGTGATGACCATGTGGGACAGTGAGGTTCTAGATCAACTGCTTCATAAGTTATTGTTGTTATTCAGTTGCGAAGTTGTATCTGACTCTCAGTGGACTAGCTTGCCAGGCTCCTCTGTCCATGGGATTTCCCAGACAAGAAAGCCTGGAGTGAGCTGCCCTTCCCTTCTCCAGGGAATCTTCTCAATCCAGGGATCGAACCGAGGGCTCTTGCATTGGCAGACAGATTTCTTTACCACTGAGCCACCAGGGAAGCCTGGCTTCACATGTTAGTATGGTACTAAAGATTTAATGACAAGAGTCTATTAATTCTACACAGAGAAAATGCTGCTCCAAAGACAAAGGTGGGGCCTCTTCCCTGATCCACTGCCTCGGGAATGGGCCTCACTGTCACAGACAGAACCAAGAATCAAGGCAGATGGCCAAGAGCAAACTTATCACCACTATGAGAAAAGGAATCCAGACAAAACTGTGGCTGGGGTGAACCTTCCTATATACAAAATAAAAGAGCACTGCTTACCTTTTTTTCAAAATGATAATTCCCAGAATCATGTTGGCAATTAGAGAACCCTGTAAAGAGAGACAACAATTTTAGTGCATGAGGGAAAGAAAATAATGTAATTCAAGCCAAATATGAAAATAGACAAGGGGGAGAAACAACTACAAAGATGGAGGTTAGGATCAATAACTAGTGAGAATCACTTGTTCTTAGGACAGCAAAAAGGACAAACTATAAAAATCTATCATAGAAAATAATAACACCTTTTAAAGATGAAATTGAGAATAAAAACGATCAGTTCCCAGTATGGTCACAGGTGAAGCTAGGGCTGGCAGGAATATTACAGACTTATTTTTGGCAGATTTTCTAATTGTTGTTTAGTTGCTAAGTCACGTCCGACTCTTTTGCAACCCCATGGACTGTAACCCATCAGGCTCCTCTGGGCATGGTATTCTCCAGGCAAGAATACTGGAGTGGGTTGCCATTCTCCTGCAGGGTATCTTCCCCACCCAGGGATTGAACCCAGGTCTCCTGCTTGACAGGAGGATTCTTTCCTACTGAGCCACCTGGGACACCCATATAATTCACAGGAGCCTTTAATAAGCTTCTCCTGAGCTGCTGTTCGACTGAATGAAGTTGTGCAGGGACCTCCCTATCCTCTCAAAAGGCATCAGTCAGCCAGCAAGTGTTTACTGAAAGTCTACTCTGTGTGCAATGCTCTGAAGGTCATCTTAGTTATTATAATCAGCTCTGGAAAGTTCCTTTAGGAAATCTCACATTTCATCTCACAAAAATCTCAGGCCACACAAAAAAGTTATATTCTAATTTTCACCCATTTTGCATTCCTCTACAAGCCTAACTATATTCCCCTTTGAGTTTCTCTCCTGTTCTTCAGGAAACACTGTCCTTATTTATACACAGACTAAACAAAGCTCTCCCACCATGCCTGAGGCAAAGATGAAAACCTCTGCTACTTCGGGAGAAACCCTACCTTTCTCAAAAATTTCCCTCTAGCTAATTATCTCAAGTCTCTGCTTTCAAAAAACAGCAGAAAAAAGAAGTAATCTATACCACATACTGAGTCTTCCCTGGTGGTTCAGATGGTAAAGCGTCTGCCTGCAATGCGGGAGACCAGGGTTTGATCCCTGGGTTGGGAAGATCTCCTGGAGAAGGAAACGGCAACCCACTCCAGTATTCTTGCCTGGAGAGTCCCCTGGGCAGAGGAGCCTGGTAGGCAACAGTCCATGGGGTCGCAAAGAGTAGGACACAACTGAGTGACTTCACTTTCACCTTCATACCACATACTAGAAGTAAATATAATTTTACAAAAGAAACAAAAAGTGATGAGAAAAAAGTTAAATAACATTCATAGCAAGACTGAATATAAAACCAACCTGAAAATTAAAGGCAAGATCGGTTATCTGGGGAAATTTTAACTTTTCTTTTATTAACTGCCTATAAGCTCTCTGATAAATGAAAGTAAACGGTCCACCTTCACATTTCTGTCTTTTTGCTTTCCATCTCAGATGAAATTCAGTTTTCATTCATCCATGAGACCTAGTCTTACACCCTAGACTTTATTCCTATAGGACCTTTGAATTGAATGGACCCACTTAACTTCATTTTCGAGAGGAACATACGCGAGTCTGCAGACTTACAGATCTAAAGATCATGTGCAGGGGCAGGGCGATGTTGAGATTCAGGGCGTAGTTGTTCACCACGCTGACAGTGAAGAACATGGCCACCATTACGGCGTAGCACCTGAGAGGCAGAGACAGCAGTTCATTATCACACAGGGTCCACAATTTCATGAAAGTCAAGCAGACTCGGAAATACATATTTTTGATTTTAAAAGTATTGCGCTTATCTTCTCTATGTTAAAAGATGGTAACACTATCACATGAAGTCAAATACCAAGGATATATGAAAATACTTCACAAAGCTAGACTAACACAGAAAAAGTTTGAACTATAGAATGTGATACTATTTTAATATTCTTCTATAATGATAAAAAAAACTTTAAAAAATTTAGGAACTCTAATCACTTAGATAAAGGGATAAATACAAATGAAAAAGTTTTATATTTGTATGTCCCTATTTTGAGCTAGAAAATATTTAAGATGACTTTCATATAAATCATCTTAAGCCATTTAAAATGCTTTTCTCTTTTGGTATGCTAAACATCAGCAATTTCATACGATTAAACCTAATATATTCAAAATGAGAAAAATTGTATTTGAAATATCAATTCACTCAGTTGTGTCTGACTCTTTGCAACCCCCAAAACTTCAGCATGCCAGGCTTCTCTGTCCATCACCAACTCCCAGAGATTGCTCAAACTCATGTCCACCGAGTTGGTGATGCCATCCAACCATCTCATCCTGTCGTCCCCTTCTCCTCCTGCCTTCAATCTTTCCTAGCATCAGGATCTTTTCCAATGAATCAGCTCTTCACATCAGGTGGCAAAAGTACTGGAGTTTCAGCTTCAGCATCAGTCCTTTCAATGAATATTCAGGACTCATTTCCTTTGGGATTGACTGGTTGGATCTCCTTGCAGTCCAAGGGACTCTCAAGAGTCTTCTCCAACACCACAGTTCAAAAGCATCAGTTCTTCAGGGCTCAGTTTTCTTTATAGTCCAACTCTCACATCCATACATGACTACTAGAAAAACCATAGCNGTGCGTGGACAACGGGAACATTCCGTCTGCAGTTATCAGAGAGAGGCCGAACAATCATGAAGAACACAGTTACGGTGGAGAGAGGTTTGGTCTACACTGGGGAACACACTATAAGCTTGAAGGGGTGCTACTCAAGATAAGCAAAAGGAGATGCTAGATGACTAATCCATGATATAGATAGTTAGCTTAGAGAAGTTTCTGCTCTCTGGGTAGGACCTACTGGACTGAGTCAAAAAGAAAGAGAGATGACAGACTCAGAACAGGTTCTTAGGGAAAAAGGAGATGTTTGATAAAGTCCCCTGACATTTGGGGTATGTCAGAACATTAACGCATTCCTTTTATAGTAAGTTCTATATCCCTGCTATGCACCAAAATCAAAGGTTATAAAGACCACAGGTCTGTCCCAATGTGAATTTTACACTACCAAGAAGCACAGGGGTCACTTCAAAGGTAATGAGCCTGAGCTCATTATGCTTGAACAGAAGAGCCTAGAAAAGCAATCAACTAGAAGGGTGCTCTCATCGGGAATATATGAGCTTCGGGAGATAAAGAACTCATCACCAGGAGCCAGCAGGACAGGACAATTATCCTTTTTATGACCCAGTCCTTTTTACTTAAAAAACCCTAGGTTCCCATAGTGAATTGACAGTTACTTTCCAAGCTGGTACAGAGTTCCAGTACTAGGATTGGGTATGGACTACACTGAAAAGCTGGCACCAACTCACATTTTTGGTCCTAACAGTGAGGCTGAACTTTCCCTAAGAAACGTTCCGGCCTGTACGTGCTGTCTCTGCCCCTTGCCCCTCCTCCTTGGGTGTGAGGGGTGAGGCTCTGAACGAAGGTGAGACACAAATCCCTGGAAAGAGCATCCCAGGTACTGCTACTTTTTTTTAAAGATTGTTTTTTGATGTACACCATTTTTAAAGTGCTTATTGCATTTGTTACAATAGTGCTTCTGTTTTATGCTTTGGGGTCATGTGGGATCTTAGCTCAACCAGGGATGGAACCCACACTGCCCGAATTAGAAGGTGCAGTCTTAACCAGTGGACCTTCCGGAAAGTCCCTCATGTACTTCTGATACTTCCCAACTGTACTCAGACAGAGCTGCTCGTGATAGTCACAAACACCAGTCCTAAGACTTTTCTTTGCCTCTTCTTGGCCACTTGGGCCTTTGTTAGGAATCTTCTTTGTAATGCGTATGATTATTCCTTAGTTCGCTATATTGTATGCTTCCTAGGAGAGCACTGTCCCACAGAACTTTGGTAAATCTGGAAACGTTCCACACCTGGGCTCTCCAATATGGTTACCACTAGTCACACATGGCTACTGAACATTTAAAATGTGACTAGAGAGATGGAGAAACTATATATTTAATTATATTTACTTTAAAAATATATATTTTTTAAATTTATTTTACTTTACAATACTGTATTGGTTTTGCCATACATCAACATGAATCCGCCACGGGTGTACATGAGTTCCCAATCCTGAACCCTCCTCCCACCTCCCTCCCCATACCACCTCTTTGGGTCATCCCAGTGCACCAGCCCCAAGCATCCTGTATCCGGCATTGAACCTAGACTGGCGATTCGTTTCTTACATGATATTATACATGTTTCAATGCCATTCTCCCAAATCATCCCACCCTCTTCCTCTCCCACAGAGTCCAAAAGTCTGTTCTATACATCTGTGTCTCTTTTGCTGTCCTGCATACAGGGTTATCATTACCATCTTTCTAAATTCCACATATACGTGTTAGTATATAGTCACATGTAGCCAGTGATGACCATGTGGGACAGTGAGGTTCTAGATCAACTGCTTCATAAGTTATTGTTGTTATTCAGTTGCGAAGTTGTATCTGACTCTCAGTGGACTAGCTTGCCAGGCTCCTCTGTCCATGGGATTTCCCAGACAAGAAAGCCTGGAGTGAACTGCCCTTCCCTTCTCCAGGGAATCTTCTCAATCCAGGGATCGAACCGAGGGCTCTTGCATTGGCAGACAGATTTCTTTACCACTGAGCCACCAGGGAAGCCTGGCTTCACATGTTAGTATGGTACTAAAGATTTAATGACAAGAGTCTATTAATTCTACACAGAGAAAATGCTGCTCCAAAGACAAAGGTGGGGCCTCTTCCCTGATCCACTGCCTCGGGAATGGGCCTCACTGTCACAGACAGAACCAAGAACCAAGGCAGATGGCCAAGAGCAAACTTATCACCACTATGAGAAAAGGAATCCAGACAAAACTGTGGCTGGGGTGAACCTTCCTATATACAAAATAAAAGAGCACTGCTTACCTTTTTTTCAAAATGATAATTCCCAGAATCATGTTGGCAATTAGAGAACCCTGTAAAGAGAGACAACAATTTTAGTGCATGAGGGAAAGAAAATAATGTAATTCAAGACAAATATGAAAATAGACAAGGGGGAGAAACAACTACAAAGATGGAGGTTAGGATCAATAACTAGTGAGAATCACTTGTTCTTAGGACAGCAAAAAGGACAAACTATAAAAATCTATCATAGAAAATAATAACACCTTTTAAAGATGAAATTGAGAATAAAAACGATCAGTTCCCAGTATGGTCACAGGTGAAGCTAGGGCTGGCAGGAATATTACAGACTTATTTTTGGCAGATTTTCTAATTGTTGTTTAGTTGCTAAGTCACGTCCGACTCTTTTGCAACCCCATGGACTGTAACCCATCAGGCTCCTCTGGGCATGGTATTCTCCAGGCAAGAATACTGGAGTGGGTTGCCATTCTCCTGCAGGGTATCTTCCCCACCCAGGGATTGTACCCAGGTCTCCTGCTTGACAGGAGGATTCTTTCCTACTGAGCCACCTGGGACACCCATATAATTCACAGGAGCCTTTAATAAGCTTCTCCTGAGCTGCTGTTCGACTGAATGAAGTTGTGCAGGGACCTCCCTATCCTCTCAAAAGGCATCAGTCAGCCAGCAAGTGTTTACTGAAAGTCTACTCTGTGTGCAATGCTCTGAAGGTCATCTTAGTTATTATAATCAGCTCTGGAAAGTTCCTTTAGGAAATCTCACATTTCATCTCACAAAAATCTCAGGCCACACAAAAAAGTTATATTCTAATTTTCACCCATTTTGCATTCCTCTACAAGCCTAACTATATTCCCCTTTGAGTTTCTCTCCTGTTCTTCAGGAAACACTGTCCTTATTTATACACAGACTAAACAAAGCTCTCCCACCATGCCTGAGGCAAAGATGAAAACCTCTGCTACTTCGGGAGAAACCCTACCTTTCTCAAAAATTTCCCTCTAGCTAATTATCTCAAGTCTCTGCTTTCAAAAAACAGCAGAAAAAAGAAGTAATCTATACCACATACTGAGTCTTCCCTGGTGGTTCAGATGGTAAAGCGTCTGCCTGCAATGCGGGAGACCAGGGTTTGATCCCTGGGTTGGGAAGATCTCCTGGAGAAGGAAACGGCAACCCACTCCAGTATTCTTGCCTGGAGAGTCCCCTGGGCAGAGGAGCCTGGTAGGCAACAGTCCATGGGGTCGCAAAGAGTAGGACACAACTGAGTGACTTCACTTTCACCTTCATACCACATACTAGAAGTAAATATAATTTTACAAAAGAAACAAAAAGTGATGAGAAAAAAGTTAAATAACATTCATAGCAAGACTGAATATAAAACCAACCTGAAAATTAAAGGCAAGATCGGTTATCTGGGGAAATTTTAACTTTTCTTTTATTAACTGCCTATAAGCTCTCTGATAAATGAAAGTAAACGGTCCACCTTCACATTTCTGTCTTTTTGCTTTCCATCTCAGATGAAATTCAGTTTTCATTCATCCATGAGACCTAGTCTTACACCCTAGACTTTATTCCTATAGGACCTTTGAATTGAATGGACCCACTTAACTTCATTTTCGAGAGGAACATACGCGAGTCTGCAGACTTACAGATCTAAAGATCATGTGCAGGGGCAGGGCGATGTTGAGATTCAGGGCGTAGTTGTTCACCACGCTGACAGTGAAGAACATGGCCACCATTACGGCGTAGCACCTGAGAGGCAGAGACAGCAGTTCATTATCACACAGGGTCCACAATTTCATGAAAGTCAAGCAGACTCGGAAATACATATTTTTGATTTTAAAAGTATTGCGCTTATCTTCTCTATGTTAAAAGATGGTAACACTATCACATGAAGTCAAATACCAAGGATATATGAAAATACTTCACAAAGCTAGACTAACACAGAAAAAGTTTGAACTATAGAATGTGATACTATTTTAATATTCTTCTATAATGATAAAAAAAACTTTAAAAAATTTAGGAACTCTAATCACTTAGATAAAGGGATAAATACAAATGAAAAAGTTTTATATTTGTATGTCCCTATTTTGAGCTAGAAAATATTTAAGATGACTTTCATATAAATCATCTTAAGCCATTTAAAATGCTTTTCTCTTTTGGTATGCTAAACATCAGCAATTTCATACGATTAAACCTAATATATTCAAAATGAGAAAAATTGTATTTGAAATATCAAGTCACTCAGTTGTGTCTGACTCTTTGCAACCCCCAAAACTTCAGCATGCCAGGCTTCTCTGTCCATCACCAACTCCCAGAGATTGCTCAAACTCATGTCCACCGAGTTGGTGATGCCATCCAACCATCTCATCCTGTCGTCCCCTTCTCCTCCTGCCTTCAATCTTTCCTAGCATCAGGATCTTTTCCAATGAATCAGCTCTTCACATCAGGTGGCAAAAGTACTGGAGTTTCAGCTTCAGCATCAGTCCTTTCAATGAATATTCAGGACTCATTTCCTTTGGGATTGACTGGTTGGATCTCCTTGCAGTCCAAGGGACTCTCAAGAGTCTTCTCCAACACCACAGTTCAAAAGCATCAGTTCTTCAGGGCTCAGTTTTCTTTATAGTCCAACTCTCACATCCATACATGACTACTAGAAAAACCATAGCTTTGACTAGATGGACCTTTGTTGGCAAAGTAATGTCTCTGCTTTTTAATATGTTGTCTAGGTTGGTCATAGATTTTCTTCCAAGGAGCAAAAGTCTTTTAATTTTATGGCTGTAGGCACCATCCGCAGTGATTTTGGAGAAATAAGGTCTCCAAAAAAATAAGGTCTGTCATTGTTTCCCCATCTATTTGCCACAAAGTGATGGGACCGGATACCATGATCCTAATTTTCTGAATGCTGGGTTTTAAGCCAACTTTTTCACTCTCCTCTTTCACTTTCATCAAGAGGCTCTTTAGTTTTTCTTTGCTTTCTGCCATAAGATTGGTGTCATCTGTGTATCTGAGGTTATTGCTATTTCTCCCAGCAATCTTGATTCCAGCTTGTGTTTCATCCACCCTGGCATTTTGCATGATGTACTCTGCATATAAGTTTAATAAGCAGGGTGACAATATACAGTCTTCACGTACTCCTTTCCCAAATTGGAACCAGTCTGTTGTTCCATGTCTGGTTTTAACTGTTGCTTCTTGATCTGCATACAGATTTCTCAGGAGGCATTAAAGGTGGTCTGGTATTCCCATCTCTTTAAGAATTTTCCACAGTTTGTTGTAATCCACACAGTCAAAGGCTTTGGCGTATCAATAAAGCAGAAGTAGATGTTTTTCTGGAACTCTCTTGCTTTTTCTGTGATCCAATGAATGTTGGCAATTTGATTTCTGGTTCCTCTGCGTTTTTTAAACCCAGCCTGAACATCTAGATGTTCTTGGTTCATGGACTGTTGAAACCTCGCTTGGAGAATTTTGAGCATTACTTTGCTAGCATGTGAGATGAGTGCAATTATGTGTTTGTTTGAGCATTCTTTGGCATTGCCTTTCTTTGGGATTGGAATGAAAACTGACCTTTTCCAGTCCTGTGGCCACTGCTGAGTTTTCCAAATTTGCTGGCATACTGAGTGCAGCAATTTCACAACATCATCTTTTAAGATGTGAAATAGATCAATTGGAATTCCATCACCTCCACTAGTTTTGTTCATATTTGAAGTACTGGGTTGGCCAAAAAGTTTGTTTGGGTTTTTTTTTTTTTTTGCAAGATGTTACAGAAAAACCTGAATGAACTTTACGACCAACCCAAAGCAGAGCTAAAGAATTCAGGGCAAACGTGAACAAGTGGTTCCATATTCTTCAGAAGTGTCGGAAGTCTCTGAGCACAGAATCCCATCCTTTTACCCCTTTACATCTGGAGAATGTAACAGACTGAGTCTCAAGTTACTTTCCCTAACAAGAACCAGTACAGTGTTCCTGGTGAGGTAGAGGGCTCTCTGCCCTCATAGGCAGCCATGCCAGGGCAACATTAATCCAGTCTGGGAAGTTTGAAGAGCTTTACAATGAATGCAGAACCCAGTAATACACACATGCAAAGTTACTGCTGAGAGCAATTTCACAGCTTCTGAATAATAAACTGTTAGTGATTTTTTTGTCCAATTTTCCTTGTCCTGTCTTGAAAAGATGCCATTTGGAGATAGAGTTCATCAAGTTCTTTCAGGATAATTAATTCCAATCATTCCACCTCACTGCCTACATATTGCACTGCCTAGAAATTGCTTGTGGGGATGAATGACATGAGCAAGATTTTGATTATGCCTTCACAGATAGAAAATAAAACAGCCAGCAAAAACTGCACACATGGGAGCATGGTTGTTAGGGCAAGTTCATGGGGAGCCTCCAAAGGCAGGTTCGGGAGTTTGGGCTTCACTCTGAGTCCAGTGGTGAACCCTGAGTGCTTGTGAGGGTGGGTGCTACGATACAACGGTAGGAAGCTGACATGGAGGGATGAACCGGTGATGGGCAGGAGGCCAGCCTGCTAGGCTATTAGGATAAAAGTTATGGGCTGAGTGAAAATGTTCTTGAGCTATGCTACTGGCTGCCAGAGGAGAAAGAAATAGTGGAAGGAGGAGGAGGAGAAGGACCCGAGGAATAAAAACAGGTCGGGGCGCCTACTCTGATGTAAATGCTGGTCTTTGGAAGAGAAAGTTTTATACAGATACTAAAGCCACTGGGGGATGGGGGTATTTATCTGACTAAATACTCACAACTGGATGGATTACACTTTGTTTTTGTGTACATGTATCTTTTTAATTTACTTGAACAACAGGACCTAATGTATAGCACAGGGAACTCTACTCAATATTCTGTAATAGCCTATACAGGAAAAGAATCTGAAAAAGAATAGATATATGTATAGGTATAACTGAATCACTTTGCTGTACACCTGAAACAAATACACTGTTAATCAACGCCACCCCAATATACAATAAAAATCAAATTAAAAAATAATAAATACACTTTGATTTCAAGTATCTCACAGCAAGAACGCTGTTTTTCAATACAGTGTTTATTATAAGATCTGCCCTGTTTGTATCTGGCCCCATGAGTATAATTACACAAATTTGGACTCATGGATGGAGGTTTGGAAATAAGAATCTTACCTTTGCTTGCCATTCATTTTGTTTTGATTGAGGTGAAATTCACATAACAGAAAACCAACCATTTTACAGTGAACAATTCAGTGGTATTTAGTATTATGTTGGCCAAAAAGTTTGTTTGGGTTACAGAAAAACCAACCCAACATATTACAATATATTATGTAACTACCACCTCCATCTCCAAAAGCCATTAGTTTTTAAAAAAGTAACAATTTTTTTTTTTTTTTTTGCAAGATGTTACAGAAAAACCTGAATGAACTTTACGACCAACCCAAAGCAGAGCTAAAGAATTCAGGGCAAACGTGAACAAGTGGTTCCATATTCTTCAGAAGTGTCGGAAGTCTCTGAGCACAGAATCCCATCCTTTTACCCCTTTACATCTGGAGAATGTAACAGACTGAGTCTCAAGTTACTTTCCCTAACAAGAACCAGTACTGTGTTCCTGGTGAGGTAGAGGGCTCTCTGCCCTCATAGGCAGCCATGCCAGGGCAACATTAATCCAGTCTGGGAAGTTTGAAGAGCTTTACAATGAATGCAGAACCCAGTAATACACACATGCAAAGTTACTGCTGAGAGCAATTTCACAGCTTCTGAATAATAAACTGTTAGTGATTTTTTTGTCCAATTTTCCTTGTCCTGTCTTGAAAAGATGCCATTTGGAGATAGAGTTCATCAAGTTCTTTCAGGATAATTAATTCCAATCATTCCACCTCACTGCCTACATATTGCACTGCCTAGAAATTGCTTGTGGGGATGAATGACATGAGCAAGATTTTGATTATGCCTTCACAGATAGAAAATAAAACAGCCAGCAAAAACTGCACACATGGGAGCATGGTTGTTAGGGCAAGTTCATGGGGAGCCTCCAAAGGCAGGTTCGGGAGTTTGGGCTTCACTCTGAGTCCAGTGGTGAACCCTGAGTGCTTGTGAGGGTGGGTGCTACGATACAACGGTAGGAAGCTGACATGGAGGGATGAACCGGTGATGGGCAGGAGGCCAGCCTGCTAGGCTATTAGGATAAAAGTTATGGGCTGAGTGAAAATGTTCTTGAGCTATGCTACTGGCTGCCAGAGGAGAAAGAAATAGTGGAAGGAGGAGGAGGAGAAGGACCCGAGGAATAAAAACAGGTCGGGGCGCCTACTCTGATGTAAATGCTGGTCTTTGGAAGAGAAAGTTTTATACAGATACTAAAGCCACTGGGGGATGGGGGTATTTATCTGACTAAATACTCACAACTGGATGGATTACACTTTGTTTTTGTGTACATGTATCTTTTTAATTTACTTGAACAACAGGACCTAATGTATAGCACAGGGAACTCTACTCAATATTCTGTAATAGCCTATACAGGAAAAGAATCTGAAAAAGAATAGATATATGTGTAGGTATAACTGAATCACTTTGCTGTACACCTGAAACAAATACACTGTTAATCAACGCCACCCCAATATACAATAAAAATCAAATTAAAAAATAATAAATACACTTTGATTTCAAGTATCTCACAGCAAGAACGCTGTTTTTCAATACAGTGTTTATTATAAGATCTGCCCTGTTTGTATCTGGCCCCATGAGTATAATTACACAAATTTGGACTCATGGATGGAGGTTTGGAAATAAGAATCTTACCTTTGCTTGCCATTCATTTTGTTTTGATTGAGGTGAAATTCACATAACAGAAAACCAACCATTTTACAGTGAACAATTCAGTGGTATTTAGTATTATGTTGGCCAAAAAGTTTGTTTGGGTTACAGAAAAACCAACCCAACATATTACAATATATTATGTAACTACCACCTCCATCTCCAAAAGCCATTAGTTTTTAAAAAAGTAACAACAATATCACTCTTACCATATTTGGTTACCATCATGAGGATAACACACATAAGTACTGAAAAACTGGTTATCACACTAGGCCTTTAACTGACCACGTGCCAGACACAGAAGATACACAGACACACACATAAATGAGTTATTTTAAGTGTTGTGGCAGGAATTGTATTCTAAAAATAGGCTCCCTGCACATATTAAGTTCAGAAAATGAATTATTCTACTGATATCTTTGATATAAATCTTAGAAAAGGATGCCTCACATTCCTTTTATATGGTTACAAGAAGAATAGCTGTTAAGTTTTTTAAAGGCGCTAAAAGAAGACTTCAACGTGCCATACCTTATTGGGATAGCCGGACGCTTCCTTCCCAAATCAGCCTCAAAGAGGAAGCCTTCCACAGCGATAAATAAAAACTGTGCAAATGTCACAATGTTCCCACATCCTGGATGTTTCCTATGGAGTAGATAACAGAAAGAAGAAAAAAAAAGCACAGAAAACTGAGCTAAAGGGCATTAAGACTTGTTTTGCTGGTAGTTCAGAATAACAGGGAAGATGGCTTTCTATTACCCACTGTCTGTCTTTATCTGAGTTTTCATATCCCGTGGATCTCACACACACAACAACAGACCCACAGAGAAGAACATCAGCTTTCTTCCTTCACTCTTCGAGGGTGTAGCAGGGCAGGGGGAAGAACCACTCTGATAATGCTCATTCCCAGAACTATGATACAACTTTCCCAGAGAACTGTAGGAAGTTGGTCATAGGTTCTCACTGGGATCCTCACTTAACCAAGAGGGCTTTAGTCCAGATCCTTGTCAGCTTGGACACAAAGTCCAGGGACAGAAATATGCTCAGGTCTTCTGTAATGTTTTAGCTTCCCTGTGGCTCAGCTGGTAAAGAGTCCACCTGTAATGCGGGAGACATGGGTTCAATCCCTGGGTCGGGAAGATCTCCTGGAGACATGAAAGGCTACCCACTCCAGTATTCTGGCCTGGAGAATTCCATGGACTGGATAGTCCATGGGGTCACAAAGTGACATGACTGAGCCACTTTCACTTTGACCTGTAATGTTTACATATCCTCCCGACAATCAAAGACTCCTGTCCAGTGCTGACCACAAGAACACTACCTTAGACAGAGACCCGATGAGGGCCACAACTGGTTGTGCAAAGAGGGATGCGGAATCTTACTCTTTTTCTAAGTATAAAGCACAGGATAAACATACAGCATGTAAGTCCATTTATAGTGCATCCGCAGAGGGATGACTGGGGGGGGGGGAAATGCCTACAAAGGGTCTTTTGTGTGCATTGGGGGAGGGGCAATGATGATGGCAAGACCAAGGAGCACTGCTACAGTCTGCCAGTCTCCACCATGCTTAACACAAATGTACTAGGCACTCAACGGACAGCCCTGGAACTCACTGGAACCTCTTCAGTCATCTCTGTAAGGGCTGGGCAATCTTCCACAGTGACGCTTAGGCACAAATCTACAAGGTAGTAAAATTCTCTGACATCCCTCCTGAGGCACTTTGTGCAAGTTAGTTGCTTGATATGTGTGGTTTGTTTTCAGCTTCATTTAGCATCGTGCAGTGCTGCCCCATCACTGGAAGGACAGAGTGAGCAGTTGTCTTTGTTTTCCTGAGTCCTCCACAGTCCTCACGTTACCATTATTCCCATGTTATGAAACAGAGCCTCCCGATTCTGTATCCACATCTTAACCAAAGACATTTACTCAAGCCTAGTGATTAGAGGGATTTAACAATTATCATATATTAAAATAATGTTATTTATTAACAACTCCATTCTCTACTGGTGGTGTGTGTGTGTGCTCAGTTACTCAATAGTGTCCTACTCCCTGACCCCCTATGGACTGTAGCCCACCAGGCTCCTCTGTCCACGGGATTCTCCAGGCAAGAATACTGGAGTGGGTTGCCATGCCCTCCTCCAGGGGATCTTCCTGACACAGGGTTTGAACCCACATCTCCTGCACCTACTTCATTGCAGGTGGATTCTTTACTGCTGAGACACCAGGGAAGCCCCTATTGGTGGTATTAATATTAAAATAGCAATCCTAAGGAGCTCATTCTTAAACTCACTAAATAAAAACAGCGATGCCAAGCGTAAGCCATTCCCGTATGGAGCTGTGCTTTCCGTCTGAAGCAGGGCTGCTGCTCCTCTCTAGGGCCTACTGCTTATGAAGGTCTCCTTGAAAACTATGCTCTGTATTCAATGACCTCTTTTGGCACTCCTTATGTTTGAGGGACAGGGCGAAACATTGCAGGAATTCATACATAATCATGTAAGTCATTTCCCTCATTCAAGGAACTAATCAAGACTATGAGCCTAAATATAAGTGACAGGAAAGGGAACTTTAGCTTTAGCACAATGCTCTTCAACTCCGGCTGAAATGNCTCTTATACACATCTAGATGTGTATAAGAGACAGCATTAAAGGTGGTCTGGTATTCCCATCTCTTTAAGAATTTTCCACAGTTTGTTGTAATCCACACAGTCAAAGGCTTTGGCGTATCAATAAAGCAGAAGTAGATGTTTTTCTGGAACTCTCTTGCTTTTTCTGTGATCCAATGAATGTTGGCAATTTGATTTCTGGTTCCTCTGCGTTTTTTAAACCCAGCCTGAACATCTAGATGTTCTTGGTTCATGGACTGTTGAAACCTCGCTTGGAGAATTTTGAGCATTACTTTGCTAGCATGTGAGATGAGTGCAATTATGTGTTTGTTTGAGCATTCTTTGGCATTGCCTTTCTTTGGGATTGGAATGAAAACTGACCTTTTCCAGTCCTGTGGCCACTGCTGAGTTTTCCAAATTTGCTGGCATACTGAGTGCAGCAATTTCACAACATCATCTTTTAAGATGTGAAATAGATCAATTGGAATTCCATCACCTCCACTAGTTTTGTTCATATTTGAAGTACTGGGTTGGCCAAAAAGTTTGTTTGGGTTTTTTTTTTTTTTTGCAAGATGTTACAGAAAAACCTGAATGAACTTTACGACCAACCCAAAGCAGAGCTAAAGAATTCAGGGCAAACGTGAACAAGTGGTTCCATATTCTTCAGAAGTGTCGGAAGTCTCTGAGCACAGAATCCCATCCTTTTACCCCTTTACATCTGGAGAATGTAACAGACTGAGTCTCAAGTTACTTTCCCTAACAAGAACCAGTACTGTGTTCCTGGTGAGGTAGAGGGCTCTCTGCCCTCATAGGCAGCCATGCCAGGGCAACATTAATCCAGTCTGGGAAGTTTGAAGAGCTTTACAATGAATGCAGAACCCAGTAATACACACATGCAAAGTTACTGCTAAGAGCAATTTCACAGCTTCTGAATAATAAACTGTTAGTGATTTTTTTGTCCAATTTTCCTTGTCCTGTCTTGAAAAGATGCCATTTGGAGATAGAGTTCATCAAGTTCTTTCAGGATAATTAATTCCAATCATTCCACCTCACTGCCTACATATTGCACTGCCTAGAAATTGCTTGTGGGGATGAATGACATGAGCAAGATTTTGATTATGCCTTCACAGATAGAAAATAAAACAGCCAGCAAAAACTGCACACATGGGAGCATGGTTGTTAGGGCAAGTTCATGGGGAGCCTCCAAAGGCAGGTTCGGGAGTTTGGGCTTCACTCTGAGTCCAGTGGTGAACCCTGAGTGCTTGTGAGGGTGGGTGCTACGATACAACGGTAGGAAGCTGACATGGAGGGATGAACTGGTGATGGGCAGGAGGCCAGCCTGCTAGGCTATTAGGATAAAAGTTATGGGCAGAGTGAAAATGTTCTTGAGCTATGCTACTGGCTGCCAGAGGAGAAAGAAATAGTGGAAGGAGGAGGAGGAGAAGGACCCGAGGAATAAAAACAGGTCGGGGCGCCTACTCTGATGTAAATGCTGGTCTTTGGAAGAGAAAGTTTTATACAGATACTAAAGCCACTGGGGGATGGGGGTATTTATCTGACTAAATACTCACAACTGGATGGATTACACTTTGTTTTTGTGTACATGTATCTTTTTAATTTACTTGAACAACAGGACCTAATGTATAGCACAGGGAACTCTACTCAATATTCTGTAATAGCCTATACAGGAAAAGAATCTGAAAAAGAATAGATATATGTATAGGTATAACTGAATCACTTTGCTGTACACCTGAAACAAATACACTGTTAATCAACGCCACCCCAATATACAATAAAAATCAAATTAAAAAATAATAAATACACTTTGATTTCAAGTATCTCACAGCAAGAACGCTGTTTTTCAATACAGTGTTTATTATAAGATCTGCCCTGTTTGTATCTGGCCCCATGAGTATAATTACACAAATTTGGACTCATGGATGGAGGTTTGGAAATAAGAATCTTACCTTTGCTTGCCATTCATTTTGTTTTGATTGAGGTGAAATTCACATAACAGAAAACCAACCATTTTACAGTGAACAATTCAGTGGTATTTAGTATTATGTTGGCCAAAAAGTTTGTTTGGGTTACAGAAAAACCAACCCAACATATTACAATATATTATGTAACTACCACCTCCATCTCCAAAAGCCATTAGTTTTTAAAAAAGTAACAACAATATCACTCTTACCATATTTGGTTACCATCATGAGGATAACACACATAAGTACTGAAAAACTGGTTATCACACTAGGCCTTTAACTGACCACGTGCCAGACACAGAAGATACACAGACACACACATAAATGAGTTAAAGTGTTGTGGCAGGAATTGTATTCTAAAAATAGGCTCCCTGCACATATTAAGTTCAGAAAATGAATTATTCTACTGATATCTTTGATATAAATCTTAGAAAAGGATGCCTCACATTCCTTTTATATGGTTACAAGAAGAATAGCTGTTAAGTTTTTTAAAGGCGCTAAAAGAAGACTTCAACGTGCCATACCTTATTGGGATAGCCGGACGCTTCCTTCCCAAATCAGCCTCAAAGAGGAAGCCTTCCACAGCGATAAATAAAAACTGTGCAAATGTCACAATGTTCCCACATCCTGGATGTTTCCTATGGAGTAGATAACAGAAAGAAGAAAAAAAAAGCACAGAAAACTGAGCTAAAGGGCATTAAGACTTGTTTTGCTGGTAGTTCAGAATAACAGGGAAGATGGCTTTCTATTACCCACTGTCCGTCTTTATCTGAGTTTTCATATCCCGTGGATCTCACACACACAACAACAGACCCACAGAGAAGAACATCAGCTTTCTTCCTTCACTCTTCGAGGGTGTAGCAGGGCAGGGGGAAGAACCACTCTGATAATGCTCATTCCCAGAACTATGATACAACTTTCCCAGAGAACTGTAGGAAGTTGGTCATAGGTTCTCATTGGGATCCTCACTTAACCAAGAGGGCTTTAGTCCAGATCCTTGTCAGCTTGGACACAAAGTCCAGGGACAGAAATATGCTCAGGTCTTCTGTAATGTTTTAGCTTCCCTGTGGCTCAGCTGGTAAAGAGTCCACCTGTAATGCGGGAGACACGGGTTCAATCCCTGGGTCGGGAAGATCTCCTGGAGACATGAAAGGCTACCCACTCCAGTATTCTGGCCTGGAGAATTCCATGGACTGGATAGTCCATGGGGTCACAAAGTGACATGACTGAGCCACTTTCACTTTGACCTGTAATGTTTACATATCCTCCCGACAATCAAAGACTCCTGTCCAGTGCTGACCACAAGAACACTACCTTAGACAGAGACCTGATGAGGGCCACAACTGGTTGTGCGAAGAGGGATGCGGAATCTTACTCTTTTTCTAAGTATAAGGCACAGGATAAACATACAGCATGTAAGTCCATTTATAGTGCATCCGCAGAGGGATGACTGGGGGGGAAAAATGCCTACAAAGGGTCTTTTGTGTGCATTGGGGGAGGGGCAATGATGATGACAAGACCAAGGAGCACTGCTACAGTCTGCCAGTCTCCACCATGCTTAACACAAATGTACTAGGCACTCAACGGACAGCCCTGGAACTCACTGGAACCTCTTCAGTCATCTCTGTAAGGGCTGGGCAATCTTCCACAGTGACGCTTAGGCACAAATCTACAAGGTAGTAAAATTCTCTGACATCCCTCCTGAGGCACTTTGTGCAAGTTAGTTGCTTGATATGTGTGGTTTGTTTTCAGCTTCATTTAGCATCGTGCAGTGCTGCCCCATCACTGGAAGGACAGAGTGAGCAGTTGTCTTTGTTTTCCTGAGTCCTCCACCGTCCTCACGTTACCATTACTCCCATGTTATGAAACAGAGCCTCCCGATTCTGTATCCACATCTTAACCAAAGACATTTACTCAAGCCTAGTGATTAGAGGGATTTAACAATTATCATATATTAAAATAATGTTATTTATTAACAACTCCATTCTCTACTGGTGGTGTGTGTGTGTGCTCAGTTACTCAATAGTGTCCTACTCCCTGACCCCCTATGGACTGTAGCCCACCAGGCTCCTCTGTCCACGGGATTCTCCAGGCAAGAATACTGGAGTGGGTTGCCATGCCCTCCTCCAGGGGATCTTCCTGACACAGGGTTTGAACCCACATCTCCTGCACCTACTTCATTGCAGGTGGATTCTTTACTGCTGAGACACCAGGGAAGCCCCTATTGGTGGTATTAATATTAAAATAGCAATCCTAAGGAGCTCATTCTTAAACTCACTAAATAAAAACAGCGATGCCAAGCGTAAGCCATTCCCGTATGGAGCTGTGCTTTCCGTCTGAAGCAGGGCTGCTGCTCCTCTCTAGGGCCTACTGCTTATGAAGGTCTCCTTGAAAACTATGCTCTGTATTCAATGACCTCTTTTGGCACTCCTTATGTTTGAGGGACAGGGCGAAACATTGCAGGAATTCATACATAATCATGTAAGTCATTTCCCTCATTCAAGGAACTAATCAAGACTATGAGCCTAAATATAAGTGACAGGAAAGGGAACTTTAGCTTTAGCACAATGCTCTTCAACTCCGGCTGAAATGACAGTGAAAGTTGCTCAGTCATGTCCGATCTTTGCGACCCCATGGACTATACAGTCCATGGAATTTTCCAGGCCACAATACTGGAGTAGGTAACTTTTCCTTTCTCCAGGGGAATATTCCTAACCCAGGTGTCTTGCATTGCAGGCAGATTCTTCACCAGCTGAGCCACAAGGGAAGCCCAAGAATACTGGGGTGGGTAGCCCCATCCCTTCTTCAGTAGATCTTCCAGACCCAGGAATCAAACCGGCATCTCCTGCATTGCAGGCAGATTCTTTACCAGCTGAGCCACAAGGGACTCAGGCTAGGCTGCTCTTTAAAAACCTGTAAGCCTGAGAAGCCTCACCTTCCCCTGTGGGGTGGGGCTCTGGAATCTGTACTTTTGAAAGCTTCCCACTATATCCTAATGTGCACCCAGAGCTGAGAACCACTAGGGTAGGTCTGGGAGGCGTAGGAGTGTGTGTGTGTATAAGACGCACAAGTCTTAAGGGCTGCCATGGGGCTGAGAGTCCGTGCGCTCCACGGAACTCGTGCATGCCAAGTTGCTACAGTCATGCCTGACTCTTTGTGACCCTACGGCTTAGAAGCACACAGTGACACGCAGGGTCCAGCTCTGCCACTTAACTGACGATGGCGGAAGTTAATTACCCTAAGTTTAGTTTCCTTATCTTTAGAATTGCAGCAGTACCAGTGCCTACCTCCTTGAGTAAATAAGCCAGTCCCTGAAATGCACTTGACAGAGGGAAAAGGCAAAGAGCAGAACACTAGGATACCTCCAACCTAAGTACAGTAACTCTTTTAAAGACATCTATATTGACCAAGTTTTATCACCTGTAAAACAGAAGTTTTGTAGTTTTAATGTCATAGTGAGGATTCAATGAGAAATCAACAATCACAGGACTCGGTCCAAGAAGGGCTCATGATACTTCTTGCTTTCCCTTCCATTTCCTCTTTACCAATGGCTTAGGCCAACTGGCTTAGGCCAATTCAACTAATGAATAATTATTGAGAACATTCTGCATGTGCAGTTAAGTGCAGGCTGTGTGGGAGCTACCAACTGAATGAGACATGATCCCTGCCAAGCATGGATGGAGTAAGAGGCAGAAGGAACCCAGTGCCCTGATCCTTCTTCCTGGATGGTTAAAGGGTGTCCTGTTCATCTTCATGCCTCCAGTCTCTGGGCACTGAGGCCAGCCTTCACTCAAGCAACTGAAGCAAACATGACCTAGAATATTAGGATTGTATGAAAGTTAAAAAGAAACTACTTCAAAAAAAAAAAAAGATTCCCTTTAAAAGTATATTCTTCACAGGATGTTTTAAAGGGCATCATAACAGGATTGGATCAAGATGGCAGAGGAGTAGGACGTGGAGCTCACTTTCTCCCACAAACACATCAAAAATACATCTATGTGTGAAACGATTCTCATGGAACACCTACTGAACACTGGCAGAAGACCTCAGACTTTCAAAAGGGCAAGGAAATCTCCATGTAACTGGGTGGGACAAAAAAGAAAAGAGAAAGGAATTGAGATGGGAACCTGACCCCCTGAAAGGGAGCTGTGAAGGAGGAAAGGTTCCTGCCCTTGGGAAAGGCCCTCTCTATTAGGGAAACCAGCCAGGACAGAGGGGGAGCTTCGGAGTCCTGGAGGAGAGCACAGCAACCCACCTGTGAAGGGCAAAGAGGAGAAAGACCCACACAGACAGTCAGTGCTGCCCACCTCTCCCCAGACTGAGATGCTCCTCTACTGGGGCCGGTGGGGCTGGGTACTGAGGCTCGGGTTTCAGAGCTCAGACTCTGGGGAGAGGACTGGGGTTGGCTGCGTGCAGACAGCCTGAGGATGCTGGCTAGGATGTGGTGTGCCACAGGCAAGGGAGTATGGGAAGATGCCTGGGCCCACCAGAGAAGCAAGGCCATTGTTGGGGGGTGCATGAGGAGGTGGTGGGCCCACCATATGAGCTTCTTTCTCTGAGTAGACTCTCAGGAGGCACGGAACAGGCTACTTGAACTCTAGGAGTCCCGAGGAAAGAGACACCATCCAAACCCAAAACAGCCTTCATGCCAAAAAATATTAAACTCACACAAGCTATGCAGGGATGCTCCCACATATAAATAGCCCTCCAAGACTACAGCAGATAGTTGTTTTTTCAAAACTCATAGAGTAAGAGGGATATAAGCAAAATGAAGAAGCAGAGGAAACACTCCCAATTAAAAGACCAAGAAGATTCCCCTGAAGGAACAAACAATGACATAGATCTCTTCAGTCTAAAAGATACCAAGTTCAAAAAGGAGGTAACGAAAATACTGAAGAAATTAAGAAAGGCTATTGACAGAAATGCAAATTACTATAAAAAAGAACTAGAAACATAAAGAGGCAAGAAAAATTTAAAAATTCACTTGCCAAGACAAAAGTAGAGCTAAAGGCAATGGACAGTAGAATGAATAATGCAGAAGAAAGAATAAGTGACCTGAAAGACAGAATAATGGAAATTACCCGATCAAAACAGCAGACAGGAAGCCAAATGGAAAAAAAAAAAAGAATGAAAGCAATATAAAAGACTTGTGAGATAATATAAAGCATGCCAATCTATATATAATAGGTATTCTAGAAGGAGAAGAGAAATGGGGATTGAAAATGTATTTGGAGAACTTATGGCTGAAAACGTTCCAAACCTAAATAAGGAAACATATATCCAGATATAGGAAGCACAGAGAGTTCCAAACAAGATAAACCCAAACAGACCTATACCAAGACATATTTTAATAAAAATAGCTAAAGCTAAAGAGAGATTTCTAAAGACAGAAAGAAAAACAGTCAACTACAGGGCTTCCCTGGTGGCTCAGTGATAAACAATTGATCCAGGAAGATCGCACACATGATGTAGAGCAACTAAGCCCATGTGCCACAACTACTGAGTCTGTGCTCTAGAGCCTGCGGGTCACAGCTACCGAAGCCTGCACTTTAGGGCCTGTGCTCTGCAACAAGAGAAGCCACCGCGATGAGAAGCCTGTGCACCGCAGCCAGAGGGAAGCCCCTGCTTGCTGCAACTAGGGAGAGCCCGCACGGCAACAAAGACCAGAGAGCCAGAGATAGATAATAAAGTTGCTTATAAATGAGCTAATTATAAGGGACCGCCCCCCCATAAGGCTATGAGCTGATTTCTCCACAGAAACACTGAAGGTCAGAAGGGAACAGCAAAACATATTTAAAGTCTTGAAAGGGAGAAATCTGGAGCTTAGATTACTCTACCCAGCAAGATCATCATTTAGAAGAAATAAAGAATTTCTCAGACAAGCAAAAACTAAATAAATACAGCAACTTTAAAAACGATCCCCAAAGAAATACTGAAAGGGCTTCTCCAAATAGAAAAAAAGCAAGATACAGGAAGAAGGAAACCACAATTGGAAAGTAAATCATTTAAATTGGCCAGTACAAAGATAAAAAAAAAAAAAAACAACCTACTTGTGAAAGTGATGATCAACACAAGGAACAAGATAAATAAGAAAGATAGACATGTAAATGTAAAAAAAGACAACAAAATCGGAAAATGTGGGGAAGGACAGTGAGAAAATACAGATTTTTTAAAAATGTGTTTGAGCCTATAGTCTAAAGCAATCTAAAGCTTTAGAAAGGGTTAATACAATAGGGGAAAAAAGGTGGACTACCACAAATCGAAAACACAGATTCACAAAAACCAAAAAGAAGAGAACACAAGCAAAAAATATATCAAACTCCCCCCCCAAAGAAATAGAAGAATCAACTGAAAAAGTTTAAAATGACAATAAATACACATGTATCAATAATTACTTTAAATGTCAGTGAACTGAATGCTCCAATCAAAAGAACAAAGTGGCAGACTGGATTAAAAAACAAGAGCCTAGAATATGCTGCCTACAGTATGAGACCCACCTTAGGGCAAAGGACACACATAGACGGTAAGTGAGGGGATGGAAAAAACATATTTCATACAAATGGAAATGACAAGAAAGGAGTTGCAATACTCACATCAGACAAAACAGACCTTAAAGCAAAGGCTATAAAGAGCAAAGATAAAGAGGAACACTACATAATGATGAGAGGATCGATACAAGAAAACTCGTCCACATATATGCACCTAAGGGAGGAGCACTCAAATACACACAACAAACACCGACATAAAAGGAGAAATTGATGAGCACACAACTGTAGGAGACTTTAACTTCTTACTCACATCAATGGACAGATCTTCTAGACAGAAAATCAATCAGGCAACAGAGATCCTAAATAATACAAAAGAATTGACGCTCTTCAGGACATTATAACCAACAGCCTTCTTCCCCAAAAAAGAAAACCCATTCTTTTCAAGTGCACGTGGAACATTCTCTAAGACTGACCACACACTAGGGCACAAACAAAGCCCCGCAAATTTAAGAGTATAGGAAGCCCCGGAGCGTGTGGTGCGGCGGCAGCTGGGCTGCGCGAGTTGTGCCAGAGGGACACTCTGCGGTAGCAGGTAGTATCCGTTGCGCCTTGCTAGCTAGAGTGGAAAGTAAAAGGGACCGCTCCTCCTCCATCTTCCTTTTCCTCTCCCTGCCGGGCAGGCATGATGGCGGAAGCCGCAGCGACAGGCGCCGGCGAGGGGCTCTGGCGGCGGTGGCCGCGGGGGAGAAGGCTCCTCAAGCCCGGGGGGCTTCTCTCTAGGCCGGGGCTTCTCGAACTACTGGTCCTTCGAGCCCCAGGTGCTGGGTCGCAGCCGGAGCTGGCGGCTCACTGGCTTCGGCAGGAAGGGCTGAGCCTGCAAGGCCCCCAGGAGACGCTGCTCAAACCCCGGGCGGGAATGACGCGACCGGAAGTGCGACCGGCACTGGGCCGGAGCCTGGTCCAAGAAGGCTTTGAAGAGATGGCCCAGGAAGCCGATCTGACTGCTGAGGGCAGAACCCAGCCTGCCCTTCCCCATCCTCGGCACTGGGATGGACTCTCGCGTCACACCGCTGAGGCACAGGGTGCCTGTCCCTGGTGCAGACCACCGACCTCTTTTACCCCTTGGTGGAAGATCCCTACAGTGATGGGGCCCATCACATGCACCAACGTGCTGAGTGACTGCTATGCCATGGGCATTACCGAGCGTGACAACATGCTGATGCTACTCAGCGTCAGCCAGAGTATGCCTGAGGAAGGATCACACCACCTATGATCAAAGGCTTTCTGGATGCTGCCGAGGAAGGAGGGACTGCAGTGACCAGTGGGCAAATGGTGGTATTATCATCGGTGGGGTTGCCACTGTGGTATGTCAACCAAATGAATTCATCTTGCCTGACAGCGGGGCTGTTGAGGATGTGCTTGTGTTAACTAAACCCTTAGGAACCCAAGTTGCCTGTCAATGCCTACCAATGGCTGGATAATCCAGAAGGATGGAATAAGACAAAGATGGTGTTCTCCAGAAAAGAGATAGAGCTGGGCTATCAGGAAGCTATGTTCAACATGGCTACCTTCAATAGAATTGCTGCCGGACTAATGCCCACATTTTAATGCCCATGCAGCCACAGATATCACCGGCTTTGGCATTCTAGGTCACTCTCAGAACCTTGTAAAAGAACAGAGAAATAAAGTGTCCTTTGTCATCTGTAATCTGCCCATCATTGCCAAGATGGCTGCCATCAGCCAGGCCATAAGGTGCTCTGGTTTCCTGCAAGGAACCTCAGCAGAAACTTCTGGAGGGCTACTGATTTGTCTGCCAAGAGAACAGGCAGCTCACTTTTGTTCAGAAATCAAATCTTCAAAGTATGGAGAGGGTCGTCAAGCCCGGATTGTCAGCATTGTTGAAAAGGGAAACCAGACAGCCCGGATCATTGACAAGCCTCAGGTTACTGAGGTCCTACCTTGTGAGGCCACTGCTACTGCTCTTGCTCCTGAGAACTCCAGTGCCTCCTCTGAGCCTGGCCTGTGAGATGGAACAGCAGAAGTTGTACACAAGCATGGACCATTCTCTACAGCTGGTTTTAGGAAGAAATTTCCAAAGAAGGCTGCCCGCTTAGTACTTCCAGCTGCTCTTCCTAGGTAATTTGAATCAGCCAATCAAAACCTGCAGATTCCAAGCCCAGAAGTAACATTTTGGACTTCCAAGGGGTAGATCTGTTCATCTCTTGAGTGGAAAAAGAGAAGGAAACCCCATTTCCTCTTTCTAAGAGCAAGATGAGATTATTCAAGTTTGAGATATTTTTCTTGGCACAGGGTTAATTGATTTTTTCACAAGGAGTGAGGTTATTTATTAAAATTACATGGATAACAAAAATAAACTGCAAAATGAAAAACACTTAGATCAGAAGCAAATAAATTTGGACCAATACTGTGGATAAATTGAAACTGTTATAAGAGATTAAAATGCAATGTCAAATTCTTATTAGACTACTCTGAAATTCTGGCTCTTTCCTACTCTGGACAAGAATTGAGCAGCTTGTCCAATGACTGGACAAGGATCTCCAACCACCTTACTTGATCTCTGCTAATGATGTCTCTCTCGCCCTTTAAGGACTGGGAGAGGCAGAGCAAACCCCAGAGCCCAGGCCTGGGTGGATATTAAGATGTTAAATCTTGTGTTGAAAATTCCTGGTGATTTCATCAATAAAGCTATTTCTAGTGAAATAAAGAATTTTGTTGGAAAAAAAAATTACTTCAAGCATCTTCTCTGACTACAACAGCATGAAACTATAGATCAAATACAGGAAAAGAAATAAGAAAAAAAAAAGATTATATGGGGACTAAACAACATACAAAAAAACCAATGGGTAGGAAATAAAAAAGGAAATTAAAAAATACCTTGAAACAAATGACAATGAAAATACAACCATACAAAAATCTATAGGATGTAGTAAAAGCAGTTCTTAGAGGTACATTCACAATGATACAGGCCTTCCTCAAAATATTAGAAAAATCTGAAGTAATAACCTACCACCTAAAATAATTAGAAAAAGAAGAACAAACAAAATCTAAAGTCAGAAGAAGGAAGGAAATAATAAAGACTGTGTGTGAAAGTTGCTCAGTTGTGTCTGACTCTTTGAGACCCCATGGACGGTAGCCTGCCAGGCTTCTCTGTCTATGGAATTCTCCAAGAAAATCTACTGGCGTAAGTAGCCATTCCCTTCCTCAGGGGATCTTCCCAACCCAGGCATTGAACCCAGGTCTCCCCATTGCAGGCAGATTCTTTGCCATGTGAGCCACCAGCCATTAGTGAGGGAATAAAGAAAATAGAAATTAAAAGGGAAACAGAAAAAAATAAATCAATAAAACTAAGAGCTGGTTCTTTGAAAGGGTGAACAAAACTGACAAACCTCTGGCCAGGATCACCAAGAAGAAAAGAGAGAAGAGACCAAGTAAGAAATGAAAAGGGAGAAATCACAACTGATAACACAGAAATACATAAAAACCTTAACAGAATACTATAAACAATTACATGCCAACACAGTTAACAACCCAAAAGAAACAGACAACTTTCTACAAACATACAGCTCACCAAAACTGCATCAAGAAGAAATAGGTAATTTGAAGAGACCAGTCACTAGAAGTGAAATAGAATCTGTAACGAAACAAACAAACAAAACACCCTATAACCAAAATTTCAGGACCAGGCAGCTTCATAGGTGAATTCTACCAAACACACAAACAAGAACTTATACTGGTTCTTCCTGAAGAAAGGGAACACTCCCAAAGACATTTTACAAAGCCACCATCACCCTGATGTCAAAATCAGACAAAGATACCACCAAAAAAGAAAATTATAGGCCAATATCTCTGAGGAATACAGATGCAAAACCCTCAACAAAATATTAGCAAATCAAATCCAAGCAACACATAGAAAAGATCATACACCATGACCAGGTGAGATTCACCCCAAACTCACAAGGATGGTTCAACATATGCAAAATCAGTGTGATACACATTAACAAAAGAAAAGTAAAAAACCACATGATCATCTCAACAGATGCAGAAAAGGCATTTGACAAAATTCAACATCCATTTGCAATTAAAAAAAAGAAAACCTCTTACCAAAGTGGGTATAGAGGGAACACATCTCAACATAATAGAAGTCATTATGACAAACCCATAGCCATTTTAATTCTCAATTTAATCAGGGAAGGCACTGGCGATCCACTCCAGTACTCTGGCCTGGAAAATCCCATGGACGGAGGAGCCTGGTAGGCTGCAGTCCATGGGGTTGTGAAGAGTCAAGAGTGACTTCACTTTCACTTTTCACTTGCATGCATTGGAGAAGGAAATGGCAACCCACTCCAGTGTTCTTGCCTGGAGAATCCCAGGGACAGAGGAGCCTGATGGGCTGCCATCTATGGGGTCGCACAGAGTCAGACATAACTGATGCAACTTAGCAGCAGCAGCAGCACTCAATATAATGCTTTTAGCAAGAAAGCCCGGGGAAGGCAATGGCACCCCACCCCAGTACTCTTGCCTGGAAAATCCAATGGACGGAGTAGCCTGGTGGGCTGCAGTCCATGGGGTCGCTAACAGTCGGACAGACTGAGCGACTTCACTTTCACTTTTCTCTTTCATGCATTGGAGAAGGAAATGGCAACCCACTCCAGTATTCTTGCCTGGAGAATCCCAGGGATGGGGGAGCCTGGTGGGCTGCCATCTATGGGGTGACTTAGCAGCAGCAGCAGCAGCAAGAAAGCCTTCTTGCTAAAATCTGGAATAAGACAAGGATGCCCACTCTCACCACTTTTATTTAACACTGTATTGGAAGTTCTAGCCACAGCAATCAGACAAGAAATTAAAAAGTATCCAAATCAGAAGGAAAGATAAAATTGCCACTATATGCAGATGACATGAAACTATATATACAAAACTCTAAAGTCTCCACGCAAAAGCTGCTAGATCTAATAAATGAATTCAGTAAAGTGCAGGATACAAGATTAACATTCAGAAATCAGTTGCATTTCTTTATACAAACAATGAAATAACAAAAAGAGAATGTAGAAAAAAAAAAACAACTTTAAAAAAATCACACCAGAAAACAAAACAAAAAATAGGAATAAACCTGACCAAGGAGGTAAAAGACTTATATGCCGAGAACTACAAAACACTAATAAAGGAAATCAAATAGGATTCAAAGAAATGGGAGAATATCCCATGCTCTTGATTTGGAAGAATTAATATTGTTAAAATGGCAATTCTATCCAAAGCAATCTACAGATTTAACATGATCCCTATAAAACTACCCGTTATATTTTTCATAGAACTAGAAGAAATAACCCCAAAATGTATATGGAACCATAAAAGACCCAGAATTGCCAAAGCAATCCTAAGGGGCAGGGAGGACAAGAGATATAACTCTTTCAGACTTCAGACACAGTACTGTTAACAAAAAGCTACAGTAATCAAACCCTACAGGAGGGCATGGAAACGCACTCCAGTATTCTTGCCTGAAGAATTGCACAGACAGAGGAGCCTGGCGGGCTACTGTCCGTGGACAAGGAGTCAGACACAACTGAGCGACTAACACACACACAGAGTAATTAAAACAGTGTGGTATTGGTATAAAAACATATGTACAGATCAGTGGAACAGAACAGAAAACCCGGAAATAAACCCACACACCTACAGTCAATTAATCTTTGACAAGGGAGACAAGAATATAAAATGGGAAAAAGTCTCTTCAGCAAGTGGTACTGGGAAAGTTGAACAGCTGCATATAAATCAATGAAGTTAGAACACAACCTCATACCACACACAAAAATAACTCAAAATGTCTTAAAGTCTTAAACATAAGACATGATACCATAAAACTCTTAGAAGAGAACATAGGCAAAACATTTTCTGACATAAATCATACCAATGTTTTCTTAGGTCAATATCCCAAGGCAGCAGAAATAAAAATAAACAAATGTGACCTTACAAGCTTTGGCAGAGCAAGTGAAGTCGCTCAGTCATGTCTGACTCTTTGCGACCCCACAGACTGTAGCCTACCAGGTTCCTCTGTCCATGGGGTTTTCCAGGCAATAGTACTGGAGTGGATTGCCATTTCCTTCTCCAGGGGATCTTCCCAACCCAGGGCTTGAACCCGGGTCTCCCGCATTGTAGACAGACGCTTTACCGTCTGAGCCACCAGGGAAGTCAAAGGAAACCATAAAAAGAAAACTATAGAATGAAAGCCGTAGCATCATTTGTAAATGCTGCGCCATACAAGGGCTTAATCTCCAAAACACACAAACAGCTCATACAACCCAACAACAAAAAACAACCCAATCAGAAGACCTTAATAGACAATTCTCCAATGAAGACATACAGATGGCCCATGAAAAGATATTCAACATCACTATATTAGAGAAATGCAAGTCAAAACTACAATGAGGTACCACCTCACACCAGTCAGAATGACCCATCATTAAAAAGTCTACAAACAACAAATGCTGAAGAGGATGTGGAGAAAAGGGAACTCTCCTATACTGCTGGTGTGAATATAAGTTGGTGCAGCCACTAAGCAAAACAGTATGGAGGTCCCTCAGAAAATTAAATAGACTTATCTTATGTTCCAGCAAACCTATTCCTGCGCATACATCCAGAGATAACTAATTCAAAAAGATACACATATGCCAATGTTCAAAGCAGCACTACTCACAATTGCTAAGACATGGATACAACTTAAATGTCCATCAACAGATGAATGGATAAAGATATAGTACATATAAACATTGGAACATTATTCGGCCATAAAAAAAAAAATAATGCCATTTGCAGCAACATGGATGCAGCTAGAGAATATGATGCTAAGGGAAGTCAGAAAGAGAAAGACCATAGGACATCATATATATGTGGAGTCTAAAAATGGCAAAAATGAACCATCTATAAAACAGAAATAGAATCACAGACACAGAGATCAGACTCGTGATTGCTAAGGGGGAGGGGAGGAGAGGGATGGAGTGGGGAGTTCGGGGTTAGCAGATGCAAACTATTATACATAGAATGGATAAATAACAAGGTCCTATTTCTGCTTTATTGACTATGCCAAAGCCTTTGACTGTGTGGATTACAATAAACTGTGGAAAGTTCTGAAAGAGATGGGAATACCAGACCACCTGACCTGCCTCTTGAGCAATCTTTATGCAGGTCAGGAAGCAACAGTTACAACTGGACATGGAACAACAGACTGGTTCCAAATACGAAAAGGAGTACGTCAAGGCTGTATATTGTCACCCTGCTTATTTAACTTCTATGCAGAGTACATCATGAGAAATGCTGGACTGGAAGAAACACAAGCTGGAATCCAGATGGCTGGGAGAAATATCAATAACCTCAGATATGCAGATGACACCACCTTTATGGCAGAAAGTGAAGAGGAACTAAAGAGCCTCTTGATGAAAGTGAAAGAGGAGAGTGAAAAATTTGGCTTAAAGCTCAACATTCAGAAAAACAAAGACATGTCATCCGGTCCCATCACTCCATGGGAAATAGATGGGGAAACAGTAGAAACAGTCTCAGACTTTATTTCTGAGGGCTCCAAAATCACTGCAGATGGTGACTGCAGCCATGAAATTAAAAGAC
>SJYX01022619.1:59442-72883 GCA_006410675.1 Oreotragus oreotragus
TGGTGATGGACAGGGAGGCCTGGCGTGCTGCGATTCATGGGGTCACAAAGAGTCGGACACGACTGAGCGACTGAACTGAACTGAAAAACGTTAAAAAAAAAAAAAAAAAAAAGATTGCCCTTTGAGTGAACAGAAAAAATAAATTTTCTTCTTCCAGGAAGAATAAATAAATTGAAATTTCTCTCACACAGCCCTGACAAGGTAATACAAAGTTGGGTCATGTAATTTCGGTAATTACTTCAGTAATTCACTGCACCATGCTAGGTGCTCAGGAACCCAATAATCAGCTGTGGAAGAAGATGCCAGACTGTGTACTGTAGTGTACTGGAAGAGAAGTGGAACGTGACGTTTCTTATTTCATTCCCAAGCCCCAAGGTAACATGAAAGAAGGGCCTTTAAACAACGATTTGTGATAGTTTCCATTTACGTTAAGCATCGGCGAAAATAATTTTTGAAGTTCAAGAAGTCCCAGGTGTCCTTAAAGACTGGGGGGAAAAAATCACCACTGAGAATGGCAGCCCTTGAAATCCATGAAGCCCAAAGGGGAGTGAAGAGGCCAGGATGGTCTCCAGAGACTACTCTAGCAGGAACTGAGAGTTCTGACTTTACCCACTGCTTCCCGCACCAGCCCTTCACCTGCCTCACCATCACCCTGCACGTCACTGCTTAAACATCACTTACTCAGAAGCTTCCGGATCCTCTTGAGCCTTGGTTGGATGCTTCTGTGTGCCTTCTCCACACCTTACACTTGTCCTGTCACTGCATTGCCATCTAACAGTACTTTCCCACTGACTTACCTCAGTTGCTCACCAATTCCTCACTTGTTGACAGTTGCAGCTCCTCCATTTAATGTCTGTGTTTAATGCCTAAATGTTTGTAGAGGGAAGGAAGTAGTCTTTTACTGATGGAAATAAGCATCTGTATGTATGAAATGATCCTCTAATTTAATATTGTTGGCCCACCTACTGTTAAAATGATTTTTTTCCCCCCTGGGGAAATGTCATGGCAGAGTTTGGAAAAAGCTCCATAGATGACCTTATTTCTGAAGAGGAGTGGAGAGGAGAAGGGGGAGGGCAGTAGAAGTTATGGATTTCTTCTGTTACATTCAGTTCAGTTGCTCAGTCGTGTCCGACTCTTCGCAACCCGATGGACCACAGCCCGCCAGGCCTCCCTGTCCATTATCAACTCCCGGAGTTTGCTCAAACTCATGTCCATTGAGTCGGTGATGCCGTCCAACCATCTCTTCCTCTGTCATCCCCTTCTCCTCCTGCCTTCAATCTTTCCCAGCATCAGGGTCTTTTCAAATGAGTCAATTCTTAGCATCAGGTGGCCAAAGTATTGGAGTTTCAGCTTCAACATCAGTCCTTCCAATGAACACTCAGGACTGATCTTTAGGATGGACTGGTTGGATCTCCTTGCAGTCCAAGGGACTCTCAAGAGTCTTCTCTAACACCACAGTTCAAAAGCATCGATTCTTTGGCTCTCAGCTTTCTTTATAGTGCAACTCTCACATCCATACATAACCACTGTAAAAACCATAGCCTTGATGAGACGGACTTTGTTGGCAAAGTAATGTCTCTGCTTTTTAATATGCTGTCTAGGTTGGTCATAACTGTCCTTCCAAGGAGTAAGCGTTTTTTAAATTTCATGGCTGCAGTCACCATCTGCAGTGATTTTGGATTCCAGAAAAATAAAGTCAGCCACTGTTGGCACTGTTTCCCCATCTATTTGCCATAAAGTGATGGGACTAGATGTCATGATCTTAGTTTTCTGAATAGTTTTCTGAATGTTGAGCTTTAAGCCAACTTTTTCACTCTCCTCTTTCACTTTCATCAAGAGGCTCTTTAGTAGTTCTTCACTTTCTGCCGTAAGGGTGGTGCCATCTGCATATCTGAGGTTATTGATATTTCTCCCAGCAATCTTGATTACAGCTTCTGCTTCATCCAGCCCAGTGTTTCTCATGATGTACTCTGCATATAAGTTACATTAGTTTCAGAGAATGCTGCATTTTTATAGAAGAAAAATGTTAGAAACTTCTCAACTGTCTATACAGGTTTTTGTTTTAAAACATTTATTTTCAGGGTTGTGAGAATTTATTCAGAGCATCATATATAGACTGAGGTTGGCAAGAGTCCTGCTACTACCTAATTCTGTCCTCACACTGAACAGATAAGGAAACTCAGGCCCCAGGGTGTTTGTTAGTAGAGCCCATTAGTTACCGAATTCATACTACCTGGGAGCAACAGAATGAATGCAAGGCAGTGGTCCCAGGGGGCTATGTGAGTCACCCTGATCGCTGGTCCCTTCAATGTATAATAAATGCCCTGAGCCCGGCCCAGCAGACTCCTTGTATTACCTGTATGGATGATTGGTTCCAGAGCAATCTACTGGACCACAAGGCAGTAAAACTTCATTAATTTGCTCATTTAGCAAACAGTTCTGACTGCCTCCGTGACAATCACCAAGCTTAGTGCTAGAGATACCATGGTAAGACCAGTCCCTGCTCTACTGGATGTGACAGTCTTTGTTCAGGTGATTAACAGCAACAAAGTATGATCTTTTTGATTGTAGCCCACTCGGCTCTTTCTGGGGTAAGATATTTTGGTGAGAATAGCCTGCCTTTTCTCATATTGCTTCAGATCAGGAGCCCATTGAAAAAAAAACAAACCAAAAAAAACCCCTGTTATTTGTATCTGAGCCTCAAGAACAAGAGTCATTCGTCACCAATTGTTACTCAGAAAATGGAGCAGAGAGGATCATATCTTAAACAAGGCATTGGAAACAAATTTGAGCTTTCTCTGCATAAGCCATTACTTAGAAATTAAGAAGCACACATCTCTTAATGCTCAAAGATGCTCTTCTAACTCCATAGGATGTTTCCTGTGACAGTGGGGATTGATTCCCACCATTCCCCCTCCAGAGACTCCACCTTGACCTTAACAATTTGCCCTGCCACGGACAGAGGCAGGATCTTGAACTAGCTGCCTATAGGAAGGCTGGTCTCTCTCCAGCCACCTCAGTTAGGTTGGAGGAACACAGCTTCGAGCAGATGCTTTCAGTAATTTGACATCTCAGTACCAGCTCCCGCTGCCCCAGCAGATAACAGGAAACTTATCCTGTAAAGTGGATGGCTATGACTCAGAACAGCATCTTCTGGGCCTCTGCGGCATCTTCTTGGCTGTCCTGCAGCCCCAAGGGACCCATAGGTGTCCCAAGGAGACCTGTTATGTTAGGTCAGCACTTTTGTCTGCAAGAAACAGACTCACTTTGGTCTTCTTTAGTACTGGGCTTTATGGATACACAGAATCTAGAAGACAGTAGGAATCTGGCAGCAACCCAGAAGTATCTGTGCAGTGAGCCTCACAGAAATTGGAACTGGAGTCACCCAGAAGCACAGAGAGCTCTAGAGTCAGGTAACCTCATCTCGCTTCTGCAGCCTTCTTTCCCCTCTTCACTCTGGTGCTCTACCAGGAACATACTCTAGCCAGCCTCCAGGGTTTCAGCATCTCTTTGGGTGTTTTCTTGCATCTTCTCCAAAATTATCCAGCCAACCACCAACCAACCAACTGCCTGATACCATTTACCAGTTCAGAGTCCCACTGAGAATCTGATTGGCTTAGTTAATTACCATTGTTTCTGTGCAGATTTTTTGCTCCAGGCCACTGCACAGGCCAACCAATGAACTTACTGCCCTCCATATACCCATCCCCCTTGATCACCAACCTGGTGAACAGATAGGTCACATGGTCTAGAGCCTGGCTACCTTGACGTACTTGTCTTAGAACCAGTTTTCCTTAAAAGGCTGGGCGTGACATATTTGTCCAGTCCTCTTGGTAAACAACCCCAGAGTTAGGTTGGATTTGGTCTGAGGTCCCAAGGGAGGTTTCTTTGCATCAGGGAGCCTTTAATTTCTAGCATTGACCTTTTCTTTCAAGATCATTGAGCCCAATATGATGGTAGATGTAGTCCTCCGAAATCTAAATCCATACTTGATGGCTAGAAATGTACAGATAGATGTATATTACTGAGGATGAGCATACGTAATGTTCAAATCAGCAAGTGTTACATACCCCTGATTTGAACAGTGGGCCAATTTGGGAAAACTGATGTGTGTCCAGCCCACTGTGGGGTCTCTCAGAAAAGGGAGAGAGAATGTTCTAGACCCTTGCTTCCCAATTTCTAGAGAAACTCTTACACTACAGCATCAAAACAAGCAATTGACTTAATCAGTTTTTAAAAAATTAATAGGCAAAACAGTGCTTGGGAATCATGTTAAAAACAACCAAGGTTGGTTGGCTTTTTCTTTTGGTGTTTTTGGTGTTTTATAGACACCATCTGAGATGCCCAGAATGCATTTGATCAGCCAGAATCATTTCTGTCCCTGAAATTCTGTTCCCAAATGACTTTCAGTGACTCCTTGAAAGTGTTCAAGGGCTTTTACCTGCACTGAGTCTTTGATTGTTTTCCCTAAGAAGTTCCTGTTAGATGAAATGGCACAGCTGTATAAGATAAATTAAGATTGATTTTTATTTAATAACACTAGCTTTGAAGCTAGTAGAGATGCCAAATATGTTCACTGCTGTCTATTTGCCTCCTTGGAGAGCAGAACTTTGCTGTTCCTTACAGTTCTTCCTTGTTGTTTAAGTGATTACAGGAGGAAAAAAAAGAAGCTATTCATAGACTTCACCACCATATTTAGAGCTTTATCCTAAAACCTGAAGAGGTTCTGAAATCACACTTATATAGAACTCACTTTGTGCCAGATACTGTTCTAAATGCTTTCCATGTAGTAACTTATTTAATGTTTACAACTCTATAAGATAGATTCTATGACTATCCTTAATTTATAGATGAGAAAACTGAGATACTGAGATATTTCTTCCATTCCTCTGTGTTGAGGCCTGACACTTAATCATCTCAGACAAATACTTGGTTTTCAACTCTTTAGCTTTCTCCAGAAGTGGTTCACTGGGCAGAGAAGCACAGGCTGGTCACATACTGTCACAGGTGTCTCTCAATTAGGGGTCTTGGCCACGTGTTTGTGTGTCAGACCTGTGGTGTGCTGGCGTGCACAGGAGTCACACAGCCCTTGGCCTCCCTCAGAGCCACGGCTAGCCAAGTGTGCCCTCTCTTACATCCAGTTTCTCTCGTTTCCCCAGCATTTCCCCGCTAATCCTACAGACAGGCTCAAGTCTGACCACACTTTCTTCTTTTTCCCCCTCCTCCCCAAGGGGCCACCACGTGTTGGTCAGGATGGGCTGGGCTTTGCTGTGGAAAAGCACTCCTTACGGCTTGTAGCAACAAAAGGTTGCTTCTCGATCATGCTGGATGTCCGTCAGGGCCATCGAGGGCTCTGCTCATCTTAGGTGCTTGGGGACCCAGGCGGATGGGAGCTCCATCCTTACAACACTTCCGCACCTGCCGTGTCAGGGGAAAGCGGAGTGGCCGCCCCGGCTTTTTGAAGCTCCTCCTTTGATCTTCCTGCTGGGACTGATTTTTCTCACGGTTCTCTGATCCTTCACTCTTGTGTTCTGACTTGTGCTCCCATGCTGCCCTTTCCATGTAGCTGCTCCCTGAGGACCATTCATTGACCCTTTTCTACCAAAAAATATTTCCCTCCTTCCACTTCTGTGTGAATGACTTCAGACCTTCATTTTTCAGCCCGGTTTCCCTGAGTCCTGCTTCCTCTGTCAGTGGTCATCAGCCTTCTCCCATTACTACCTCAAAATCTCTTACCTCAAAAGAAAATTTCCATCTCTACCAAATCTACTCTTCCTCCAGCACCCATGTTTCGCTGACATCCCTTCCTCTTTTCGTATTGAAACTTTCAAACAATTTTACAATGTGCCTCAAATCCATCCCCTTACCTGTGCTGCTGCCCAAGTTCACAGCCTTCTCACCTCTCCTGGCAGACAATAGCCTCCCAATAACTCTTTGATCAACACTTTCAGCCTCTCTGCTTGGCTCAAGGCTGCACACTGTACAGCTCTAGGAGCACCATTCATGATGTGTCTAGGTCAATGGCACCCCCTGGAGTTGTGCAGAGGCCCTGCAGGCCTGCACTGAGCCTATAGTAATCTGCCTATAGCTCCACTTGAATCCTGACACACAATTGCTCAAACACCTTCCTAGGCTTCCATTCCAATCTGAGTAAAGGCCAAATATCCTGGCTGTAACCACCCCCCCCCCAAAGTCCTGATGGGAGTCACTTCCTCTTCTGTCTTCTATATCAAATGGCATTTTAGTGATTTAAGAATAGTGTTTCCTTTACCCGCTCTATGAGTGAGAAACTAAATTAATTGAGAGATTAAGTTAATAAGGACTATTTGTTGCTAAAATAGTGGAAAATGTCAAGCCAAAATGGCTTAAGTTTTAAAAGAGAGTGTATTGGCTCACATAAATGAGAACTGCAGAAGGCATGTCTTACTGCTTTAGGAGTAACAGGATATGGGGCTCCGTAAAGACCCTCGGGACTCCTTGCTTCTCTCCACCTCAAGGAAGCTAGAACCGCAGCAGGCCTGTCTGGCAGGAGCTAAAGCCAAGGCGGGGAGGCAGCTGCCCTAGAGACGCTGCCCGAGAGGAGCAGGAGTGTTCTGGCTCCTGCTCCCCTGTCTCCTGGTGGCCCACCACTGCTGCCTTCCGCTGGCTCACCCCAGAGTCTGGGGAACACAGCCAGAAGGAGAACGGGAAGAGGCAGGTCTGAGAGCAAGCAGGTGAGCCACCAGCACAAGCACCTCATTCAGAGACACAGCGGTAAGTGGTGGAGCCTGTCTTATGCCACAGCTGAAGCTCTGAATCCTGCCACCTGTGCTGCAGCCAGCACAAACGAGTGTTCCAGCTGGAGGCGTCTGTGTGAGTGGAAGTAGCAAATCCTGGAACATGTGTGGAAATAGCAGAGGGTCCCCTTGGACTGCAGTGTAAGGTGCTTGCAGAACAGCAGAAAAAGGGTCCACACTACATAGAGTCTGAAGGCCTGGCTCAGGAATTTGGTCTTCGTTCAGGAAGCACAAGGAAAATTACCGGAGGAAAAGTAAGAGATAAGGTAATTAATTTATAGCTATAAAGATGTCAGAGAGAGGAAGGAAATGCTTGGACTTTCTTCAAACAAAATCAAAATACAAAGTGAAATTATTCTCAAGAATGAAAGTTACAGAGAGTTGCTTTTTTTTCTACTAATTTTTGTATAGTTGCCATCTTTGATACTGATAACAGAAATTAGGAAATCAAAAGCAACAAAAACAAAAATAAACAAGTGAGACAACATCAAACTGAAAACTGTATAGGAAAGGAAGCCATTAAAACGAAAAGGTAGTCTATTGAATAGGAGGAAATGTTTGCAATCATGTATTTGATAAAGGGCTATCAGTCAAAATATACGAAGAACTCATACAACTCAGCAGCAAAAAAACAAACAATCCAACATGCAGATAGCCAGCAGACACATGAGAAGATGCTCAACATCACTAATCATCAGCAAAATGCAAATCAAGATCATGAGATATCACCTCATACCTGTTAGAATGGCTTTTATAAAACAGACAAGAAATAAGTGTCAGCCAGGAAGTGGTGAAAAGGGAACCCTGTACATGGTTTGTGGGAATGTAAACTGGTGTAGCCACTATGGAAAACAGTTTGGAAGTTGCTCAAAAAATTGAAAATAGAGTTACCATAGGATCCAACAATTCTGTTTCTGGGTATATAACTGAAGAAGATGAAAGCACTGATTTGAAACTATATATGAAAAAAAAAGAAAAGAAACTATATATGCACCCCAATTCTCATGGCAGATTATCTATAATAGCCAATATATGGAAGCAACCTAAGTGCCCATCAATGGACAAATGTATAAAGAAAGTGCCGTGTGTGTGTGTGTGTATATGTATAATTATATATATCTAATATGTATAACTGGAATTATTAAGCCATAAAATGGATGGAAATCTTGCCATTTGCAACAACATGGATGGACCTTGAGGACATCATGATAAGTGAAAGAAGGCAGGCAAGTACCATCTGATTTCATATATGGAATCTAAAAAAAGAAAAAAAAATGTCTTCACTCTTTGCAGTACCTAACAAAGTATTTAGTACCTAACAGATGCTCAATAAATATTTGTGGAAAATATGAATTTTAAAAAGTATAATGGTAGATCAATGGAACAGAGAACTTAGAAATAGATCCACACAAATACACTCCATAAATTTTTGACAAAAGTGTGAAAGAAATCCAATGGAGGAGAGACGGATAACTTTTTAGCAAGTGGATTAATAAACTGTGGTGTTTTCTTAAAACCACATAGCACAACAGGAATAACTACTGCTACAACATAATGAATCTTACAGTGATTGTCAAAAGCAGCCATGTATGAGAGCATAACAACAAAAAATAGGAACGAGCGTTCATTCATTCCTTCAGGTGAGGACCTACCATGAGCGGGGCTCTGAGTCAGGGCTTTAGAGCAGGCCAACATGAATCGCTTGCTGCGCTCTTCTAACATTTCCATTCCCTTTTGAAGTTGCAGGAGAACACCCCACGGAACGACCTGTAATCTGAAAGATCTGCGGTTTCCAGAAAGTACACTAAATGAGTGTTCACTTTGTACTCATTTTGTGGTTTTACCTCTCAAGGTCATGTGCTCCAGTTGGCTTTATTTGAAGTTAAATGGCTTGACCTCGCTTGCAAATGATATTGATGGAATGTAGACAAAAGAGATATGTCTACTAAGAAGGAAAATGTCTCTGGGCAACGGCAATAAATTAGGAGATTTTGCATCTTTTGTGGGGAGAGACTGAGTTAGTGATTAAGCCCCTTGATACTTACATTTCTTTAATCACAAACTGAACATGCTTGTTATTTAATAAGTATATCATCTTCAACAACAGAGATGCCCCAACTAAAGGTCTGACTGTGAGCCATAAAATGTTAGGCACATCACATAGGGGCCACTAAATATTATATAAACTGGGTTCCTACAGATGGTTAGCTTTACAAATTTTAATCAACAGGCTGCTGCTGCTGCTAAGTCACTTCAGTCGTGTCCAACTCTGTGTGACCCCATAGACGGCAGCCCACCAGGCTCCCCCATCCCTAGGATTCTCCAGGCAATGAGTCAAAAAGATATGAATCCCTAGGTGGTTAGAAAATTTAGTTCAACCTCAACACCCCTGCCATGACGTTAACGCTTAAAACCCATTCATTCACTCATTCAACATTTATTAAGTACTTTCTAGCTTCCATGATTTCAGCAAGATTTATTAATTGCCCATATGTGCGCAGCTTTGAGTAATGGTGAAGAAAATAGATACGGCTTGATCCTAAGGGAAGTACTGTTTATGCCCATGGTTTAATACAGATTGTGCTGTCAAAAAGCTCTCTCTTTAGCAGGAAGACAAATTGGTGGGCAGAGCTGCAGACAGGATGTGATGCGAGTATGAAGGTGTTCATTGGGAATGAGTGGTGAGCTCTCCAAGTGTCTGGAGAAGGCTTCTCTAAGAGCTAACGCAGTGGCTGGACCTTGAGAGAAGCACAGGAGTTCCCAGACTGTCAGGGAAACACATTTTGAGTAGAAGTGGCAGGATGCTGAGGTATGGAAATGTGAAACAGCATTCACAGTTTGGAATTTAGGGCTCTGAAGGTGTGGAAACAGGTGGGCAAACCCAGCCACATGAAGGCTGTGAACCATGTTTCAGAATTCGGGTTTCATCGTGAGGCACCTGGAGGCAGCTGATGGATGTGAAACAGAGAAGTGACATGATCAGGTTTGCCTTTTAGGAAAACCATCCGCCAACATCATGACTCCTGGAGCCACTACAGAGAAAAGATGGATGCAACTCGGTCACTCACTGGAACCTTGGATGCAGGCATGTGGGTATGTGTTGTGGAAGGAGGAAGCGGGGAGTCTAGGAGAATCCCAGGCTTCTGGGTTTTTGCAGCAACCCCTGTACAACCCCCAGGCTCCAGACTTTTCACACTGAAAAAGTTTTGCAGACGACAACCTGATCGCTCTTCCTTGAATAGATTTTTTGTCATGTTGCTTCCTTGTTACAAAACTTTTAGTGTGTTTTACTCTGAAAATGTGAATTTCTGAGCTTCCTACCAGGGTCCTTTGTTGGGCCTACTCTCTGATTCCAACATTAAATCCATCTGCTCACCTGAACACTCCTTTTTCACTGCTACACACACATCCCTTTCTCGTCCATCTCAGTGCCCTCGCATCTTCCGTCTGAATACCTGAGGTGCACCATCCTCAGGTATGAGGCTGCTGCTGCTGCTGCTAAGTCACTTCAGTCGTGTCCGACTCTGTGTGACCCCATAGACGGCAGCCCACCAGACTCCCCCGTCCCTGGGATTCTCCAGGCAAGAACACTGGAGTGGGTTAGGTATGAGGCTAGCCTGGCCTAATCTCCCTCACACGGCCTCCTCGGAGCGCTTCGTGCCTCACTGATCTGCTGTGTCTTCGTCTCCTGTAGTCTGGAGCAAGGACGTGAGACAAGAATGTGAGCCTCACTAGGGCAGGGATTTTGTCTATTTCACTGCTATATCCGCACCCTTGGAAGAGTGCCTGAAACATGACAGGTACCTGATAATGAATGAACGGATGAATGACTATTGGGTGCTCCATAAATATTTAAGAAAGAAAACATTTTCAAGAAATAGAACACTTGATGGATTTGGTCATTCATTAAGTCAAGAAGTATATGCTCAGTGATTGCTCTGTGACAAGTAGCATGATGGTTTCTGTGTATTCAAAAAGTCATTACACTTGGAGTCCACAATGAGAACAAAATCATTATCAGAATCAAAACCCGGTGAATATTTACATTTTAACAGTACAGACAGACTTTTATTTTTAAAAGAAACCAGAATTTCATATCCTTTAGATTTCAGCAAAGTCTGATAATACCAAGCTTTGGTAAAGATGAAAGACTATTTCACTTTTTTCAAAGGAGCAAAAGCCATCCTCAAACACAGCTTAATTGAGGGGGAAATTAGTCCAGTCACGTTGGAAGACACTTTTCCCGTCATCTAGTAACAGTCCATGGGGTCGCTAAGAGTTGGACACGACTGAGCGACTTCACTTTCACTTTTCACTTTCATGCATTGGAGAAGGAAATGGCAACCCACTCCAGTGTTCTTGCCTGGAGAATCCCAGGGACAGAGGAGACTGGTGGGCTGCCGTCTATGGGGTTGCACAGAGTCTAACACGACTGAAGCGACTTAGCAGCAACAGCAGTAAAAGTGAAGATGGGTGTGCAAGATAGTCCAGTAAATCTATTCCTACACAGAAAACTCTCAGACATGTGCCCGGGGGCAAAAACAGCAGGGCTAATGGCAGTACAGTTTGAAATGAACAGTTGGAAATAACCAGAATGCCTCATCACCAGCAGAATGAGTAAATTAATTGAGGTTGTATCCCAGTGGTGGAATCTTCTGGAGCTGTGACGTGAGTGAACTTGATATTAATTATTATAATATTTATTATATTAATATATAATATTAATTATATTAATATAATTACTTATATGACTCAGTCTCACAAATGTTATATCGAGTGAAAAAAGGTGTAGAATAATAATGCATAAGGATCATCTTTGCATGAAGTTTAAACATAGACTATAATATAATATGTTATTTGTGAATCGATATAAATGTAGTAAAAGTATAAAATATACCTGATAGGGTGACCAACCATCTCTGTTTGCCTAGAACTGTTTTGCCACTGAAATTTCTATATCCTGAAAACCCTCCATTTCCAGGCACAACAAAACAATTGGTTGTCTTACCTGAAGAAGAGAAACATCAGGCTCAGAGTGAGGGTCATAGGCACGTTCCTGGGGGTCCAGTGGCTAAGACTGCACTCCCAGTGCAGGGGGCTTGGTTCGACACCTGGTCCGGGAGCTAGATCTCTCATGCCACAACAAAAAACCCAACTAAGACCTGGAACAGCCAAATAAATAAATATTAAAGAAGAGACGGGGGGTTACTTCAGGAAGGTAAGGAAATGAAATTGGGTAAAGGTGCACCGGGTATAATTTAGCTGAATTTGTAATGTTCTGTTTTGTAAACTGGAGTATGGGCACGTATGTGGTTATTTGTTATTTTATTCTCCACTCGTATATCTGAAATATTTCCTAATTAAGAAGCAAAACAAGAAAGCTCCTGTAATGAATGCTGTGGCGTGTCAGCCAGTGCATCTCCAGCTTTCGGGACTGAAACACTCGCTCCTGCAGCGACCTGGAGTGCTGGCAGGTTCAACACCTTCCTCTCACCTGAGTCTTAAACCTCCTTGATCCCTAATTGCCTTTGTTTGAATGGATCCACTTCATTTCTGGGGGCAGCCTGCGATCAGTGACTGCTTGATACATGGAGGTAAAGGCTCGTTTCCTCTTTCTTCAGTTCAGGACCCTTATAAAGGGCCATCCAGGCTCCAGAGCTCCCCATAGGGTCAGCTGAGGTGTCTGTTGTGATAGCATCATAGGCCACCTTCTTATGCCCAGTCTTCCCTCCTTCCCTTCCCTTTCCTTCCCTTCCCTTCCAGGTGTTGACCTGAGGATGCTCCCTGGTAAATGGATGCAAGCACATCTCCATGTCAGTCTTTCTCCAGGAGAACTTGACCTGTGACCCTGTCCTTCCAAGAAAAAGAGAGAGAGGCAGAGAGACTGAGATCACAAATTATAAAAATAGTTCCCCTGCCTCTATCTTTTTCTTTAGGTCCTGCCCGCCCCTCCTTGTATCCCAGTTGATCTTTAAATCTCAAGTCTATATACTACACAAAATTCTAGGTCTGGATGTGAAAAAGAAACACTCATTATATTTTAATGAACAATAACAAAATATAACTTTTTTTTCTCCCACAGAGGGGTTTTGTGGGTCAGAGAATATTCTTGCTCCTGATTTTGTTTTTCCCGCCAAAAGAGTCATTCAGAGGAATCAGGTGATTCTATCTGAGCCGAGTTGTATGATTCCAGAAAAACAGAAACAGAATCTAAAACAGTACCTAACAAACCACTGACTTGTGTGATGCAGATAATAAATACTTGTGGAACAGAGAGAAAGGGAAAGTCAGTGAGATACAGCAATGGGATCAGGCTCAGAACACAGACACAGAACAAAAATAAATGAGAAAGAAGGAGCATCTCAAAGCAGTCATCTCTCCACAAGCCTAACAGATCTTGGAGAAAGGTCAGTCATTTGATCTTGGACCATAACCTAAAAACTGCCAAGACCACTCTCAGTATGATCCCTTCCTGTCCTGATCCCCGTAACCTTGCACCCTTGACCTTGCACCAGGATAACTTGCAATCTCCAAGACTGCAGGGCTCCTTCCCCTAGAAAGACACACACACACCCTCTGCCAATATTCCTACTGTGGCTCCTAAATGTTGCTTGCTTAGTCGTGTCCAGCTCTTGGTGACCTCATGGACTGTAGCCCGCCAGGCT
>SJYX01022619.1:73041-108366 GCA_006410675.1 Oreotragus oreotragus
ACAGTTGGAAATAACCAGAATGCCTCATCACCAGCAGAATGAGTAAATTAATTGAGGTTGTATCCCAGTGGTGGAATCTTCTGGAGCTGTGACGTGAGTGAACTTGATATTAATTATTATAATATTTATTATATTAATATATAATATTAATTATATTAATATAATTACTTATATGACTCAGTCTCACAAATGTTATATTGAGTGAAAGAAGGTGTAGAATAATAAGGCATAAGGATCATCTTTGCATGAAGTTTAAACATAGACTATAATATAATATGTTATTTGTGAATCGATATAAATGTAGTAAAAGTATAAAATATACCTGATAGGGTGACCAACCATCTCTGTTTGCCTAGAACTGTTTTGCCACTGAAATTTCTATATCCTGAAAACCCTCCATTTCCAGGCACAACAAAACAATTGGTTGTCTTACCTGAAGAAGAGAAACATCAGGCTCAGAGTGAGGGTCATAGGCACATTCCTGGGGGTCCAGTGGCTAAGACTGCACTCCCAGTGCAGGGGGCTTGGTTTGACGCCTGGTCCGGGAGCTAGATCTCTCATGCCACAACAAAAAACCCAACTAAGACCTGGAACAGCCAAATAAATAAATATTAAAGAAGAGACTGGGGGTTACTTCAGGAAGGTAAGGAAATGAAATTGGGTAAAGGTGCACCGGGTATAATTTAGCTGAATTTGTAATGTTCTGTTTTGTAAACTGGAGTATGGGCATGTATGTGGTTATTTGTTATTTTATTCTCCACTCGTATATCTGAAATATTTCCTAATTAAGAAGCAAAACAAGAAAGCTCCTGTAATGAATGCTGTGGCGTGTCAGCCAGTGCATCTCCAGCTTTCGGGACTGAAACACTCGCTCCTGCAGCGACCTGGAGTGCTGGCAGGTTCAACACCTTCCTCTCACCTGAGTCTTAAACCTCCTTGATCCCTAATTGCCTTTGTTTGAATGGATCCACTTCATTTCTGGGGGCAGCCTGCGATCAGTGACTGCTTGATACATGGAGGTAAAGGCTCGTTTCCTCGTTCCTCAGTTCAGGACCCTTATAAAGGGCCATCCAGGCTCCAGAGCTCCCCATAGGGTCAGCTGAGGTGTCTGTTGTGATAGCATCATAGGCCACCTTCTTATGCCCAGTCTTCCCTCCTTCCCTTCCCTTTCCTTCCCTTCCCTTCCAGGTGTTGACCTGAGGATGCTCCCTGGTAAATGGATGCAAGCACATCTCCATGTCAGTCTTTCTCCAGGAGAACTTGACCTGTGACCCTGTCCTTCCAAGAAAAAGAGAGAGAGGCAGAGAGACTGAGATCACAAATTATAAAAATAGTTCCCCTGCCTCTATCTTTTTCTTTAGGTCCTGCCCGCCCCTCCTTGTATCCCAGTTGATCTTTAAATCTCAAGTCTATATACTACACAAAATTCTAGGTCTGGATGTGAAAAAGAAACACTCATTATATTTTAATGAACAATAACAAAATATAACTTTTTTTTCTCCCACAGAGGGGTTTTGTGGGTCAGAGAATATTCTTGCTCCTGATTTTGTTTTTCCCGCCAAAAGAGTCATTCAGAGGAATCAGGTGATTCTATCTGAGCCGAGTTGTATGATTCCAGAAAAACAGAAACAGAATCTAAAACAGTACCTAACAAACCACTGACTTGTGTGATGCAGATAATAAATACTTGTGGAACAGAGAGAAAGGGAAAGTCAGTGAGATACAGCAATGGGATCAGGCTCAGAACACAGACACAGAACAAAAATAAATGAGAAAGAAGGAGCATCTCAAAGCAGTCATCTCTCCACAAGCCTAACAAATCTTGGAGAAAGGTCAGTCATTTGATCTTGGATCATAACCTAAAAACTGCCAAGACCACTCTCAGTATGATCCCTTCCTGTCCTGATCCCCGTAACCTTGCACCCTTGACCTTGCACCAGGATAACTTGCAACCTCCAAGACTGCAGGGCTCCTTCCCCTAGAAAGACATACACACACACCCTCTGCCAATATTCCTACTGTGGCTCCTAAATGTTGCTTGCTTAGTCGTGTCCAGCTCTTGGTGACCTCATGGACTGTAGCCCGCCAGGCTCCTCGGTCCATGGAATTCTCTAGGCAAGAATAATGGAGTGGGTAGCCGTTTCCTTCTCCAGGGAATCTTCTCAACCCAAGGATAGAACCCAGGTCTCTTGCATTGCAGGCAGATTCTTTACCAGCTGAGCCACCCGGGAAGCCCCTCATAACGTCTCCTGTCTCCCTCGCTGAGTTCATTGACGGGAGCTATTCTGTTTAGCACTGCTTTCGAAATTCCACTACAGCAAAGCGCTCTTAAAATTGGCTGGATTTAAATCCCAGGCCCACTGCTCAGTGGCTGTGTGACCTTGGTCAAGTAACCACACCTCAGTGTCCCCAACTATAAATTGAGATTAACACTCCTAACGTAGACAGGAGGTCTAAGCAAGAAAATGTTTCCAAAGCATGAAGTGAAATGCTTGAAAAATCTGTGTAGGCTTTAATAAATGATTGATTAGTTGAATATTTTTAAATGTAAAAATGATTCTAAGAAGATGTAGGAAAATAACATTAATATTTCAATACTATGCACATTTTTAAAAACTTTACTGTGATGTAGGATTAAAATAAATCTAGTGAGGAAAGAAGGGAGGACTAAACTTCACATTCCTAGCAAACCATCTGCAGAAATGATAAAATTAGAACATTCCTGTGACAGAGACCTGTCATGTTTGTTGAACTGAATTGCAAGGGGAAAAAAATGGTCAGGTTCTGTTTAATGTTATAATTCCTATGAGAGTAATTAAAATCTGAAGTTTCTGCTTCTCTTTTTAGAAATAATGTCTGCTTGAAATGCGCTCTAATTGTCCCTCTTTACACACTGGCTGCGAGAGCCCATCCCAGGCAGGCAGACAACTCTGTAATTAGCTCCCTTCAAGAACAAAGCCATGACCATCTTTCAGCTGCTTTCTGGCTTTTGAGTTTAGGAGGCAAAGGAGAGATTTTGGCTCGCTTGCAAAATGGAATTTAAATCTGCCACAAGCAGTCAGTTGCAAGAATGATAATTGCACAGTTTGTTACAATTGATTTATACAGGCCCCAGGAAAGAATGAAGAGCTTCTGGCTAAAATTGTCAAAAGAATAATCAGGGATGTGTGAAATTTTCTCTCTCTGAGATTTTAATGGCTGCATTTAGAATAAAATGGTGACGTTGACCTATTTCTCATACAGTGAATTAAACCAGCTGATATTTTGGGTTGTCTGTTAATCATGCTCATTGATACCACCCTTTTCAATATCTACTATGATCTGCTTTTTGTTAGTATTTTGCACATTTCAGGTGAAGAACTTTTAATGAAAAAACTTTAGTATTTCTTTATTTATATGGTCGCGTCAGGTCTTAGTTGTGACATGTGGGACCTAGTTCCCCAATCAGGAGTGAATCTGGGCCCCATGCACTGGGAGTCTTAGCCATTGGACTACCATGGAATTCCCCCCCAAATTTTTAATTCATTGAATTACACCTTGTAAAAGAATGTATGCAAAAGTAAAAATTGTGCTACTGAGCCCAACAAAAACTTGTGTGTGCCACCAAAATCTTTTGCAAAGAGCATATAAACTGAGTTACTCCCTTCCCCACCACCACCACCTTGCAAAACACTTATACAATACAGATGCACACATATACACATCTAGCTCAGAAGAAATGGGATGATCCCACTTTGGTGTGTCACATGAAGATGCCTCATTTTGCTCGTTTCATTCAACCTAGAAGTCTGGCTACATTTACTGTGATTACTGATATAATTTGGACTATCTCTGCTTCTTGACATTGAGTTTCTACCTTCATACTGTCTCTTTTTTCCCCCTTCTTTACTGACTTCTGTTCTGTTCCCCAATGCTACCTTCTTTTCACCAATTCTCAAATATTCTACTTCTTTTAAGGATTACATTAAATAAAACTTTTAACACACATGTAAAATACATCTCTCAAAGAAAACAAGGAACTTAGCATGTTTATCTTCCCTCTTAATCTCACTCATCACCATCTTTTATGTTATTACCTAGAATTTTAGCTCTGTGTTGTCTCTAAATAAGAAAAGATAATTATTTCTATTTTTGTAGACCATCATTATTTCTCTTTTATAGTCAATAATTGAACCCTTCAGCTTCCTCATAGATTTCTTTTTCTTCTTCCTGTAGTAGTTTTTTCCGGGAAGATTTCTGGATAACACACTATTTTAGTCTTTGCCTGAAAATATCTATTTCATTTTCTCTCTTGCTTTCTTTTAAAATTATACTCAATTGGGGGAATAAGGAATACTTTCACATGATACAAAATTCAATTAAGTTATATATTATTTTAGTTGGGCATAGAATTCCAGATTCAGTATTGCTTTTCCTTGGCACTGTGGAGATATAACTCCATTTATTCTAGCGTCATTTTGCAAATTAGAAATTTTGCATCTGTCTGTGATTCTTTTTAGTTTCTCTCTGCTGGCTTTCAAGAAATTTCTGTTGCTGTTCTGCAGTTTTGCTTCTACAAGTTAAAGAGTTGATTGTTTAAAAAGTTGTCCTGCTTGATATACCTTTTAATATACCTTTGATATACTTTTTTATTCTGAAAAATTACATCAGAGCATTATAATCTGTCTTTCATATCTCAGCTTCATTTTCACATTTTTTTCTCATTTCATCTCTGTGTTTTATTTTACATCAAGTCCTCCCTTTCAATCACTGATTCTTTAACTAAATCTAGTCAACAGTTAATATCTTTCTCATGTCAATGATCACGTTCTTATTTTCCATAATTTTTAATTGGTAGTTTTTCACAATTCTTTGTTCTTGATTATAACTTCCATCCTTTATCTCTTCTAACATTTTAAATGTAAATAAAAGTCCTTTGGGGATTGCTATATTTCTATTTCTTTGACTATAAAATTTCCTATTTGTTTGGAAGGCTTTTAAGAAACAAGTATAACATCAGCCACCTTTGGCTTAAGAGCTGAAAGAAAAAACCAAAAACCATCCACTAAGAGATCAAGCTCTTGATCCTATCATTTTCTGTTAGGACTTTGTGTAGCTTGTTATCTGCCAATGTCGTATCCTCATGCTTAAGAGTTTTTCAGGTTATATTAATTAGTGCCATCTTGTAAAAACTTTGGAGGATAAGAACAACAGATACTATCTCCATTTTACAGATGAGAAGGATGAGACTCAGGGAGATGCTATTATTGAAGTTTTTATGGCTTGAAAATATGGCAAAATCAAGATGAATGCCAAATATTTTTATTTCCACTTCCTTGCTCTTCTCATTTTTTATTATTGCCTCTCAATATGCATCTCATTAGTGGGGAACCCTTTTTCTCATCTCCTGATGTTTCCTTTCCATGAAGGACACTCCATCAGTTTAACTCCTGACCTCTTTCCCTTCCCTCTCTCCAGCCCTGGGAGGTAGTAATTTACTTGATTGGTAGATTGAGGAAAAATTCTTCCCTAATTCTCTTTGTGAAGGAGCTTGCTTTCCCAGAGAAAAGATCTACTCTGCTCTGCAATTCTAGGAGGTAAGTGGGAGGTGGGTGAACAGGTGGAAGTTGGGAAGCTTTTCTGGTTCATTTCTGCCTGAAATTTAGTACTTAAATTTGCCTAATGCAGTCAACAGGCCCATTTGGTTATACTCTAAACTGGACCCTCCAATCTAGTTCCTATTATGAATCACATTGACATTCTGGCTTCTGTCTTTACTCATTATTTTATTTCTCAACTTGCTCAGAGCCTGGTCAAAATAGAGGTTACTACTTATTGAGCATTTCCCTGGAAATCTCCCATTTAATCTGCAACACTCTAGGGAGTTTAGAAATAAGAATGAGGTATGGGAGCAAACTATCATGACCAAATCCTGCAGTAACCACAGGAATATGGCATGACTCAGAAAATATATTAGGGACTTCCCTAGAGATCCAGTGGTTAAGACTCCCTACTTCTGCTGCAGAGGGTACAGTTTTGATCCCTGCTGGGGAACTAAGATCCCCCCTCATATGTTGTGTGGTGTGGCCAAAAAAGTATATTAAAGAAAGCATATTAGACACAAAAAGAAGTTAGCTGGGAGGATCCATTTAAGTGTTAGTAGCAATTGATAGTCAGAAATGATGAAAATGAAACTCATTCTCTTAGGAGAAAAGTCAATGGACCAGATAACAAATTAACCTCTATTCACTGCTTAAATCTCTAGGAGCAAAAATAAAATCAATATGTACCAAGTATGCAGTGGTTCAAAGAAACAGCATCAGAAATGAACACTAAGTTGAAGCATTAAGCTTATGGCAAAAATCTATTTTATAAAATAGCCTTACACATGAGCTTCTTTCCTTAAAGAACATCTTGATAGTCACCTCTTTCAATGCAGCCTGCCCAGATTAACATGCAACCAACTTTGTTTTTAAGTGTTTACTATATAGTGGAGAAAGAAATGGCAACTCACTCCAGTATTCTTGCCTGGAAAATTCTGTGGACATAGAAGACTAGTGGGCTACAGTCCACTGAGTCACAAAGAATCAGACACAACTGAACGACTAAACATGAGCACACAGTGTATACTAGACACTTTTTATCCATAAAATGTACACAAATACATGGGTAAAAGCTCCTTACCAAAGAAAGAAGTTTAGCAAACTTCCAAGTAGGGAATGAAGAAAAATTTACCGTGAGAAGTCCTTTACTCTGGGCCAGACCTGGCAAGGCTGTGAATGTGTATTTGTAGATCCTGGTTCTCATGGATTGTGGATTCATGTGTCAGAACACCAAACACATCCCTGCTCAGGTCAGAATAGATACCATACAGTGAACCCCAGAGGGATAGGAGTAGTTCCGTATCTCTGCATCATCTCTGGTATCTCCTGGAGCTGTCAGTGTGTGTGGTCCATGTGTGTGTGATCTGTGTGTGTGGTGGCTTTTGTTCACCACTTCTGAGCATCTAACAAGAGAGTCACCTCAGGATGCTTATTGCTACTGAGTTTGTTGCTTTTTCATTTACCAATGAAGTAACGTGAGACCAGTACTGTATATCATTTTAGAAATCTATGCTGAAGATGGTGTGATGTGTGTGCAATAGATAGCTCAAAATAGAAGTGTTGTAAAGCATTTGGTGGCTTCTCATAGTGATTTTTTTTCTTTTCTATTTTGGACTTTTTTCCTGGATGCTTCTAAAATGACATACACTCGTCTGCCAGCCTCCAGACTTCCTGAGTGGGCACAAATTGAGTCTTATGAATAGAATGGGAAAGACTAAAGATCTCTTCAAGAAAATTAGAGATACCAATGGAATATTTCATGCAAAGATGAGTGCAATAAAGGACAGAAATGGTATGAACCTAACAGAAGCAGAAGACATTAAGAAGAGGTGGCAAGAATACACAGAAGAACCATACAAGAAAGATATTCATGACCCAGATAACCACGATGGTGTGATCACTCACCTAGAGCCAGACATCCTGGGATGCAAAGTCAAGTGGGCCTTACGAACAAAGCTAGTGAAGGTGATGGAACTCCAATTGAGCTATTTCAAATCCTAAATGATGATACTGTGAAAGTGCTGCGCTCAATATGCCAGCAAATTTGTAAAACTCCGCAGTGGCCACAGGAGTGGAAAAGTCAATTTTCATTCCAGTCCCTAAGAAAGGCAATGCCAAGGAATGTTCAAACTACCACACAATTGCACTCATCTCACATGCTAGCAAGGTAATGCTCAAAATTCTCCAAGCCAGGCTTCAACAGTACGTGAACCGTGAACTTCCAGATGTTCAAGCTGGGTTTAGAAAAGGCAGAGGAGCCAGAGATCAAATTGCCAACATCCATTGGATCATTGAAAAAGCAAGAGAGTTCCAGAAAAACATCTGCGTCTGCTTTATTGACTATGCCGAAGTATTCTCCAAGCCAGGCTTCAACAGTACGTGAACCGTGAACTTCCAGATGTTCAAGCTGGGTTTAGAAAAGGCAGAGGAGCCAGAGATCAAATTGCCAACATCCATTGGATCATTGAAAAAGCAAGAGAGTTCCAGAAAAACATCTGTGTCTGCTTTATTGACTATGCCGAAGACTTTGACTGTGTGGATCACAACAAACTGTGGAAAATTCTGAAAGAGATGGGAATACCAGACCACCTGACCTGCCTCCTAAGAAATCTGTATGCCCGTCAGGAAGAAACAGTTAGAACTGGACATGGAAAAACAGACTGGTTCCAAATCGGGAAAGAAGTACGTCAAGGCTGTATATTTTCACCATACTTATTTAACTTATATGTAGAGTACATCATGCTAAATGCTGGGCTGGATGAAGCACAGGCTGGAATCAAGATTGCCGGGAAAAACATCAAAAACCTCAGATACACAGATGATACCACTCTTATGGCAGAAAGCAAAGAAGAACTAAAGAGCCTCTTGATGAAAGTGAAAGAGGAGAGTGAAAAAGTTGGCTTAAAGCTCAACATTCAGAAAACTAAGATCATGGCCTCTGGTCCCATCACTTCATGGCAAATAGATGGGGAAACAATGGAAACAGTGACAGACTTTATTTTGGGGGGCTCCAAAAACACTGCAGATGGTGACTGCAGCCATGAAATTAAAAGACACTCGCTCCTTGGAAGAAAAGCTATGACCAACCTAGCAGCATGTTAAAAAGCAGAGAAATTACTTTGCCAACAAAGGTTCATCTAGTCAAAGCTCTGGTTTTACCAGTAGTTATGTATGGATGTGAGAGCTGGACTATAAAGAAAGGTGAGTGCTGAAGAACAGATGCTTTTGAATTCTATTGTTTGAGAAGACTCTTGAGAGTCCCTTGGGCTGCAAGGAGATCCAGCCAGTCCATCCTAAAGGAAATCAGTCCTGAATATTCACTGGAAGGACTGATACTGAAGCTGAAACTCCAATACTTTGGCCACCTGATACAAAGAACTGGCTTCTTGGAAAAGACCCAAATGCTGGGAAAGATTGAAGGCAGGAGGAGAAGGGGATGACAGAGGATGAGATGGTTTGGATGGCCTCACCAATGTGTTGGACTTGAGTTTGAGTAAACTTTGGAAGTTGGTGATGGACGGGGAAACCTGGTGAGCTGTTGTCCATGGGGTCATGATGAGTCACACACAAGTGAGCAACTTAACTGAACTGAATTTATATCCCCTCAGTGTGTGGATACAGATTTTGCTAAAAAAATACTTGCTAGATGAAAGACTGGTCACAATACCAAGGGAAGAAAGAACTCTAATCTACCCTGAGACTCTAACTTAGCATCAGGCTCTGGATACTCTGCAAAAGTATTCATAATGGAGAGCAGAGATGTCAAGCTATAGGGAAGAATAGTTCCAGCAGTGGGAATTTTTTTCTTGAAATCTAAAATGTTTGTACATCAATTTTAATTATGTGCTAGTGGCTTCAAACAAAAGAGCTCTTTAGTGCAAGTAATCTATAAGTATTTTGATTCGTCCAAAATATAGTTAATTTTATTAGGATTACTGGTCAATGTTTACACATGTTTTTATAGTTCTTGTTAAATATCACCAACTGCTTTTCCAACAAGTTTTTTTTGTTTCCAACACCACCAGAGGGATCAGAGCATACCTTCCATACCACTACTCTCCCTTCACCAACTCTGGGTACTAATCGTTTTTTGTTTTGTTTTGTTTTTTCCCCTAAAATTTTACTTACTTAATGAAAAATGATGTGTATGCTCAGTTGTGTCTGACTCTTTGTGGCCCCATAGACTGTAGCTCTCCAGGCTCCTCTTTCCATGGAATTCTCCAGGCAAGAATGCTGGAGTGAGTTGCCATTTCCTTCTCCAAGGGATCGTCTCAACCCAGGGATCAAATCCACATCTCTTAACATCTCCTGCCTTGGCAGGCAGATTCTTTACCAGTAGCACCACCAAATGCTAGTTCATTTTTTGGTTGTTGTTCATTATTTCTTTGGCTATCACTGATACGGAACAATTTCTCCTATTGATGTCCTTTGCTCATTTTTTATCCCCATTGGTCATAATGGCCTTCTTGCTAATGTGCATAAATGCTATTACAAATGGTAAAAAAAAAAAAAAAAAAAAATTTAACCTCGGTCTACGTCCTTGTTCCCTGGAGGAGGAAATGGTAACCCACTCCAGTATTCTTGCCTGGAGAGTCCCTGTGGACAGAAGAGCCTGGTGGGCTACAGTCCATGGGGTTGCAAAGAGTCAGACATGACTGAGCTACGAAGCATATATCCTTGTTGTGTATATAGTTTTTTTCAGTCAACGTATCTTTTGCCTGGTTATATTTCTGTGTGAAGAAGTTTCAAAATCGTGTGCAGTGAAATTTCAGTCTTGTGATGTCTTTAATCACTCCCAAGTTTGGAAAGTTGCACTGCTCCCAGAAGTTTGATAGATATTTATTTTACTTTACTTAAAAAAAAGGCCTGAGTTTTGTATATAGAGATTTAATCCATTTGAAATTTATTGGGATACATGTGTGAGATAAAGATCTAAATAGTTTCTGCCAAATTTATAGGCAATTATCTTAGTACCATTATATTTTCTCTGTTATTTGGTGATGGCTTTGTGAAAAATCATTTAAATTCTTCTGTGTAATAGTATCTACATCTTCTGTGCTTATTCTAGTCCAATGATCTGTCTGCTATCCAAAGATTACCACACTATTTCAAATTATCATGTAAGACTCTTTTCTAATATTACTGCTGCTTTTTGAAAATTATTCTGTATTGACCCCGACTCTTTGTGACCCCATGGTTTCTAGCCTGCCAGGCTCCTCTGCCCAGTGGAGTTCTCCGGGCAAGAATACTGGAGTGGGTTGCCATTCCCTTCTCCAGGGGATCTTCCCAAACCAGGGACAGAACCTGGGTTCCAGCATTGCAGGCAGATTCTTTACTGTTTGAGCTACCAGGGAAGTCCTTAAAATATATTCCTTTTCTTCCCATGAAAATGATTCTGTTGGAATTTTGTTTGGGTGTCTTTCACCTAAAAATGAAATATACAAGGAACTGACATTCTGTTTCATTTTCCAGTATGGTATACCTTTCTATTAACCAAGTATTTGTGCTCTTTAAATAAGTTTCTGAGTTTCTTTAGAGAGGTCATACACATTTCTCATAGCAATTACTCCCAAGTATGCCTTTTTTTTTTTTTAACTTGTAACTGGAACTGAAATCTTTCTCATTATATTTCTTAACTTCTCAGTTGTTTGCAGGCATGCTATTGATTTCCACAAATTCATTTAGCTCTTATTCGGCCTTTTTAAAACCATGGGTCCTGTCTTCTCCAAAGGAGTATTAGGAGAAGGATTCATGAGAAGAACGTTTCTGTGCCACTTATACAAAATACAGAGTTACTGTGTGATTCAAATGTCTTTTATATAAAAGATGAACATAGCTATCTTTTATGGGGTGAAGAGAGATATCTGTCTCCTCTGTATCCCTGGTCTTCAAATTACTGCTTACTCTGCCAGCCCAGGAGGGCATTCCCAGGAATGCTGCTCTCTCCTTGTCTCACTGGTGTTCCAGCCCCTGCTCTGGGCCTCCTTTCTTGGGCAGCCCATTCAGAGTGCTCTGGCGGCTTACAGAGTATGGACTCTCACCGTGCCCTCACGATGCTGCTCCTCTAGTTTTGGCGGCATCAGCTGCTACCACGGAGTGACTCTGTTTCCATTTGTCCTGTTCACCTGGAAGTCCTTCCAGCCAGACTAGACCCCGGTGTGAGACCTGAAGCAACAGCGCATCTTATTTCCTGTTTGTTCCCCAAGAAATCCAGAGCTAAACTTGGACAATTTAACTTACCCCAAGCTCTTTTCTTCTTTTGATGGTTTTTCAAGCTTCTCAATATTCTTTTCACTGACTTGTTTTATATGTGATTTAGCTAAACACACTACATCAAGTCTTCTCTAAAAATAGGCAAGATATAAATCTTAGCAAAATTTGTTTTATGGTTAGAATTTTGATTAAATAAACCATACCATGTGTGCTTTTCAGACGAACAGCATTAAAAAAACAGAATGAAGCAGTGGGGAAAGAGCACACGTAAGTGTTGCAAGCTATAATACCTCCTGGGTGTCTATATATGTATATATGTGTGTGTATGGCTCCTGTGTCCATGAAATTTCACAGATAAGGATACTGGAGTGGGTTGCCATTCCCTTCTCCAAAGGATCTTCCTGATCCAGGAATCAAACCTGGGTCTCCCACATTGCAAGCAGATTCTTTACCATCTGAGCCACCAAGGAAGTCCCAAAATGTACATGCGTTAAGTTTTTAAATTGCACTCATCTCACGCTAGTAAAGTAATGCTCAAAATTCTCCAAGCCAGGCTTCAGCAATATGTGAACCGTGAACTTCCAGATGTTCAAGCTGGTTTTAGAAAAGACAGAGGAACCAGAGATCAAATTGCCAACATCCGCTGGATCATCNACGGTGTCCTGAAAAAGCAGCCAAAGATGGTGCATCAGGCCAGGACAGACTGTGCCCACACAGGCTTTCTTTGAGAAATGGGTGTCTTTTCTAATAGATGGACAAAAATAAGCCAGCTTGTGTAAGCACCAAAACAAAACCGATGGAAACCAGCAAGTTTAAGAGCAAAGACAACTCCTTTGAAAGTAAGTTGGATAGGGCTGGGACCCTTCCCCCAATTAGTGCAGCTCTCTCTAATCTTAGCTTAAAAGGAGCTGCTGGAGTGAAACTGTTTGTATAACCCACAGGAAGACCTCCCACTCCCACATCTTTTGACTGCATTAGGTCTGGAAAAGTTGAAATGGTTTCTAAGTGTTCCATCAAAACCAGGATGCTTATCACTCTGGTTTGGCTACTTGCCTGCATTTAGCTCCCAGTTAATCTCCGTAGTATGGTAGGATCACTGAGTCTCCCTCCTGGCGGGTGGAGGGGATTACTAGGGGAGGGGGCAGAGGCTCACTGCCCTACAGGAAGGTGTGCAGGCAAAGGAGTGGATTAACCCCTGGTGTTCCAAAGGTGTCCAGGAATAGAACTCAACTGGAAGTAGTATCTTAACATTTATGGAAACTAAGAACTCAGGATCTTAGAAAATGCCTCCGAGACCCAAGTCTAAGGAACTAAAGCATAAGTGGTGGTAAAGAACCTGCCTGTGATGCAGGAGACACAGGAGACATGAGTTCAATCCCTGGGTTGGGTAGATCCCCTGGAGAAGGAAATGGCAATCCATTCCAGTATTCTTGTCTGGAGAATCCCAAGGACAGAAGAGCCTGGTTGGCTATAGTCCATGGGGTTGCAAAGAGTTGGTGATCCACAACTGAAGTGACTTAGCACCCATACACACACAGGTCATATTCTGGACAAAACGTCAGTCATGCCCATAGTTTACTTTAGGGTTCACTCCTTTTTTTTTTTTTTTNCCATTCCAGTATTCTTGTCTGGAGAATCCCAAGGACAGAAGAGCCTGGTTGGCTATAGTCCATGGGGTTGCAAAGAGTTGGTGATCCACAACTGAAGTGACTTAGCACCCATACACACACAGGTCATATTCTGGACAAAACGTCAGTCATGCCCATAGTTTACTTTAGGGTTCACTCTTTTTTTTTTTTTTAATTTTGAGATGAAGAGAGGTTATTCTTTTGCTCCTCTACCATCTTTGTTTTCCTTGGTTGTATTGGGTCTTTATTGATACACAGGTTTTCTCTTATTTCAGCAAGTGGGGGCTAGTCTCTGTTGTGCTATGCAGGCTTCTTATTGCAGTGGCTTCTTGTGGAGCATAGGCCCTAGGAGTGCAGGCTTCAGCAGTTGTGGCTCTCAGGCTCTAAAGTACAGGTTCAGTAGTTGTGGTGAATAGGCTTGGTTGCTCTGCGGCCTGTGGGATCCTCCCAAATCAAGGATCAAACCTGTGTCCCCTGCATTGGCAGGCAGATTCTTAACCACTGGACCACCAGGGAAGTCCCAGTGTTTACTCTTGGTGTAAATTTCATGCATTTGGACAAGTGTATAATGACATATATCTATCTTTAATTATATGACCATACTGAGTGTTTCCACTGCCCTAAAACGGCTTGGTACTCTCTATTTTTCCCTCCTACGTCACAACTCTTGACAGCCACAGGTTATTTCACTATTTATAGTTTTGCCTGTTCCAAAATGTCATACAGTTGAAATGATACACATATAATCTTTTCAGATTGGCTTTTTTCACTGAGTAATATGCATTTGTGGTTCCTACAGGTATTTTCATGGCTTGAGAGCTCACTCCTTTTAGTATGGAATAACATTCCATGGTCTGGATGGACCGCAGTTTATTTGTCCATTTACCTGCTGAGAAAGATCTTGGCTGCTTCCAAATTCAGAAAAAGTCAGTTATGCATGAGGCAGGGACTTTCGTGAATGCTTTCTTTACCTAAAGCTTTCAGTTTTCTTGAACATCACTGATATGAAAGGATGCCAGGCAATCTTATACCATTGACATTTCTGGGGTCAAATTATACCAGTTCTATTTGCTATGTATGTGGCTTTGAAAAAGACATTGATCATCTCTGAATTTCGATTTCTTCATGAAGAAATTACAATTACCTTTCTCATAGCCTCATCGGAAGAATTATTAAACTAAACAAAGTTCCATAATGTATGCAAGCAAGGCATGTATCATGGTATCATTACTTCTGTTCTCTAATGGGATTTCTCACAGGGCACACCCATGGGAAGCCCATAGTGAAGACAGAAAAGTCTGAGGTCCTGCAGGACAGGAGCAGGTAAAGGGAGTTACCTAAGTACAAAAAATAAGAAGGGCAAGATGTGGACACTGAACATGAGTCTGGTGGAGAGAGGGACACCAAGAGGGAAGATAAAGGCCACAGACTTCATGTTGGAGCCCAGCTACCGGAAGGAGTGAGCCTGACAAATAGAAGACGGTGGTAGGACACCAAAATGTATGAAGGGAATACGCTTCCGTCACTATACCCATTGCCTGCCATCGTTTCTAAGGTTCAGTAAAAGTCAGTTTGTTATTGCCTAAAAGAAAAGGCCAAGTAGAGCTTTCCTGGTGGCACAGTGGATAAGAATCTGCCTGCCAATGCAGGAGACACAGGTTCAATTCCTGATCCGGGAAGAGCCCACGTGCCACAGAGCCAATTAGACCCAAGCGCCACCACTGCTGAGCCTGAGCTCGAGAGTCCGGGAGCTGCACCTACTGAGGCCACGTGCTGCAGATACTCAGGCCCATGCACCCTGGAGCCTATGCTCCGCAACAAGAGAAGCCACCTCAATGAGAAGGCTGCACACCAAAACAGGGAGAAACTCTGCTCCCAACTAGAGAAGAAGTCCGTGAAGCAANCACGTGCTGCAGATACTCAGGCCCATGCACCCTGGAGCCTATGCTCCGCAACAAGAGAAGCCACCTCAATGAGAAGGCTGCACACCAAAACAGGGAGAAACTCTGCTCCCAACTAGAGAAGAAGTCCGTGAAGCAACAAAGACCCAGCACAGCCAAAAATAAATAAATAAAATTATGGGGAAAAAGAGGGGGGAAAAGCCAAGTAGCTCCTAGTTCCAGACTCCTCTTTGAAACAGGCCAATGCCAGATCCTCAGGACTGCTGATCACTGTCTCCACCCTGGGCGCATCCGTGGGAGGACACTGGGCAGTTTCACTCAGTTGTATCCTTCACCTCAGCCACGCTCATAACTTGACGCTTGATAAGAGCTAAGGGAGAATTGACCAGTGTTCCTGTTTCCTTCCCATCATCTTCAAAGCCCATCCAAAAGCTCTCAGATCTCAGCTTCAGACACATGTACAGACACATCTTCCAGTCTCAAATGTGGTGCCTACAAATGACTTTCCTGGAATCAAAAAATACCCCTCCACACACAAAAAATAAATGTTATTTACTAAGGTTTCACACACAAATGCCTCCTAACACCTCAGAAAATAAGTCTATTACATTTTAACACAGTATTTTAAGAAAGGGTATTATTAAGAGAAAGCATTATGAAAACTATTTTGATTTCAAAAAATCACAAGTTAAGTGAGCTTCTGTGTCTTAAAATGTCATCGTGAGAATTTCCCTAGGAACCTTAGAGTCACCAATTTACCTATATGGTATTTTTTCTTGGCAGCTAAAGTAGCAGAAGAAAATCTTCTCACACTCTTCTATCCTGGTGCCAAAACTAATTAGAAAGAGAAAACATCTCCCAATGTATTAGGCAGAATGACACTGCCTTCCAAATGTCTACACCCTAAAACCTAGTATCTGGGAACATGGTATCTTCCATAGCCAAAGGGACTTTGTCAGAGTATTTAAGAGTATGGACTTAAAATAGGGAGATAATCCTATATTACCCAGGTGGAAGTAAGCAATCACACTGAAAGGTTGTGGCTGCAAGCCATGTGCTATGCCAGACTTGTGACCTCCGGAAGAGAGGATTTCGATCTGGGGCCAGAGATCAGGCTTGACCACTCAGAGTTTTTGTGTAACAGAGTTTTATTAAAGCAAAGAGATAGGGAAAGGTTACGACACAGACATCAGAATGGGGAAGCAGAAAGAATGCCCCCTTGCTAGTTTTTAGCAAGGTGTTTTATGTGTGTTGCTGCTGCTGCTGCTGAGTCGCTTCAGTCGTGTCCGACTCTGTGTGACCTCATAGACGGGAAGCCCACCAGGCTCCCCCGTCCCTGGGATTCTCCAGGCAAGAACACTGGAGTGGGCTGCCATTTCCTTCTCCAATGCATGAAAGTGAAAAGTGAAAGTGAAGTCTCTCAGTCATGCCCGACTCTTCGCAACCCCATCGACTGCAGCCCACCAGGCTCCTCCATCCATGGGATTTTCCAAAACTGTTAATCAAATAAGGAAAACACCTCAAGGCTGAGGGGGTTTCACCAGAGCCCTCTCCCACAATATGCTGTTTTGAGATAGAATGGCACACCAAGCTATGTCATCCCCAGTCATAAAACAATTGACATGGATATTGGTTTGTTGAGCCATTATCAGCCCCAGGTTTGAGATAAGAAAAAAAGTTAGTCTTTAGGCAGAACCATTTTGAAGAAAGGCAGATTTCAAAGCTGATACATAGTTTCATTAACATAGCTTAAGAAAAACCTTTCCATAACAAAAATGGCATTGGTTAGCCCAAGGTTTGAGAAAAGTTCAGGTAGAACCAGGTGTCCTCAGCACAGAATTAAAAGAAGCCTCTTAATTTTGTGTAGAGAGGGGAAGAAAAATGTCTGCTGCTTGCAGTTTATTTCCTCCTGCTGCTTGTGGACCTGTGGCTTTTCTACCTGTTAACCCTCTTCAACATGAGCCTTGCAGACACAGAACTTTCTCCTGCTGGGGTCAGAGATACAGCCTCAGGAAAGGCAGGAGAGATGGGGCTCGGGGGAGGTCACAGAGACTGGATATAAAGAGGTCTCCATCCGCTGTTGTTGGCCTTGAAGACAGAAGAAGGCCATAAACCAAGGAGCATGGCTGTTTTCTAGAATGACCTCTGCCTGACAGTCTAGTAGGAAACAGGCACCTCAGTCCCACAACTGCCTGGAACTGAATTCTGCAAACAGTGTGCATGATCTTGGAAGTGGATTCTTCCCAGAACCTCCTAGTAAGGGACTGGCCAGCTGGTATCTTGATTTTGGCTTTGGGAGAACTTGAGCAGAGAAATCAGTCAGGCCACTCAGACTTTTGACTTACAGCACGAGACCCTAAGTTTGTATTTAGCTGTTAAATTTGTGATTTTTCTTTCTTTTTTATTTTTTAACAACAGCAATAGAATAAAATTTCTCCTAAGCCCTTTTTCTTTCCTTTCCATAAAATGGCACAAGTGAAGACATCAGCTTCCATGCTTGGGAAAATTTCAGTTCTGATTGGGATAGAAGGCTGGCATATCTTCGTTTGGGAGTGCAAAGTAGAGAAAAAAAGAACTACATGCCCACCTCTCCCTTGAACCTCTCTCAGAAATGGTTCATTAGAAGATTCAGTTCAGTTCAGCTGCTCAGTCGTGTCCAACTCTTTGCGACCCCATGAATTACAGCACACCAGACCTCCCTGTCCATCACCAACTCCCGGAGTTCACTGAAATTCACGTCCATCGAGTGTGTGTCTGTGTGTGGCCGGTCTTTTATGAAACTGTTTTGGCGAGTCCAAGCCGGTTTTTTGCATTTGTCTGATTCTTCTTTCATGATTAAATCTGGGTTAAACATTTTTGGCAAGAACACCACAGGGTGATGCTGCATTTTCTTAAAACAGTTTTTAAAAGATTCCAGTGATTCTATTTTCACAACATACTTTTTGTTCTAGAAAGAAAATCACTAATCACTGACTCAAATTAATTTTAACACACACACACACCTTCTTAGACCTTCCACCTTTGCCATTCTGATCCCATTTTCATGATTATACCACAGATAATGGACAAAAGGAAGTTACCCAATGAAAACCAGCAGATTCAAGTTCATAAGGGATTATATCTAAGTAAAGGCCCGAGTCGTACTGTTCACACCTGGCTTGTTTGTACAGCAACCTTTCTTTCAAAGAGTCGCCAAACTTCCCTCTGTGTGGCCTCAGCTGTCAATCATGGGGCTCAACCTCTTGACCTGTGGTGATGGTTCAAGGGTAAGCAGGATGTGACCTGAACAGAGCCCACTTCTCTAAGAGATTACACATGGATTCTGAAGAAAAGTCTCTCTCTTCCTCTGGGATTGTAAGATAAATGATTATGTTTCCTGGAAGCATTTATGGTCCTCTTCCTTATTTTATGGAGGAACAGTCTGTAAAAGAAAGTCCACACACACAAAATGAAGTAGTGGCAAGTGGAGATAGAAAAATCAGTAGAAAGAGACAGAGTTAGTCCATGTGACATATGTTAGTCCCTGGATCTAGCCATGCCTGAAGTCGAGTCAGCTATAAATTCCTGTTTATCCCCTTAAGCTAGTTTGAGTTGCGTTTCTGCTTCTTGCAGCTGAGTTTTGAGTAATGCAATCATGATCTTGGTCAGAATCACAAGAATCTTTTTCTTGCATTGGCAAAGCCTTAGCAATCACCAAAGAGCCCCAGGTATCTGGGCTATAGTAGGAATGGTATTAATAATACACATTTCAGGGTACCTGTTGTGCAGATTAAGAGGGGACCTGGGTAAGCACTTGACAGTGTCTGGCTCATATTAGGAAATCCATGTACCATGCACAGAAGTCTTGGGCATCTCTCTAGGCTTCTGCCGTTTGCTCTGTGCCCTTGAATTTTCCCCTCACTGGGCTTCTCTAGTGGCTCAGATGTGAAAGAATCTGCCTGCAATGTGGGAGACCTAGGTTTGATCCCTGGGTTGGGAAGATCCCCTGGAGAAGGGAATGGCAACCCACTCCAGTATTGTTGCCTGGAGAATCCCATGGACAGAGAAGCCTGGCGGGCTACAGTCCATGAGGTTGCAAAGAGTCGGACACAACTGAGCTAACACTTTCACTTCACTGCCCAGACTAAAGCCAGACTTGGCTGAGAACGGTGCTTGCTTGGGTAATGTTCATTGCTCACTGTCAGTGTCTTGGTTATATTCTCTCCATTTGTCCTATAAGCTCAGCAACATGAACAGAGTGTTGAAAATGTCTTGAGGGTATTCTGCATTGGTCAGGTTATTATTTTTCCAGGCGAGAAAGAAGCCAAGGGTGAGGCTAACAGAACGGAACTGCACTGACAGTTCTGGCAGCAGGCGCTCTCTGCATGAGCTGGAGCTGGAGCTCAGGGGTCAGGAAATTAGGGACACTGGAATTGGTAAGTTTGGGGGCTACCATGTGTATTTGTTTTGGCCTTATTTATCCTCTTTCTGCAACCTTTTCCAGGAGGAAGTTTGTCCTTTCAGAGGCCACTGTATTTGTTGCTGTCGAAGGGGCCAGTTGCAAAGAGTCTTTCAGAAAAGCAAAATTCCCAGGGAAGGACTCGTGAGGTTTATGTAAATACCTGTACAACGCAGGCATACCTCAGGGGTTATGGAATTGCAGACTCTCACAATTGCTACATTTTTCTGGACTCCTTCTCTAAGTACCTTAGCATCTACTAAGAAGGGGTACCTCAGGCAGGTGCTAACAAATGTCCTGGTTGACTTCAGATCTGGAAGATCATTGGAGGTGAGAGCATGGCTGTCTCTGGTAGGAGTTTGTGGCCAGCATGGACTTTCCACCCAATCCACGGTGTGTTTGGAGCGGGGATAAGGGCACAGTGGTGACTTCTCATGCCTGAAAATTCGGCCTCAAGTGGGAAGAATATGCTGGGCTTTGTGGAAGTCAGCCAGCCCAGTTTCCCAAGTTCTTATATGTTTTGGAGTTGAGTGCTGGTAACCCCAGGGCTGGAAGCAGGGATCTGAGCACTCTTTTCACTGCTTGGAAGAGCCTGGTGGGTGGGCCTGGCAGGATCCTCTTTGTTTGGGGAGCCACTAGATTCTCCTGAGGAAGAACTGGTGCTAAGGACAGAGTTCAGTTCAGTTCAGTTCAGTTCAGTCGCTCAGTCATGTCCGACTCTTTGTGACCCCATGAATCGCAGCACACCAGGCCTTCCTGTCCATCACTGACTCCCAGAGTTCACTCAAGCTCATGTCCATCGAGTCGGTGATGCCATCCAGCCGTCTCATCCTCTGTTGTCCCCTTCTTCTCCTGCCCCCAGTCCCTCCCAGCATCAGAGTTTTTTCCAATGAGTCAACCCTTCGCATGAGGTGGCCAAAGTACTGGAGTTTCAGCTTCAGCATCAGTCCTTCCTATGAACACCCAGGACTGATCTCCTTTAGGATGGACTGGCTGGATCTCCTTGCAGTCCAAGGGACTCTCAAGAGTCTTCTCCAACAGCACAGTTCAAAAGCATCAATGCTGGCATATAAATTCAGCCGGAGAACAACATCCTGGTGGCCGAGACAGAAATGGTTTGAGTGTAGGGAAGCCTCCTCCCAGGGCTCCCATCAGAGCCCTGGAGGAGAAGTCACTGTAAAACCCTGAGAGCTGCTCTAGAGGACTCTGGGTGTCCGGAGCAACACTGAGCCCTGCTTCAGGCCGTGCTTTGGTGACAGTAGAAAAGGCACAGAAAGAGCACTTCCTCCTTCTAGCAGAGCAGCTGTGGCATCACAGTGAGACCCGAGGGGTCAGTACAGAGAGCATGAAGGAGCGGCAGCTGTGGTCGCCACAGGGAGGGGCCTGGGTCCAGCTCGTATGGGCCCCAGTGCCTCAGGAGCAAAGGCGACAGCAGTGTGACGGGAAACAGTGAAGGCCTTCTTAAGTGATCAGTGCAAAGAAATAGAGGGAGACAATAGAATGGGAAAGATTAGAGATCTCTTCAAGAAAATTGGAGCTACCAAAAGAACATTTCATGCAAAGATGGGCATAGTAAAGGACAGAAATTATAAGAACCTAACAAAAGCAGAAGATATTAAGAAGAGGTGGCAAGAATTCACAGAACTATACAAAAAAGGTCTTAATGACCTAGATAACCATGATGGTCTTAATGACCTAGATAACCATCACTCACCTAGACTCAGGCATCCTGAAGTGTGAAGTCAAGTGGGCCTTAAGAAGCATTACTATGAATAAAGCTGGTGGAGGTGATTGAATTCCATCTGAGCTATTTCAAATAGTAAAAGATGATGCTGTGAAAGTGCTGCACTCAATATGTAAGTAAATTTGGAAAACTCAGCAGTGGCCACAGGACTGGAAAGGAACAGTTTCATTACAATTTCAAAGAAGGGAATAACAAAGAATGTTCAAACTACCATAAAATTGTGCTTATTTCACATGCTAGCAAGGTTATACTCAAAATCCTTTAAGCTAGGCTTCCGTGGTACATGAACTGAGAACTTCCAGATGCATAAACTGGGTTGAAAAAAGGCAGAGGAATCAGAAATCAAATTGCCAACATTTGTAGGATCATGGAGAAGGCAACAGAGTTCCAGAAAAAATCTACTTCTGCTTCATTGACTATGCTAAAGCCTTTGACCATGTGGATCACAACAAACTGGAGAATTCTTGAAGATATGGGAATACCAGACCATCTTACCTGTCTCCTGAGAAATCTATATGCAGGTCAAGAAGCAACAGTTAAAACTGGACATGTAACAACTGACTGGTTAAAAATTGGGAAAGGAATAGGACATATTGTATATTGTCACCATGCTTATTTAACTTCTATCAGAATGCTGGGCTAGAAGAATCACAAGCTGGAATCAAGATGGCTGGGGGAAATATCAATAACTTCAGATATGCAGATGATACCACTCTAATGGCAGAAAGTGAAGAGGAACTAAAGAGCCTCTTGATGAAGGTGAAAGAGGAGAGTGAAAACGCTGGCTTAAAACTAAACATTCAGAAAGCAAAGATCATGACATCCAGCCCCATGATTTCATGGCAGATAGAAGAGGGAAAAGAAGTAGTCAAAGATTTTATTTTCTTGTGTTTCAAAATCACTGTGGACAATGACTGAAGCCATGAAATTAAAAGATGCTTGGTCCTTGAAAGAAAAGCTATGACAAACCTAGACAGCATATTAAAAAGCAGAGACATCACTTTTCGGACAAAGATCGGTATAGTCACAGCTATGGTTTTTCCTGTGGTCATGTATGGATGTGAGAGCTGGACCATAAAGAAGACTGAGCACTGAAGAACTGATGCTTTTGAACTGTGGTGCTGGAGAAGACTCTTAAGAGTCTCTTGGACAGCAAGATCAAACCAGTCAATCCTAAAGGGAATCAGTCCTGAATATTCATTGGAAGGACTGATGCTGAAGCTGAAGCTGTTGTACTTTGGCCACCTGATGTGCAGAGCTGACTTACTGGAAAAGACCAGGGCAGAGAGTTAAACAATGGGGCTGCAATGGTGGCTGGCAGGAAGATGCCCAGGATCCTGTACCGGTGAGCCTATCAACCATCACCTCAGACTTTTCAGAACTATCTGGGGCAAGCAAAGTTAGTCAGGAACTTGGGAAAGATGTAGAGAAATATGACTTTCTACTGTAAATGTTACCCCATTGTTACCTTTTTACTCCAGGATGTGTGGTCTGGGAGGTAGAGAGGGGAACATGGGCTCCACCTGTCATTTCAAGCCCCTTTATTCTGATTATGAACAGCTTGTGCCGCATAAGACACAAGAGTGACTTGGGGTTGTTTTGCTTGATTGGCAGAGGAGCAGAATTTGGAGGAAACCTGGTGCCCCAGGCAGCATCAGGGACTCACAGAGGGACTTTTGATTATCAGCTCATTGCTTCCCTTTAAACTCTGAGCCCTGGAGTCTTGGGTTAGCTCTAGCAATGTCTAGGGATTTATAAGCAAAGATTCTCGGGAGAAGGTTTGAGCTGAAGTATTAACAAAAGAGATGATCACATCAAAATCAACGTAAGGTTTCAGGGCATCATCTATTCACCAGTCTCAACAGAGGGGTAATTCCATAATTATAATAAAGCAAAGTAAATTAAAGAGAGTAGTACTTAGATCTTCCCTGGAGAATCCCAGGGACGGTAGAGACCAGTGGGATGCCGTCTATGGGGTTGCACAGAGTCGGACATGACTGAAGCGACTTAGCAGCAGCAGCAGCAGCAGTACTTAGATAGCTCCAATACAGTTCCTTTGGAAATACCATTTGCAGAAATACCGACTGTTTTGGATAACCCATGTCAATCTTTCATTCTCTAGTGAAACTAATCTGCATGCAGAAGTGTAAGTCTATCGTAGGACTGCTGAAGCTGTGAAGTCTAGTTTTATGATTTGGTATTTGGGAGACTCAGTGTGGACAAAGGACATTTACACCGCAATCACAGCTTGCTTTCCTCTGCTTTTTACTAGCTTGTGTGACCTTAGGGAGGTCACTTCACGCCTCTCAGATTCAGTTCCATACTGGTAAAATGTAGATAATAACATTCACAGAGTTCCTGTTATTGTATGTAGGAAACAGATATTTCTAAGTTTCAGCATGGGTTATTAACACAGTATAATATCACAATGTAATATTTATTGTGATCTTATTTTTATCAGTAACAAAGTCTGTATAAGCGGAAGTAGCTCTGATAAACACAGCCTGGGCAAATCAAACTGACCGCTGACATGATATGACAGGTGTTGGCCTTTAGGGCCTCAGGTGAGGTCAGGACTTTTGCTCTCACATTTCTATTGGCTACAACTGTGGGGATGCTGAATCTAAGACTCAGGAACTCAAATCTGAATCACAATTATAATTTTAAATCTTTTGAACTTTGTTCTACTTAGAGTTGAGATGATTCAGTACCTTAGAGAAATAAAATTCCAACACTTGGATTAAAGGACACTTAGAGCTTAACACTTGGATTAAGCTCTAAAGGACTGTGATTATGCTAGAATGAGTATTCAGAAAAACAAATACCTGAAGAGGAAATGAAGTTAAGGTCTAGTTGCCCGCTTTTATTCAAGTTTCTACCCATGATGACACCGTGAGTCATTCTCCTTGACTGTACCGTGTGGCTCAGACCCCTCAGAATGTGAATCCACCCCTGAGTAGGAGACAGAGAGCACCATGAGAGCACGGAGATGGGACAGTCAGGCTAGGAAGACTTCCTGGAGGAGGTGAAACTTAAAAAGGAGACTTAAGTGATGAGAAGGAGGTTTGCTCCACAATTACAGGGAGAGCAGAGAAATATTCCAGGCAAAGAGGACAATCTATGCGAGTGAAGGAATGGATGGATAAATAGATGGGTGGATACACAGATGGATACCCTAAGCTTAGAAATATAGATATCTCCTAAATATGACTAGAGTTTATACTAGTTAATGGCGTATACTGATTCTTCTCCCACTGGAGGTATCCTTGTGGCTCGAGGCATCCATTGTATGATTGGTGATATTCCCGTTTGAATCCTGGTTGTGCTGGTTACTTATTCCCTATGTGGTTCAGAACTAGTAATTTATTGCAACTTCTTGGATCTCAAGCATCTCAGATGAGGACATTATTAAAAAATGAGGACATTAACATCCACCTCAAAGGTTTTTTGTTAGAACTAAATGACATTTTGTAAAGTTGTTAGCACAGTCCTTGGGATGAAGTAAATGCTGGGTTAATCATGGCATTAACCATCATCAGCATCAACAACAGGTGATTTCCATCCAAAAAGCAGTGTGTGACTGTAACAGCCACCTGAATAACATTTAGCAAACACCAGTGTGAGCCAGGTCATCTCAAAAGCAGAGATTTTGAAAAGAAATGGACAGGGCAGTCATCTGATGATCTTCGTTGGTCCAAACACACGATTCAGCCTCGAAAGCCACAGGCTGGTTTGGGATCCTGGCTACCGACCCGGGGATGGGCGTCAGATGTGATACATGGTGTAATAAGTACTTGGTTCCATCCTGGCAGTACAGAGAATCAGAACGGCTTCTCTGGAAAGAAATCGCAGTAACTGTTGTCCTTTATAAGAGCTGACACTTACAAAGTGGACTGTAATTCTTGCCCTGCACAGAGAGTTAGAAAGAGAACCATTAGAACTCTGTCTCCCAGACTTACTGACTCTGTAAAGGTACTTAACGCCTCTTGAGTTTCTTCATCTTCAAAAAGGAGACACCCTCCCTGACTCCCAAGGTTGCTGTATCAGAAAAACGATGGAAAACAACAGGCACACAGTCTCCATAATTAGTGGAGGTGCTGATACCAAATGGCATCCGATTCTTAGACGACTTGCTTTTCTCAGAGAGCAGAATGCTACCTGCCTATGATAAATATTTCAGAGATGCTGAATTATTTATTTATTATATACCTGGGTTTACAAGGAAGGAAATTGGTTCCTTTAAAACAATAACATTGATTGGGTTAAATAGCAGAGACAGCACTCTCCCATCCTTATTTACAGACCCTGGACCGAGTTCCAAGAACACAATGGCAGATTATGGATGTACCTGCTGACCTGCAGACAAATAGGAGGGTTAAAAGATCAATTAAATAATCTTAACTCATGAGCAGCAGGGAAAATGTTTCAGCTGAAACATTGATCGTCGTCCTGAAATGTACTACCGTGGAGCCAAACAGATTCATGCCTTCACAGGCAGTGGGTTTCCTGGCTTGTATCCCAGCCCTGGGGGCCTGTGACTGATGTAGGGCAGACAGAACCTAAGCATAGGACAAGAGAAATGGATATGTATTGAGCATCTATTCTTGCCAGGCAGTCTACCTAGCCACTTCACCCAGGTAGGTCACTGAACATCTTTTAATATCTGGGAGGTTAAGGTCCTTGTTCCTCGTCTCCAGGTGATATAGCTAGTCAGAGGCAGGTGTCACTGAAACCAGGATTTACGTAGAGAATGGTCTCATGGACCCAGGGTGGGGGAAGGGGATGGTGGGATGAGCTGGGAGAGTATTGCTGACGTATATACACCACCATCTGTAAGATAGGTGGCTACTGGGAAGTCACTATATAGCACAGGGAGCTCAGCTTGGTGCTCTGCAGTGACCTGGAGGGGTGGGGTGGGAGTGCGTGGGAGGGAGGCTCGAGATGGAGGGGATATATGTATACCTACGGCTGACTCTTGTTGTGCAGCAGGAGCCAACACAACACTGTAAAGCAGTGATACCCTGATGTAATAAATAAATAAAACAATCAGAATTTGACTCTCAGATCGGTGTTCTTTGTCACCACCAGCCTGACCACTCATTTCATCAGTCAACAAACATCCGCTGAGCTGCTTCCACATGCCAGGCACTTGGGAGGCAAAGGCACAGCAGGGAAGTTTTCTGCCCCCAAGGGTCTCACAGTCTGAAGAGGGAGACAGACAAGGGGACTTCCAGTGTCCATGTGGGGTGGAGATGGTGGGACCAGAGGGCAATTTACTGTGATGCTTCAGGAGTCCTTATTTGTATGTGTCCCTTCTAAATAAATATTCACTCTTACACCTGTCTTTGTAATTTGTATTATTTTTCTTAAAGAGCATGCTCAAAGTATATAAGCTGTGAGACCCAGTCCACCTGGATTCAGCCCTTAGCACGACACAGCAAACCCCATAGACATGCACGTACAGTATCTATATCTGCCCAGAAGACTTCTAGGAGGTCGCCCTTGAAATGAGACTTAAGCACAGAAGTACACAGAGCAGTGGACGGTGAGGACGGGATGGGCCTAGAGAACAGGACTTAGGACAGTGGTGGTGAGGGAGTCAAAACAGCTCAGTTTATCCAGGGTGATGCCACCACACTGCAGGGTTGTGGGGAAAGGTGTGTTGGCTGTGCAGGCAGCTGATAGGCAGCGAGGTGCTGGTGAGGGAGGGCAGGAGAGACTGTAGGGCCAGTGTGGGAGGGACTTCCATCCTGGGTTTTACAGAACTTTAACTCTGATCTTTCATGCTAGAAGAAACAACTGAAGGATTTTTTGGGTCCATTGTTTTAGCATTAGGTTTTAGAAGCATCCATCTGATATCAAGACGCAGGGTGACCTGGAGGCAGAGTGAGCAGCTGTTACCTAGGACTGTCCTGGTTAGCACTGAAGTTTCTCTGTCCTGGAACACCCCCCAGACCCAGGGAAACCAGGACAGTGAGTCACCTGACCTGGAAGAGAGTGGGCCCAAGGCCAGGAGAAACACTGAGGTCTGCTCAGCAAATATGCATTCCGTTACCCACCTGGCAGCTCCACTTTGATGTCTAAATGGCATCATTAAATCAATGTGCTCAAAACCTGAGTGTTTGCACTTGCTGTTCCCCAGGATAACCACATGGTTCACTCCTTCGCCTCCTTCTGATGTTTATTCTGATCTTACCTTCTCAGCAAGACCTCCCCCCAAATCCTCTTTTATTATTGCAGTCCCTACGCTTGACATTCCCTGTCCTTGTTTTGGTTTTGTTCATAGCGCTCCACCACCCAACATGCCCAACATATTGAATATTTACATTTTTTTATGGTCAGTTTTTTTCCCACTATCAAAATCTTTCATGAAGGCGGAAATTTTGATGTTTTATTCATTGTCCAGGATGGTGTCTGGCACGCAGGACAGGTTCTTTGACTGAGCAAATTGAGTCTTCCTTGATTCATCCCTACTCTCTCAGGCCCTGCCTCCAGTTCATCTGCAAGTTCTGGTGACTGTCTGTTCATGGTAGATCCAGAATATGAGTTCTTAGCACCTCCACCACACCTACCCAGGTCCAGGCCACGTCATCGCTCACCTGGATGGTTGCGAGAGCCTCCTTCCACAGGCTTCCTGTTCCATCCTTGCTTCTGAACAGCCTGTTCTCTGTTCTCAAATCAGCAGCCAGGGGATCCTGCTGAAATGTGAGTCTGATTATGTTGCTCCATCATCTGCTCAGTTCCCCCTTTCCCCTTGCCCTCCCTCATCTTCTCTCCTTTGCTTCCTCTTTTTCCCTCCCTGCCATTGCCTCCTCTCAGGCCCACCTCTGCTTCTGGGAAGGCAACTTCTGATGTGTCCAGTTCTGGCCCTTCCAGCCACACAGGCTCTCTTTGTGTGCCTGAAGAACGCTAGACCCTTCCTTTCCCGCCCCAGAGTCTTCCTACTTGCCATTTAATGCCCTTCTCCAGGCATTCCCATGGCTGACCCATTTCCTTCAGGTCTCAGCTCAAAAGTCTCCTTACCCTTCTCTCCCACACCGAAAGGAAATAGCAAACCCACCTCCACCCAGCTGAAGACCCTTTGTTTTCTTTCAGGACTTGGTACCTCGAAAGTCAGATGGTGAACTGTCTATTGATTCTCTTCTCCCCTTATTCAGCCCTCCCCCTGCCTGAGAACATGGAGCTGCAAGACTTGCTGCTGCTGCTGCTGCTGCTGCTAAGTCATTTCAGTTGTGTCCGACTCTGTGCGACCCCATAGACGGCAGCCCACCTTTTAACCAATGACTGATGGAGTTGGTGTATAAATATCACAGCTTCCCTGCTCTTTGGGTGGGAGAGAACTGAGGGGCATTTTCCAGGCTGGTTTCAGAGGCTCCTGGTAGGACTGTGCTCTGATGGTCCATAGTTCCCCGTCTGGTTAAAGAACCTTCTGTTGGCTACATCTACTTCTCTCTCTCCTCCCCTACTGGAGTTTCCTGGGATCACTACCTAGATATGTATTTGCACTGGAATCCTTATCTCAGGGTCTGCTTCTAGGGGAACCAAAGATAGATCTTTGCCTGAGGTTGTATAGTTACCAGATGGCAGAGCTGAACTGCAGACTCAAATCTGTGTGATTCTAGAGCTTGTGTGTTTCATCATGATATTCTAATCCCTTCCTTCTCTTTAAGAATTTTTCTAAATTTCTATCACTTGTAGTGGTGATAACTTTTTTTCCTAATGTGTCAAATTATAGCAAACAATAGTTTTGCTTTAAAAAACCATCTTGATAAATTAGTTGGGAAATGTTAACATTTTCTTTAGATTGAAAATTTAGCTTTATAATGACAAACTATAAGCTATAAAAGGACAAGTTCCCACAAGTCCACAACCTAGCATTAATGTGGACCATATGATATGAGTCATGACGAGAAGAAGAGCGAGAATGGATTGATGATAAGTTAGGAGTACTTTGTTAAGTTAAAAATGAATTTACTGGAAGGTCTTGGTTAGATTGGAGCTTCCCAGATGGCGCAGTGTTAAATAATTCACCTGCTAGTGCAGGAGACACAAGAGATGTAGTTTCAGTCCTTGAGTTGGGAAGATCTTCTGAAGTAGGGGATGACAATGCACTCCAGTATTCTTGCCTGGAGAATACCATGGACAGAGGAGCTTGGCAGGCTACAGTTCATGTAGTCACAAAGAGTCACACGACTGAGCATGCACGCACTTGGTTAGATTAGGGACTTGAAAGAAGAGCTGGGTAGTCAAGTTCCAGAAAGGACAGCTTTTGGGAACTAGGGACCCGAAGCTATTGGACAGTATTTTCCGGGAACCATAGTCAAGTTGATTAAGCTTCAATTAATCTTGCTGCTGCTGCTGCTTAGTCACACGACTGAGCATGCACGCACTTGGTTAGATTAGGGACTTGAAAGAAGAGCTGGGTAGTCAAGTTCCAGAAAGGACAGCTTTTGGGAACTAGGGACCCGAAGCTATTGGACGGTATTTTCCGGGAACCATAGTCAAGTTGATTAAGCTTCAATTAATCTTGCTGCTGCTGCTGCTGCTGCTAAGTCACTTCAGTCGTGTCCGACTCTATGCGACCCCGTAGACGGCAGCCCACCAGGCTCCCCCATCTCTGGGATTCTCCAGGCAAGAATACTGGAGTGGGTTGCCATTTCCTTCTCCAATGCATGAAAGAGAAAAGTGAAAGTGAAGTCACTCAGTCTGTCCGACTGTTAGCGACCCCATGGACTGCAGCCCACCAGGCTACTCTGTCCATTGGATTTTCCAGGCAAGAGTACTGGGGTGGGGTGCCATTGCCTTCCCTTCAATTAATCTTGGTGAAGACTAATTCCAGGGTCAGATGGTGTGACTGCTTGAGCAGAGACAGTGGGTGGGGAGCACTTTGATTGATACAAGCAATCGGGGAGATGCCCTTTTCCCTACAAAAAAATTACCTGGCTGCTTTAGAAAAGGAGGAGTGGGGTTCTGTGCCATAAAGATGACAAATATCCTTGTGAAAGAGAAGGGAAAATGTCTGCTGAGGAAATGTGGGAGAAGGGGGAAATGACAGCACACAGAGGAAATATTTAACACATGAGGTGTCTGCAAAGAGAAGCAACTGTGGATATTCCCAGCTGCCGACAGGGTCCTTGCAATGTCTATTCCCTTTTGAAGTAATCTACTATTCTCCTCTTTATCCCTTTCACCCTAGACACATTGGGTTTCTGGTGTTCCTCTATCACATGAGATACATTCCTTTTCAAGACAGCTCTACTTGCTGTTCCAATTTCTGGAACAGTATTCCCTCAACTTCAGCATGGCTATTCCCTTATCTCCTCCAGATATTTGTTCAAATTTCATCTCCAAAGGGCTGCCTTCCCTGATCACCCATTCCCTCCTCACCTCCCCACCTTCTCTGCCTTATTTATCTGTGTATACTGGGTATTATTACCAACTCACATTATGTTTTTATTTGCATAATATACGTGTTCGTGTTCCTTCATGAGAATAAAAATTCCATGAGAGCAGAGGTTTGGTAACCCCAGTTTCTAGAATGTTCCTAATATGTTGCAGGTGCTTGATAGATATTTGTTGAATGAACAATGAATGGTTTCTCGTCCCTTCCTCCGGTAAGGCTATCAAGTGTAAACATAAGGTTTCAAAATGATTGACAGAGGCAAGCCTGAAATGAAGTCCTAGGGCAGTTGAGAGGGGCACCAAAGATGTCCTGCAGAGGCGTCTATGGGAAATATGCCTGGAGGATTCTCTGCCCCTCCAACCACTACACATGATGGGGACATGGGGATTCTGGCTTCAGAAGGAATTCCTGTTTCTATACGTCATTACTCTTTCAATATTTTAAGAGATTCCTGTTAAAGTGTAGTTTCATAGCCTTGTGATCATTGTACGCTTACAGTGATAATCCCAAGAGGAGTGGTTGGCATGGTCATCTCTTATTTTATAGATTCATAGGGGCTCTGGGAAAATGGGAAGACAAGCCAGCAAAGAAGTGAAATTAATTAACTGAGAAATGCATCAAAGTGTAACTGACCTTGTTTACTCAAATAAAAAATAATCCTTACCAATCCTGAAGATCCACTCTCTGTGCAGTTTCTGTGGGTCCCTTTTATCTTGGAAGTGTTAACACTTCCCTCAGTCATGTCTGACTCTTTGAGACTCCATGGACGGTAGCCCCCAAGCTCTTTTGTCCATGGAATTCTCCAGGCAAAAATACTGGAGTGGGTAGCCATTCCCTTCTCCAGAGGATCTTCCCGANTTTCTGTGGGTCCCTTTTATCTTGGAAGTGTTAACACTTCCCTCAGTCATGTCTGACTCTTTGAGACTCCATGGACGGTAGCCCCCAAGCTCTTTTGTCCATGGAATTCTCCAGGCAAAAATACTGGAGTGGGTAGCCATTCCCTTCTCCAGAGGATCTTCCCGACCCAGGGATTAAACCTGGGTCTCATGTGTTGCAGGCAGACTCTTTGCCTTCTAAGCCACCAGGAAAGTTGACTTACATTTCTTATTTTCTAAATTACCAGACAGCAGTATTAAATTTTTGTTGATGTTGTTGCTGATTTGGGTACAATTTTGCAAAATAATGTTTCAGTTAAATACATCTCCAACTCTAATGCCAAGTTTTCTGAGGATTAATTAACAGTGAATTAGTTGAAGTCTGAGGAATGATGAAAGATAAGTATATATCATCAAAAATTGATCTAATGACCACAAAGACATAATAGCTAACACATATGGAACACTTGAAATGTACCAGGCACTATGCTGTGTAGATACGGTGGAGAGAAATGATCTCATTTAGCTCAAAAGACATTCCAGTTTCAAATCTACAAACATTTATTTGGTCCATGTGCCAGGCAATGGATATACAAAGAGAAATTATAATTTCTGTCTTCAGTTTTCTTTTGTGTTAGATTGATTTATTTTATGTCAATGAAATAACATGGAAAAATCTCTGTAAGTGTGAAGATGTGTGTGTCCCAGTTATCTTCATTGGGGCGCACAAAGACCTTCACATTGGCTTCACACCTACCCATCATCCTTGCTACATTGACTATTTTCTCCCCAAATTATATCCTGCTGCTGCTGCTGCTAAGTCGCTTTAGTCATGTTTGACTCTGTGCGACCCCATAGATCAGAACCCTACTCATTTCTCCAAATAAGCCACAAGATATCACATCCTTAGGTCTTTGTACATGTTCTTACCTTTGCTTTAAATTCTCTCATCTGTCAGCTGAATTCCAAATGCCCTTCAAAACCCATTTCACACATCAACTCTTCCACGAGGTTGTCTTTGGAAGCCCCTCGCCCACCTCATCTCTAGGATCAAGAGCTGGCCAATGGTTCTGCGTTTCTTTTGCATTTAGCTTCCCAGTGTCCAATCTCCCTTCTTTTGCTAACAGCAAGCACCCCACTTTTCACTAAGGAAGTCACTCCTCCCACTTTTCATCCATAAGGCTTGGGTGGGACTGATCCCACCTCCACCTCCACCTGGGAGTGGGTGGTTGAGCTTAAAGTCCCAGTTCAGAGACTGGGATGGGCACATGACTCACCTGGGCCACCGAAGACCAGCCTCAGCACTTCTGCCAGAGCTGTTGAGAAAGAGGCTCCTTATTTCAGCTGAGGTTGTTAAATTAGCAGACAAAGCTGGGGGCCGTCTTTGGCCCATGTGAAAGGAGCCTGTCAGAGGAAAGCAAGAGAGGAAGAGAGAGAGTTCTAAACCTGCAGACCCAGCTTTGAAATGTCTGAAAATTTTACCGCTAGATAGTTCAGCAATTTATTCTTGGGTAAATGAATGAATGACTCAATAAATTCTCCCTGTGCTTTAAACTCATCTGAGTTGGGTTTCAGTTATTTGTAATAGGAAGGATTCTCTGAAATGGACCCTTTCTCATTGTTGTATGATAGATAGATAGATGATAGAGAGACAGCAACAGATAGAGGAACAGACAGATCATGTAAACTGAGGATTTTAAGGAAGGAACTTGTCTTGTCCCTCAGTGTATCTTTAATACTCGCATAGTGCTCACTGAATGAACAAAGGAATGAATTTTCTTTAATAATGACATAGAATGCTGCAGAATTTTAAATAGACATAGATAATCCCAAGGATTTTCTGAGTCATGCTTAGCGCATTTATGTCATATCAGTGATGACTTATACAAGAATAACCCTCGAACCCTCCTGGGAGAAAGGATTCAGCTAGCCATACTATCCGGGGAAGGCAATGGCACCCCACCCCAGTACTCTTGCCTGGAAAATCCAATGGACGGAGTAGCCTGGTGGGCTGCAGTCCATGGGGTCGCTAACAGTCGGACAGACTGAGTGACTTCACTTTCACTTTTCTCTTTCATGCATTGGAGAAGGAAATGGCAACCCACTCCAGTGTTCTTGCCTGGAGAATCCCAGGGATGGGGGAGCCTGGTGGGCTGCCGTCTATGGGGTCACACAGAGTCGGACACGACTGAAGTGACTTAGCAGCAGCAGCCATACTATCATTCTGATACAATTCTTTTGATAAAGGACAAAAATCCTGCTTTAGAAAATTACTGTACTGTATGATATGGGCCAGAGTTAAGTAAGTAATAAAATGTATATGGTACTTGCTTTGTGCCAGGCTCTGTTTCAGGTGCTATGCGAGTTTTAAATCACTTGATCCTCACAACAAGTTTATGAGATAGCTAGATACAATTATTACCTCCATTTACATCTTGGAAAACAGAGGTGTAAGGAGGTTTACAACCCCAGATCTCACAGATGGCACCTGGCCAGTGCTCCCTGCAGTGAGGGGTGCAGTAGAGGCTGGTAAGAGATGGGTTGAGAAAGGCACCTAGAAAATGTCTTAGCTGAAAGGAAGGAGGCTTCATTTGATAGCAAGAACAATGCACAGGTCCAGATTCTGTTTCACTTAAAAATTCAGTGCTAGCTTTTTTCAAAATTAGGAATGAGAAGTTTGTAATGAAACCTCCCCTTTCAGGGTCGAGCCTCTATAGTGACTGCTTACTGTGAGCAAAGCTCTTTGTCTAGTGTTTGTATGTTGTGGTGGAGAAGATTAATGTCTCCACAACATCTGTTATTCATTTCATCCATATTAAAAGAAATTGTGTTTTTTAGCTGTGTGTGTGGCTGGCTGGAATAAAATAAATTCCAGTTTCCTTTGCAGTTAGGATGGCCATATGGTTAAGTTCTGGCCTATGGGATGTAAGCATGTGTCATGAGCAATGTTTAGGAAGTATCCCGAAAGGAGGGAGGCCGGCATGCCTCCCTCTTGCTGGCTGTACTGTGTGCATGATATTGTGATTTATAATAATATATATTGACGGTCAGGAACTGCAGCGGTAAGGAGATACCCCTCGTCCAAGGTAAGGAACAGCAGCTGTGCTTTGCTGGAGCAGGCGTGAAGAGACAACCCGCGCCCAAGGTAAGAGAAACCCAAGTAAGATAGTAGATGTTGCAAGAGGGCATCAGAGGGCAGACACACTGAAACCATACTCACAGAAAACTACTCAATCTAACCACACTAGGACCACAGCCTTGTCTAATTCAATGAAACCAAGCCATGCCTGCAGGGCAACCCAAGGTGGGCGGGTCATGGTGGAGAGGTCTGACAGAAAGTGGTCCACTGGAGAAGGGAATGGCAAGCCACTTCAGTATTCTTGCCTTGAGAACCCCATGAACAGTATGAAAAGGCAAAATGATAGGATATCAAAAGAGAATCTCCCCAGGTCGTTAGGTGCCCAATATGCTACTGGAGATCAGTGGAGAAATAACTCCAGAAAGAATGAAGGGATGGAGCCAAAGCAAAAACAATACCCAG